>JAOTQM010000206.1:1200000-1783340 GCA_026939265.1 Oreonectes daqikongensis
CTATTGGCCATTGTGACACTAAATTAGACATTTGTCTGATGAATTTGTCTAAAGTTGAGATGTGTGTTGGAGATGAGGTCACCAGAAGTGATCCGCCGGCGGTTAGGGATGCGTCACTGGGAGAGGAAATGGAAATGCAGGGAGGCCTCGGGTCAACCACTATAACTCAAAGTGCTGCCTCATCCTCTGCATCTTATCCTGGAGGTTTTGGTGGAGTAGTGATGGGAATTATAAGAAACTGAACGATTCTGATTCCATGTAACATTTCTGGTTCCTTAAAGATTACAGTAACAATTCGTACATATCTCGAACTCTTCATATAGCAATATAGGATCTATAGAAACTATAACAAAGAGTGCGCAGTGTGCTGCATGACAGTGTGGGTATAGTTTGATCATGTGACATTTATCAGGCACACCTTAGTTTTTACAAGCAAGGAGACTCCATACCAGCTTTCACTGGCCAAGGACTGTCCGGCTGTCTGACTGAAATGTAAGCAACCTATCATAGTTTGTTTTGTTCAGCATCACGTTTAAGGGCATGCAAATGTAAAGTTGGTGTCTCTACCTCTCCCAGAATTCCTGAAGTGTTTCCAATCTGACGTCTGAGAGTGATGCTATCTGTGTAATTTTGAGGTAAAAATAATGGATGCTATTTGGAAAACTGTTAATATTGTATTTTAGTTAACCATTCACATCTTGTCAGCAATCTGACTGATGCTATTAACTGCTATTGCAGGTTAAAACATTGTTTTAGGGGAGCCATACTTGTAGAAACAATGTGTACTCTTCTACAGAATTGAAAAAAAAAGCAGCATGATATATTAATCTCTGATTGCTGTGACAAATATACTCAGAAGCCCTCTAAAGGCGGAAGCGTTTGCAAACCCAAGGTGGCATTGTGTCATTTCCTTCTCATAACAAGATGCATCAGTGACTGTCTTCTACTAGATCAACTCAATACTGGTGGAAAAAAGTAGACAACCTAGAATCATTTACAGAAGTATACTTTTCTTTTAAAACAGAACCACGTCTTGATTCCTAACTTTTTACGAGTAGTGCGCATGTCTGAAATACATGTTTTGTGTATGTGCTTGGCTTGTCTCCTCTTTAGCTCTTTAGTACTGACAGTACTCCTCTCCTGTCCTCTTTAATATACTGATAACTCAGTGTGACTCCAACGAATGTGGACAGAAATTAAATTACCCTAAGCTCTGGAACTTTTCTCATCTGGTTCCTCACTTTCGGTCTGTCTTTTATTATAGATGGAGGGACAGGCAGTGCCAGTTAGATCGGTAGCATATGGATCGCTCCCGTAATTGGCTGATTGCATCTATTGGCGGGATAGCTGATTGGTCAATGAGATCTCATGGCGGGGTTCTTTGTCTAAGTCAGCAAGTTGACTGAATCACGAAGAACCAAAGCAACGTTTTATATTCATCACAGTTTAGACAACTTTTTTTGGCGTTGAAAATAATTTTGTCCTGGTGTGCAGTGAAAAGCTGACACAAGGAAATCTAAATTCTGTCTTTCATAACCTGTGTATGACTTTTTCTTCTGTGGAACACTAAAGAAGATATTTCTCAATGGTTTTGTCTATATGATGAAAGTCAGTGGAGGCCTATGTTGTTAAGAATAACTTTTGTGCTCTCTAAAAGAAGGTAAGTCACAGGCTTGGAATGACATGAGGGTGAGTAAATAGTGAAAGAATTTTAATATTTGTGTGAACAAATTTTTGCCACTGTTCTTACGACAGAGCACCTTTACAAAGCTCTCATAGTATTATATTGTGCAATCATGGGGGTTTTTGGAACGGTTCATTCCATAAAACGCTTATTGACGTAATCCACGAACTTTATTATAATTTGACTGTTGAGAATATTTCACAGTAACTGTGGAGTCATGTTCCAAAACATTTTTATATCGTATGACTGTATATTGACTCATGTTAGCTTGCATTTAAATGAAGTCTACCATTCAGTCAAAGAGACGAGGGTGCAAGATGGTATCTAGAGTGCCAGGGTCTAATATTAAGTAATGACTTAAGGTGAGTCATATGAGATGACCAGGGCTGTAGTAACCATTATAGATTACTTAGATGACATAAACAATGCTGGTTTAACGCTGGTCGACAAGAACTTCCTGTTTCAGTTTCTTAACACTACACAAATGTTTGAACAAAATACAACCAACAGAACATTTATAACCGAATCAAAATGTTAAATGAAAATATTTAAGATTTAATTATAAGATTACAAAAAATATAATAAAATTGAAATCCGGAATGCTTCTGGACCATCTTGCGAAGTGGTCTAGGTCATACAGTAAGTTGAGGTGAGGAATCCAAAGCTGAAGCTGCTGACTTTCCTGCATGTTAGGGTCCAATACTACAATCGGGTTGCAGTCAAAGTCTTGCTCTTTATACTTTACAGGTCCGCTTTCTCTCCCCATGCCCCGCCGGACCAGGTTGCATAGGCAAGGGTAACCGGAATGCATTGCTGTCAGCACTGAGGAGTCACATTGCTGGCAGGTTTGTTTTAACGCTCCGCTTATTATTTTGAGCATCTTTTCTTGCTTTTGATCTTATGCAGGCCGCAGAGCAGGAAAAGGCAGGTGGTTGATGCTAACGGTCGAACGCTGTTTGTGTGTGTGTACTGGATAAACAGGTTGAGGGGCAGGGGTGGAGGTGGGGGGTTTTGGAGCGGGGGATGGGGAATGTTTTCCCTAAAACAATGAGCTTTCCGAGGGACTTAGCGCTGACTAGCTGAGTGTTAAAGCTGAGGGTGGGAGAGAAAAAGGACAGATTTTTTTTGTTCTGAGGTTCTGCTCAAAGCAGCTTGGGGTTACAAGTCTTTATTGTGCCTTTTTCCCTTCAGTGACTCAGCTCACATACACAAAAACACACACTATTTCCCTCGTAACTTGCAGCCAGCTATTGTCATAGCTGTCTTTGTAATTACAGCGTGTTATAGTACAAGAGAACAAACACGTCCAACATACTTGCTGACTTCTTGTACTGCAGCATTGTGAATCTTTTCACAGCATCTATAATCATCACTGTAACCTCAAACAAGTTTTTCATTCTCATTTTCATGATTTCCCAAGCACTGTGAGGATTTACACAGAATTTCAGAGGTCATAAGCTACATTTACACAATTAGCAAATGCTATTATCTAAAACAACTCGCAGTGCCTTCATTTTTGTTGTTTGGAATTGAACCCACAACCTAATTGCTAATGCCATGCTGAAACTGTTGCGCTAAAGAAACCGCATGGGCTACGTAGACGAGTGAAAACTTGTTAGTTCAAGTTTAACATAAGCTGTGGATCATACAAGTGGTGCTCCTCGTGTAAACCACACAGGCAATTCAGAATTGATATTGAAAGAAATTGACGTTAGCATGTTGCTAATTGTATAACAAGATTCCTTAAAAGATGTAGAGCTGTATTGACTTAATTGATTATATCAACAAACGTGTTGACGAAAAGGTATCTTTTTCCACAATATTTAGAATTTTTGTCCTAACCAAGCACGATTGTGATATGCGGCAAGGTATAATATTTTGTTGCAACATCACATTGCGTTTGGTGACATAATCGATTTGGTCAATGCGTCATTTAAGCCCTATAAAGAACATTAGTATACATTTTCAATTATTTCAGTATTCAGGAAAATAGAAATTCATTGCTTGTCAATTGGGATTGAAGATATCAGTCAAAGTTATTACGACCAAACAGAACTGTGCCTATGATGCCTTAACATGGGTATCAACCTGTAGCTCATTAGCTTTAGCAAGCTGTTACATGATGTTATTGCATTTGTTTCTTCTGTCTGATACAGTCTGATACATATACATATTCCTTGTGTAATGAGTGTTAAAGTTCAATATTAAATGGTGCGTAAATCATTCATATTTAGAACCAAATGATTAGTAAGAAGAGGGTTGTTTGGTTTCCTAGCAGGTCTCTGGACCAGGACCTTGGCAAGGGAAACGCTCACCTGAGGCAGAGAGAAATATATGGATAGAAAACGAGAAAATGGGAGGGAGGAAGGGATGACGGAAAGGAGGTAGAGAGGGAGTTTGAGGGAAACAGCGAGAGAGGTGATTTCGAGGCCAGGTTTGGGTCAGGCTTGCTACAGCATGTCGGAGTGATACAGAGAACTGCTGTAGGGTAGCATAAACTCACTCCCCCAACATATGTCTATGTTTCTACTCCCAAATGCTTTTCTTTCTTTCTTTCTTTCTTTCTTTCTTTCTTTCTTTCTTTGAATATCAAACAAACCAAAGAGACCTGACATGAATGCCGTGAGGATCTCATCTAGGGTGACAGCATCACTAAATAGTAACTTGCACTATATAGAATAAAACTGCATAATCAATTATAAAAACAAATGTAAAAAACGAAGATTTTTGATATTATAACCTATAAAATGATAACCTTTTCCCATTTGTGCGTTCGTGTCCTATTGACGCAATTTGGAATTCTTTACTGATGAAACTGTTCCTGTAGTTGTTGGCTGGAGAAACAAAAAGTCCCACATTCCTGCAGTAGTTGGATAAATAAAGTTGGCCAGCTCAGATGTTCAGAAAGAGAGGGAGAGTAACTTCTGTCAGTTTCGGCTTTCTGCAGAACTTTCAGTGCATCACTTTATTTTTGTCTTTCCTTGCTGTCGTTTATTTTTTGCTTATGCTAGAACACATGGAAATTCATCATAGAATTTGTCGTGTTTTGTGTGTGCGTGCAGAAAAAGCTGAGGTAAATGTTGAAAAAATGCAATGCCGCATTTCTGAACTCTCCGTCACCTGAACCGTGCTGCCTTGCAGCCATGTTCTTAAGAAATACACACAAAGCAATGATTTGTGACCTATTAGCCAAGAGAGTACTAACACACATGTACACGCATCCCTAAAACAAAACCTTTAACATTTTTAATAAAAAAATCAACAGAATTTTTACTTCATGAATCATTTTTTAAGTGATAAGGTTCTCAAAAGGATGTTAATCCGGGGTTAAATCGTAATTTTAAAGCCCTGACTCACACACAGCTACATATTTAAACAGATAAACTGTAATTACAGGTCACTAAACCACCGGTGGATGTAATTATGCATCTCTTTTTCCTCTTGTCTCATTCGGCTACTTTGCTTTTTCCTTGTAGTTCAAGTCTTATAGGTTTAACAACTTATTTTTTGTCTAAAATATGTTTTTCATGTTTTTCTTTCTGTTTTTTAGGCATCTCTGCTATGTGGGTATGAGGTGAGAGTTTGACTGTGAATGTTTCAGAGTTTATGTGTGTGAGTTTTTAGGGTTTGGAGTGTAAGAGAGTATCTTGCACGATCTTGGCTTAGATCATGTTAACCCAAGTGGAAATATTTAGCAACATCAGGGACGTTTACATCACACACAGACGAGAGAGGGTTTTTGCACGAGATTTGTAGTTTTGCTACAATTTGTAGTAATAGGCAAAAATACATTGTTTGAGTCAAAATGATCGATTTTTCTTTTATGCCAAAAAATCATTAGGATATTAAGTAAAAATATTTTGCAAAAATTTCCTATACGGTAAATATATCAAAACTTTTTGCTGGTGGATGCTGTCACAAACAAAATTGGCCGGAAACACACCTACAAAACTTCGCTCGCTGCTGTCGCTCTTTGGGAAATACCCACTCAAGTTTAGTATCTGTGTAAAACGTTGAATTTCAGCTTAACGTCATTACAGCGGTAAATTAAAAGAGAGCGTTAAAACAAACCTGTTTCTTCTTAGCAGCGGCCTGCTACAGCCCTCTGATTGACAACTTTAAAGATGATTTTTTTTTACTGATTCCAGAGTTTGAAACAGTTATATCTCAGCAAAATATTGCCCTATCCTAACAAACCATACATCAATAGCTTATTTATGGCTTATTTCACTTATTTCAACATAAAAACATTACTTCAAAAGCAGCCTTTAAATCTTAAATTAAATCAAATTGGCTTCAATTATATTGATTTGACTTAAAAACCTACATGTATAACTTATCAAAATAAATAATTGACTTAGTTTCACATTTTTTGAAGAGTTCAAGTAATGTACAAATGTGCTAGCATGACTTATTGAGCACATTTGTTTTTACAGTGAATGACATTTGCTACACTTACATTTAAGGTTGCATGCAAGCAATATATAGAGACCCCAATACCATTCGAATCAAAGCCCTGGGCCTGTAAGCAATCTTATAGAATCCCCCAGCAACCACCTAGCAACTGTTTAAGCATTCGTCCAAAACTCCCTAGCATCATAGTGAGATTTGCATAAGAAGGAACCACTTTTATTAACAATTTTTTTTAGTGTCTGTTCCTCAAATGGAATCCGCTGTGTGCTTTTAAAAATAGTTTATGAATTGCAAGTCATTAGTCTGTTTTGACATGTTTTGACATGAACAAGGCTGATTTTATAAGGCTTTAAACCCAACTCTAGGGATCTGTAATGCACCTCCAAATCAATGTGATTTAATTAGGCTCTCTAAAACACTGTGTGTGAGTGTTTGAGCTGATAATATAAAGAGACCCTTGCCTATTTTCAAGCTCACATTGGAAAAGAATAAGTAGTCTCAATTGATGTAATTCTAGAGCTGTCTACGACTATCCCTAGAGCTCTCAGAAACACACACAAAAGGTCAACGCAAATGTAAGTTATTGTGTGTGTGGTTGTCGAACACTGTTATGCAAGCATTCAACAAATGTAAAGATTATATGTTCATGAGGCATTGTTTTTGTTTATGTATGTGTTTGTGTTTGACTTGGATGTGCACACTTTGAATTGATTGAGCAGTGAATGGTACATCCCTTGGGTGTTCCTGGTGACTCAGTTGTTTCAGTTTTGAGGTCTTAACAATGGGCTTTTGTGAGGTTTCGTGTGTAGTGTGCGTGCTCGCAAAACTGTATTCTCACCCTGTAGGTAAAAATTGGTGGTTTCGGACATTTTACATAGCAAGGTTACTTTGTGTTATGTCGAGGGAACGTAATACATCCACTAAAACCAAAATCCCATTGGGATCAGTTGGCTCAGAAATGTACATTTAGTTCAGATTGGATGTTAATATTAATCGGTTATAATTTAATAGATTAAACTGATTCACTCCAAAAAAGTTGTTCATTTTGCTTATTCAGTATAGTTTGATATAACATATTTGTATTGGTTTTTTATTCAAACACAATTTAAATGTGTATTACTGACATAGGTGACTCTGACTCTAACTTAATCCATTTGTGTTAGGACAATGTTATTAATTTTCAGTTCCCAGCATGCTTTGCTCTCATAACAGGATTTAGACAGTAAATGTAATTGCATGTTCTGTATGCAGCTTTATAAAAAATATTGTGCGAATGCCCATGCAGTAAACTCTCTGGGGCTTCCTACTAGAACCATACATTGCACATGGTGAAACAAAGATGCTTTTTTAAAAAGTGACACACTGAAGCATTGAAATTAATTACGTTGAGTTGAAATCAAACAAAATAAGTTGAATGAACTTAATATTACTTATCGCTATAATTCACTCAATTTAAGTTTAGATAATAGTAAAATTAAGTTAATCCAACAAGTTAGTTTTGTGAGCGTTGTTGATTATTCAGCTTAATGGAAACTTGAATGCATTCAGTAAGCAGATGGGAGAAAAACTGCAAATCTGCATACACACATCTGATATTCATTTCATAATAAATATTAAACAATCCGACATCTTGAAAAATTAAAAGGTGTTTAACATTATGAAAAACATTCTAGTCAAGTAGATTTCTGTAGATGCAGTCCAGGTGCAATGTTGGGGGAGGAAAGGGGGGACAGATATAGCCTTAAGCCAATAGCTTATAGCTAGAAATTCCCCTCCCAAAAATGCCCCAACCTGACATCTCATTCCCATCATACCTGTTTCACCTCCCTTAAAGACACCACCGCAATTGTTCTCTGTTAGCCAGACCAGTTTGCAGTGCGACTTCCCTTTATATAGGAGAGCATTTTGGAATGAAAGGTAAGATTGTCTCCATATTCATATCCTGACAGGCCACCTGCTCTCACCATTCCTGAAGTTCCTGATCTGTGACACCAGGCAACCCCCCCCCCCAACACACTCCACCCGCTCCAACTGTCCAATCGTCCTAACCTGAGCAGGGTGTCCGCGCCGATACAAAATGCTTTCTAACTATTACAAAACGCTCACTTAAGGTTACAAAATGCTCCTTCTGCATGTGACCCCACGGCAGATTAGTGGTCATGCACACTCCTCAATTTACCCCACATGCAGTCTTCTGACCACAGCGCTCATGCATGCTGCCCTGTCGCCATAGAGACGGGTGGAAAGGTGAGTGGTGGTGCGCGGGTGGTTGACCGCGGTTCAAATTGCAGGTAGAGATACGCACCTGTGTGTGTCCAGTGGACTGTATATGTTGGTGGCATGATTAAGCTCGATTCTGATGTGTTGGATAAGACTATACATTTTTGGCCTTTATAATAGGACACTTTAAATATCTAGTAAGAATGAACTGCTTGCACTTTTAGTGTACAAACGTTTGAGTGGATTATAGTGTATGTGCATTGTTTTAGCACTTAATTTATTAAAAAGTACACCCAGAAATGAAAATCTGTCATCATTTACTCACCCTCTTTCAAACAAAAGAATGTTGGTAACCAAATAATGGCGATGCCCATTGACTTGCATTTGTTTTGTGTCTATACAATAAAGGTGAATTGATTACAACCATTTTTCAAAATTTCATCTGTGTTCTGCAGAAAAAAGAAAGTTGTACAGGTTTGAAACAACAAGAGGGTGAGTAAATGATCATTTCGACTAAACTATGCCTTTAAAGGAGTTTTACAAATCAATAGTGATGCAAACAGCTAAAAAATCTGTACCTGCAAAAACCTGATTTGGTGTCATGTATCTGAACTGTTCCTCAACACTCCACCCCTTCAATACAGGAAAAAATGTTGCAAGAAATTTTACATATTTGATGAACTGCTCATGCCACGATCCTTAGAAAATATACAGAAATCTTTTAAAGCTCCTTATTTAACGTTGACCATTCTGTTTACATACTGAAGCATTAAAGATACAGTAGCAAGAAAAATTAGTGCCACAGGCATTCACTGCGGTGATCTGATCTCATAATCCTAACTCTTTTTCCTGACCTTATCATTATCTGTAATGCCCATCAGGAAATACGTCACTTTAATTATAGCTTTAAATACTCACAGAGTTCGTCAGATAATGTTAGACGTGTGTGTGTGAGAGAGAGAGAGAGAGAGAGAGAGAGAGAGAGAACAAGAGGAGCAGGAAAAATCATAGCGATCTTCATTCTTAAGGCATAGAAAGAATGACAGTCATTCTTGTTCCAGCATTCAAAAGATGCTGTGATGTCATGTACGTGCGCAGCGGCAATACACTACAACACCCCAGTCAAATGTTTAAGCACATGCCTGAATTTATGGTAAATGAAATCGGCCACCCATTGTCATGCATACATAATAGTTCATGCAATGGTGCACGATGCATTTTGTGCAAAGTATGCAGAGCTCTCACCTACCTCGATTGAGTCAGTGTATTAATAAACACATGGATTGGTAAACGTCTGCAGACATTAGTCTGTGTGTCAGTGTGTGTTGTTATTCTCCTCCTCCTTTTCTTTCCTGTACACCTCTGTCCACCCCCACTTTCCCCTGTAGATGTATGTGTGCACGAGCGTTTTGTTTACTTTCAGGAACTGGGAGCTCAGGTGACGTTTGGCAGGAGGAAGCAGTGCTGTGGAATTCCAGAGAATTTTCTCCCTCTCGTCTTACTCAACACGGAAGTTTACATCAGTCTAAAACCAGTCGCTGTGTTTTTTTTTTTTACTGCTCTGACTTTTACATTTTGGCTTAATTTGACTGATTTATGATTTTTTTGTAGCGTTACTACTATTTATTTAAGCATTTCCTTGTTTACTTTCTTAATTTGGTCTTTTTTTATGTGTCCGTTATTTATTTAAGCATTTCCTTGTTCCTTTCTTAATTTGGTCTTTTTTTATGTGTCCGTTTTTTATTTAAGCATTTCCTTGTTTCCTTTCTTAATTTTTTCTTTTTTATGCATCCTTGTCAGTTTTAATTTATTTGTTTCTGTCAGTCTGTTTACCTGTTTAGATTAGAACACTTCTTTTTTTTGGTAGTCTACTTCTTTGAGCGTGTTGGAAAGGAAAGATTCTGGTTCTGAAATTTTATGCACAGGGGAATTGCTCTACACTAACCCTAACCCAAATTACTGATAAGGTTTGAAGAGTTTAACAGTAATTCCATCTTTTGCCAATAGGGGGTTATTTAGGTAAAACAGCAATAGTTAAAGCTGTAATTGATAACTTCTCTTTGGTTAATATTTGCTTAAAATTTCGTTACTCAAAAAAAAAAAATTATAAAAAAAAAACATCAGATCAAAAGTGTGAGCTTATCCACTTGTTAAGTTATAAGTAAGAAATACCGACATTCATTTCAAGCGGAGATACAGCTTAAACAGTTGTTTATGAGCACTGTTTATTCATTTCACATCTTTAATAGAAACTTTTTTATACTCACAGTTTACACTACAGGCTCACGGAAATTACGACATCAATATTTTAATAATTATTTAATAAAAAAGTTAATCGCTGTCTGGACATTTGAGATTTTATTGTAGCGATAAAGGTTAGGATCACAGTTTTCCGATAGTTTTGCAGTATATAACCATTTTTTTGTTGTTTGCCTATAGCAGCGTTTGCACCCAGAGGTCAGGCTTAACATGACAATGATTTTTACTATTTACTATTGACAATGAAAAAAAATGATTTTTACTATTTAGTAGGTAATTGGCTACAAGTTTGACATCATTTGACTTCAACATACGTAAAGATAAGTATATAAAGTACTGTAACCTGCAATTTAAACAGAGATGACCGTGTAGAGGCAAACGTTACTGATTGCATCTTTAACCAAATATGTCAACTATGAATTTTGGGAAGACTAAAAACCTTTTCTTGTGTTGTCACACTTCTTTGCCACTTACTTGAAAACATTTGTTCCTGACAAAGCTACATTGTTTTTGAAGACTAAAATATGTAGTTAAGTTAGTTAATGCCCAGCCTGACAGGGCCAAGCACCGCCCACTTAGAAAGAAAGTGACTTCTGACTGACAGACAGTAAAGCTATCATTCCCGATTTGTTCTTTGTGCATTTCAGGGCCGAGGTTTCAGTGTACGATAAGTTAAAATAGCAAAATATTTGTAGAGACTGTTATTACATTCAACTTTGTATCTTATTGACAGATGCTGAACCAGATTAGTGGTTATTAGATTATATCTCTTCCAGTGTTGTGTGAAATATGAAGAAACCAGTTACCAAACTAAAAGTGGGCAGTTACTCTCCAACCGTGAACTTATTGTAACTCTGTCAGACTTGTTTTGTAATGTAATTTGGATATACAGTGGCAGTAAGCATCTGTTATCTAAAAGGATCTTTAACTTCAAGTAATACACACTGTATATTATTGCTACAGTTTGTGTGTGAACATATTTGTACCAAAATTAATTTCTCTTCTTGAATATCTCGAAAAACATCGACCGCACTGATGACACACAAACAGACACACTGAGGGCAAAATTGATGATGTGATCATGGATGTCTTATATCGTCTTTCATCGCTGATACATGCAGGTCAAACGCAAACACACAGCCTAGAACTATATTTGATAAAATAAAAATCACATCTCCCAACACTAGATACAACTGATGTCACTTTTCTGTTACCTTCCTGCAGAACATCTGGCAACGTGTGCATTCTGAATGCGACTTATGAGCTAAATTTCATAATATATACACATTAAAGGGATAGTTCAACCAAAAATAACAATTTGTGATTATTTACAGTACTTTCCCTCTTGGCATTACAAACCTGTATGACTTTCTTTCGCAGAACACAAAAGAAGATATTTTGAAGAATGTTGATAACCGGACAGCAGCGGCACCCATTGACTTGCTTAGGTTTTGTGTCCATACAATAGAAGTGAATGGGTACCGCCCTTGTTTAGTTACCAACATTCAGGATTTAGGAATGATAAGATTTTAAACCATGTTTTTGGGTGACAGCTATTATAGTGACTAAATGTGTATGCATAAGACCTGCATGCACCCCTGTCTTGAGTGCAGTTCAACTTTTGAGCTAACTCCTAGAACCTAGAAAGCACTGCTAAAAAAAGCGCACATTTATCTGATTGAACTCAAAATTTAGATCCCTTTGTTTTGCCTTTACCTTCAAAGAGGTTTCTCGGCAATCACATGACCAAAGCACAAACACACAGTACACACATGTTTTGAAAGATTTGTTATAAACAGAAACCCTTGCTTGTTTTTGGAGTTCTAGGTCTTTACTGAAGACTTATAAACCCCCCACACTAAGGTATGATGCTGTGGTCACATTATTTGACCAATACTTGCATATTAACATGTCTTAATTTGTTTAATTAAGAAAACTAGTCAAGACTGTTGAATTTCTGTGTTGTAATATTCAGAAAAAGTTAATCTGGCTGAAACCTGAAAAAGCTTGGATGAAACACAACACAAATATATTTATTACAATCCAATTGATGCAACAAACTCAGCACAATCCTTGCTTTTCTAAGTTCTTGAAAACAGTAACCACATCCTGTCCACCTCTACCTTCTCTCTTATTCTTACAGGTTATAGAAATAGAACGTTTAGCTTGCCCAATTAAAACAAATTTAGTTGTTGACTTTTCATCCTTATTGAGTTTGTGGGTCTGTTAAAAAGAAAGAGAGAGAAAGAGGAGAGAGAGGGATCCTGTATCCGTGATCCTGATCCCATGTTGTTGTTCTGGATTGGCCGTTGTGTAGGCAGACAGACAGGTGAGTGGCACTGTGCCAGAAACTGCCACTTCTGCCTCTCTGGAATTAGAAAAAAAGAATCAGAGGTCTGTTCAGTCTACACACAATTATAGTGTCTTCTTTACTTTGCCCTTAATAATCAAATATTATACTTTTACATTTATTTACCCAAAGCCTTCCTGCTTCCCGTAAGAGTTTGTGCAGTGTTATTGTTGATAAAGTTACAGTCTTCAATTACGAGCATGTTTCAAATTCTGAAACTTCTTAAAATTATATTTCTTTTGACATTTAATACACATCATCAGATATAGACCATCTGATTGGCACAAGTGAGCAATTAAAAACAGATATCCAAGGGATCTACATACAAATTTGCAATACACCATGAGGAAATGTGTAATAACACTATTATAAAAATTTTATTAACATTGACTTGCATGTAGAAGAGCATATTAAGCTTTGTGGTACAGTATAATGGTTTATGTTATTTGTTATTGTTACAAGAACATCTCTCTCTCCTCCCGCTTGTGTTCTGCCTTGTATTAAGTAATGCAGAGCACTCCTAAATGCGACTGACAAGACAATACTGGTGTAAGCACAATGAAGGACATCTAAATCTGTACCTCAGGCACTCTCTCTCACTGCATCTGTCTCTCCCAGCACAATGGCCCCAATGAAAGAGACGCGCTGTCTTGGCTTTAGACGTGTGTGCATGGTAATGGAGCTCATATTAAGATCTGTAAGAATTCTTTCTTAGACATCAGACTTTTTGTAGAGTTCTCTGTGGCTCTGATGCTTTTGTTCGGACCACTCATTTAAACCAGTGGACAAAATGAAAGAGTTTAAACGCAGTCTATATGCAGATGCTTCATTTCTTTACATTTTGCTTTCTATCTCTTAGCTATGCTATGTGTTTTTATAGACGATTTCATCAGATGCACAAGCCTGGCTCAAAGTTACCTTCCGATATGTGTTTGTTGATCGATCTGGCTGGTGGCTACTAATATAGATATTTATACTTGATTTAATTTAAACTAATATGAATTTATATTCATATTTTATTGTATAATAATTGTATTAAACAGCTTGTTGAATTTTATTGTATATTAATTTTATTAAATAAAGAATTTGTTGCATGTAGGTTTAGCCAAGTGATGGTTCTTCTACTGGTAACCCACAATAATACTGGCTAGACATACTTTTAACTTGCTAGCTAATGTCATTTACTTATTTATTTTGCTTGCTATCAGAAATAATCTGCAGGGACTCTGTCACTAAAACTGTTAAAATATGCTTATAAAATATTTGGTAAGGTTCCAAAGAAACACCTTGGCACCACTGTGTTGGAACCACTCGGAAAACCCCAATGAATGAACAGCAGTAGTTCTAACAACCACTCAACACCTTAGCAACCACCCACCCAATCAATGATCTGGCAAGCCCACTGTGATGTCCTAGACGGATAACTTTCTTAGCTATTTTACGAAGTGGCCGATACATATGGATTTATGCCGTGTACATTTTCGTACAATTCACATTATAAGAAATTAAATGTAAAAACTTCAGTTTAAAAGCTGCCTTAAATTTTGACGTTAAATTAAATCGGCGCTTGAATTTAAATTATATTTGCAACAAAATCTCTCGGCAAAAACTTAAATACTTTACGCTGTGGCTAATTCGTACATTTTAGTACGATTTGCTTTATTGCCAGTGACGTTAGGAGTGGGGCTTCAGTATTACGCTTTTTCATAGGAATCACAGCGTTCAAATTCATACGAATAAGAAAAATACTTTGATATTTGAAGTCTCTCGAATTTAAATTATATTAAACTCACTTCACTCATCCCTAAACCTAACCGTCACTGGCACGAAAGCAAATCATATTAAAGCGTGCAAATGAGAATGTATGAATTTATATTAATTTGCCACCTTGTAAAATGGTTACGAATTGCCGTGCGATTTTATTGGCTGTATTAATCTGCTTCATCTTTGCACCTGGACCAATCAAAAATCGCCACTTACGAATTCTTCAGAAATTGTCAAAATCTAGTTGATGCAGCTTTTTCCTCTCACCGGAATGACATGAATATGCCCCTATCTCTCTTCTCACTGACAGTATTCTGACACACAATGGTCTAAAATTACCCCTAACATTGACTGAGAGCAAACTAATTGCAGGTGTAATTGTTGGATTGACTCGTGTGTGTTGAAGATTAAAGCTGTACTTGAGGTACACCACTGTCTGCCATTCAGGCCTAATCCTGCAGGCTTAAATTATTACAGCCGAGAGCAGTAACTTCAGACCACACCCTCAGACGTGCGCCCTTTACCTCCTCTATTGATAGGTTAACTCTCTTTGTATGCTGCGAGAGTGTTTGTATAGAGCCTTTCATTAATGCTCAATTTATTCTCACCGTCTCAAGTAGCCTGTCGCTATATCACTCACGTTACCTTCGTTCTATAGGCTTAAACATCATGCTTTGTGTAACTACGGCACTTGAATAAGAAAAAGGGGACATTTGATAGATTAATATAAAGTATTTTTTATCTTTATAAAAGCCACACCGATTATTCAGCGATCGGCCTCTGCAGATCAGCCGAGCACCCCACTTACCCCTCTTAATATTAATTACGGTCTTTCTCTTTCAACAATCTTCTCTTATTTCTTCGAGAGAAGAGTTTCAGGCTCAGGTGACACCTTGGAGTGAGTGTGTGTTTCTGAGCACGTGTGTTTCGCGGTCTTGGCGCGGCAGTGGGCTTTTGGAGCCATTGTACAGGCCCGCTTTTGTGTTCTGGATAAATGACCACTCAGTGGAAAGTACCAAGATCAAGTCTAATTCCAATGGGGGTGTGACAGTCTGAGGTTTAGTCCGAGGTTGGTGTTGTTAGGGGTTTAGTTGTTGATGTTTGGCTGCTTAAAAGTTGCACTTATTATTTTTAAATGCCAAATAGCATTGAATAAAAGAGAGTAAAACATTAGGTATCCTGTAAGCACCCACAATATCGTTCCTCTTGCACTGTGAATTCCATTATTGTCTTAAATTAATAATTTTTAAAACTTTATACACTGCAAAAAAGAAATGTTGGTTCAACTTAAAAAAAAAATAAGTAGCTGCCTTAACATTTTGGAATAATATAACGTTAAAGTATTAGTTAACACAGCGAGTTTGCATGAAATTCATTAGTTAACTAATATTTTTCAAGATGAATGAACTTAAAAATTTAAGGCAGCCAGGTCACTTATTTTTTTTACAGTAGTTATTGTTCTAGATATTGTTCTTTGTATGAACCAGGCTTTTATAGTTATTTGAAAATGATTACATTTGTTTATTTTTAAGGCAGAATCTATAGACCGTTTCAAAGCAACAACATAAACAAACGTTACTGCGCATGCCCGCTTTTGTGACCCAAACTTAACTTCTGGTACACATCCGCAAAGAATAGAGTCCCTGCAGATTATTACTGATAACAAGCAAAAGAAATAACAAGTAAATGACATTAGCTAGCAAGTTAAAAATATGTCTAGTCGGTATTATTTTGGGTTACCGGTACAATAAACCGTTACTTGGCTACACTTAAATGCGACAAAGTTACACGACCCATTCAACACATTAATTTAATAAAATAAATATACAATAAAATTCAACAAAATTTTGATTTAATACTATATTTATATTAGATTATTATTTTATTGTATAATTAGTTATATTATTAGCCAGACTGATCAATAAGCACAGGCCGGAAGCTTTCTTCGGGCCAAGCGTGTGCGTCCGATGTCTTTTAACACCAAACATAAATGCATTAAAACCTTGTGTCACACTTTCACGTGCCGTCTGCTCCCATCTAAGAACTCTGGAGAATGTTGTGATCTAATCTTTTTGTAAACCATGGTCAAACACTTGACAGCATTTGAAATGAATGATTTTTCCTTTGAAGTATGCAAACTTCTACAGTATTGTGTGTACCACAAATATGCCATGTATTTGCTTCTTTACTCCTGTAAGCAGCTTTTGCTAATATTGACAACAATGTTTACAAAATGCAAAGCTTAGCACATTGTTACAATTTGTCATGTTTAAGACGTTTGTCAGGTACTGCCTGCAGAGTATTGCTTAGAAAGAATGAAAATGGAGGCCATAGAAGCCAATTCTACACACTAGGGGACAGATTTTCTTAACGGGGCAAAATAGCGCGAACATACAATAAAAGTGCAGATGTGAGTGGAAATTTCGGCGTGCGATTTACTAACAAGGCGCACGTTAAAAAACACAGGCGCAATATCTTATTCCAATAATGACCAACGCAATCTACCAAAGGAGCGCAGAGACGTGCTTTTTTGGGCGTTAAAGCCGCAAATACCAGTACAATGAAAAATGCATATGCAGTAAGGTCAGTTGCAAAAACAGGTGTGTCCACGCCTTTTCAGAGCCAATTGTCTTTAGTAAATACCGACAATAGTTTTTTACACCAAAAAAGCCGTTTGCGCTGCCGCAAGCTGTTAGTAAATCTGGCCCTAGATGTCATTGATAGAGTAGGTTGTCTGTCTAGATAGACATTTGTGTAATATTTTTCTAGAAAGTAAAACTCTGTATGCATACATGCATATACAAAAGGTATTTTATCCAAAGCAACGTAAGATTTTTTATTTTTCTGTTTATCAGAACAAACACATTTATACAGATTTGGAACAACTTGAGGTTGTAAATGATGACAGAAATTTTTTGTAAACTGTCCTTTTAAATCATCAAAGCTAATGCTTGACTAAGTTGGCTGCTTTGCCTTCATATGTTTTGTTTTGCA
Organism: Oreonectes daqikongensis; assembly: GCA_026939265.1. Lineage (NCBI taxonomy): Eukaryota > Metazoa > Chordata > Actinopteri > Cypriniformes > Nemacheilidae > Oreonectes > Oreonectes daqikongensis. Next base: position 1,217,685 of record JAOTQM010000206.1, read on the forward strand.
ATTCATAGAAATTCATAGAAAGTACATTTCAAAAAAGATAATAAGAATACAGACAAGTGTGTTCAAACTTGTAACTTCTTATGAATTTGATAATCTCGTATTGAGACATCAACACGCCAAGACGTCACAAGACAGAACAGGTGCACAGAAAGTGTGAGGTGAATAGAAATACACCTGTTCATTTCAGACCTTTAGTCATGGTGCCAGTTGCCAAGATCACTTTATATTAAATTTGTCCAGCTGAGCTGACACTTGATAGTAAATTATCGTGAAAGGCTTGTTATTTGGATGTGTGTATGAGTGAGTGTGGATCTATCTGTCAGATGCATTCGAACTTATTCTATAACAATATAAGTCTTCATTTTTCCAAGTCTCCCCAAACTTCAAAGTCAATCAGCCCACATAATTTTCAACATTAATTTTAGAAATCACCATAAAATTAATTCATTTGATTAATTATCTCTTATAGTCCGTGGCCATTTCTTTCCGAAATAACTCTTGGGCAATCTTCCGAACTTCCACACCATGATTAATGTCTGTGATGAAGAATCAGTTCAACTTAAAAAGCGTTCTGCTTGTTGAAAGTGACTTACTTTCTTTGGCTGGGAAAAACAACACTTGCTAATGATTCTAGCTTGTTTTCAGACCAGCTTTGCACTTGAGGGAAGGTTGGATTAAAAATACCATTAGAAAATCATTATTTTGTTAGAAAACCTCCCAGTTCTTGGCGAATTCCATGCAGGCTTTCACGTGTCGTTCTTCGAGGCAGCTGTATGTGTCATTAACGTCTCCCCGCCTCATTAAAATGTTTTTGTAACCGCTATCTTTCCGCAGCAGTTCTTCCTTGGCAGACGCTTTACCATAAACACAATAAACAGGGGCAGTTTACGTAACGGAGTCGCTCTTGCTGCCTTTTTTTCGGTGTTTTTGAAGAGATCAGGGTTTCTGTTTTCTAATAGTATGGGTCAGGTCTGAGGCAGTGTAAGAGTGTGTTGAAACCTGTTGAGCTAGGCTATGTCAGCGCGTCTGTTATTGCAGTGTTGCTCTAGCAGGCCCTGGGGACCCTTTGGGCAGACAATGAAATCCCTTGGGGAGGGGAGAGGAGGGCTGAAGGGCCTGAGTGTTTGATATTCATGAGCGAAGTTGAGCACATGGTGCCCTGCCTGTCTCGGTGTAAACAGTACTTAGCATGTCTTGATCAATTCGTCTCCCACCTATTAGAAGGCATATTTTAAGAAGTACAATAGGCTATATAGTATGGTCCTATTTGTTCATTCCCTATGTAATGTTGTGGCATTTGTCAGAAAATTACAATCATTTAGATTTTTTTTACAATAATAATGAATGAAACCACATTAAGAATTAAGGAATTGTAAAATAGTAATACCTATCATTTTTTATAAATAATTATTTAAATGTAACTAGTTCAGTTTTATATTGTTTAAATGTTGTTTTCATGTTTTTTTTCCGTTTACTGTTATAAGTGACATTTGTATTTTTTGTAGCAGGTGATTTTCATTCAATTATATATATTTTTTTGAGCATTTATTCATTCGACAGGTTTACTTCTGCTTCTGCTTCAAAATCAACATTCGTCTTTCACCATCATGGAATCTTTCAGGTGGATATGTTCCCATAGTATTTTCTCTCCTTATCTGTCACTCTTTCTCTATCTCTCTTTCCCATTTTCTTCTACTCCGCCCCTCTTTTATTCCTTTATCTCAATATCACACATTAGTTTATCACTAGATGTCTGTGGCAGCAGAGATAGGTGATTATAGCTCATCATTACAGCCCTGGGTGTGTGTGCCTATGTATGTGTTTGGGTTCACAGGAGAACCAGAGGGTGGTCCCAGTTCCCAGAACTCTCAGGGGTCTCTCATGAGAGCAATACAACCTCGATTACATCATTATCAGACTGGCTGTGTGTGTGCGTAGAGGCGTGTCAGCGGGATGTTAACTGGGCTGTTAAGGGAGTTTATTGTGGGGGGTGCCGCCACAGTGTTTCTCTTCGACCTCTACAACCCGCCTTTAGAAGCGTAACATCAAATTAACACGCTAATAACATTCATTTCACGTAAAGTGTGTGAGTGGAGAAACTAACATCTAAAAGCTTTACATTGATCATACATAATAACACATTAAGGTGACAAAACTAAGGTCCATATGTCTGAGATGCTAGATTTTGTTCAGATGAATATCAACAATATGAAAAATGACACTTTAATTCATTTATTTAACAGACGCCTTTATCCAAAGCGACTTAAAATTTGAAAAAAACATTGAATATTTTGTCATTGAGTTATACGTGTAGACTAGAAAGCTAGTCATTTAGACGAATCGCTTGCTGTTTTCCTCAATTGTAAGTCGCTTTGGATAAAAGCGTCTGCCAAATGAATAAATGTAAATGTAAATTTAGCACTATTAGCTAGCTAAAAGTAGGATTAGCGTCAAAGCTAGGGAAAGACGATGCTGTTTTTGTTAATAAATATATAAACAGATAGATTGTGGAAACGCTCACAGTTATGAGGTTAGTCAGGTGAATGAGGAACAGGTGTGTTTTCTGTTGTTTCTTGAACTTAGAAACATTGTTTGGATCTTTTAACATATACTGGGTTGTTTTTTCATGGTAGAAAAATCTGAGCATTCTATTAGCTTTCTATCTATTCTCATTTCTGTCCAGGAAAAGAATGAAAATGTTAGGATCTCACTTTTAATTTGTCGTTCATATGAGAGATGACAGAATGCACTTGAACTGGTATAGACTCTGCATTTATTGTTCAGATGTGTCCCTTTTTTTATTGTTTTACTATTTTCATTACCAGGTTTAAACAGAATTTTGTATCTCAGATTTTTAATGTTTTTTCAAACTTTTGAACTGCATTGTACGTCGTACATGTTTCTGTGTAACTTGCAGGCATAAAAATCCAACCGAAACCAAGCATAAAATCGCACTTGGTATTTTTGTGCCATTGAAATGAAATATATGCTTGTGTATCAATTCATAACACATTTCCATCACCTAGCGTTGACCTGTTAAGTTCCCAGCGCATTTGCTCGGGTTTATTGACAGCGTCTCCATTTTAATGCTAAACATTGACAACAAACTTGAAGCATGTGAAATCAGTCTGAGATTGATTCCCATCCCCTACCCTTCTTCCCTTTACTGTCCTTCTCTTCATCCATCCATCCGTTTCATTGCTGTTATAAGCATCGGTTTTCCCCGGAGAGTTCTGCCATTTAAACTGGTGTAATAGGGTCAGGCTAATATCAAACAAATGACGGCTTCTCTCTTTTCATCGGCAGAAAGGGGAAATCGGTGCATATGTGTGTAGCGTTCCTAAGGCTGCCAGCTGAGGCCTCTGTGGGACCGTGCGGACCTCCTCTCCATCTGCCCTGTTGGGCGTACCAGCCCCCCACAACACCATCCAATTTGTTCTGGGTTGCGTTTACAGCCCCAAACCTGCTTTGCGGTTCGCTTGTAATTATGACCTTAAAGACCCAATAACTGGTGTGTTTATAGCTTTGTGGCAACGTGTGTGTTTCCATTTCACTTGTTGGTTTGGCTCATGTTGTGATTAGTCATTTTACGGTGCGAGGATGTGTGTGCACGTCGCATTGAGGGAGTGAGAACTCTAATTAGAAACCACGTGTGTGGCTTTCCCAAGTGTGTGTTAAAAGTCGGGAAAACAAAATGACTGGCTGTAAGTGTTACTGTCCAATTTAGCATAAAGCGAGACTTGTAGGATTGTGACAAAATGTAATAAGCTCATTATTATTTGTTGACAGTAGTACATATTTTGTTCCAAGGTACACTTTTTCCATCAGGACAGACACTAATCTTTGTATTATCAACATCGTGACAGCTGTGTTTGTCGTCGATTTCCTTAATGATTATCTGTCAAGGTTTATTTTGAATTCAATTGAGAACTTTATTGGTCAGGTATGCCTGACCATACAAGAAAGTTGTTGCCAGTTATGGAATCCTATAGTGCACATTTATACACATAGGCACTACAGCAGTGCTGTACTAAAACAAAACGAATACAAATATGAGGACGGTTGCGCAACAGGATTCTAGTAACAAAACCGTGTGCATAAAACAAACCATAAGCACATTAACAGTCTGCAAAACAATACAGTGCAGAAAAGAACACATTATGTTGAAAACACACACACAACTAATGACTAAATACAGTTCATGCGAGCAGAACAGGATTATGACAAAATAGTGCCGCTATTGATAAGTAATAGAAAAGTAGTTTTGCACAGGGAATTGGTATTTCATGTAGGTTGGATATAGACTGGAGCAGGGATGAGTTTTTTAGGCCAACCCGGAAGTTAGCACCACACTGGTTCCCCTGACCAAAAGCATATGGATTTTTTCCATAGACTTTCGGTAGATGGATAAAAAGCAGTTCATGATACTTACATGTTTTGTCTACCAAGATATGCTTTACAAAAGAACACAATATTTGCTATTTTTAAAGCCTAAATAAACTCGCTAGATGTAAAAAGCTAACGTGAGGCTATGAACAGACTACACTATGGTCGTTCAAAATCAACATCACCACCAAGCCTTCAACAACTTTATAAAAAAACGTCCCTGGTAAGTATTCACCTCTTGAATGAATATCCATACACATTTTTAAAGATCTGCATCTATGTTGCAATATTTGTGAGATTATTTTAGGCTTTTAACCAAAAACCCATTGACTTTGGGATGCTATTGCACAGAATAAGGGAAATTCGAAGTATTAGGATAAAAAAGTCATGCTTTAAAGAACCATCTCTTTCTTCCCTTTTTTCGACCACAAAGAACCTTTTGTAAAACAGAAAGGTTCTCCCGATGTTAAAGGTTCTTTTTAAAACCATTTAGACCAAAAAGGTTCTTCTATGACATCATGAAGCAAGAGTACACTATAGTATACTGTAGGCCTACTACTTATGAAATTGTCTATAATCTAAGTTTCTAGCAATTCTGGTAAGATTGCTAATACTAAAAAATAAACAGATATATAAAAATGCTGTTCCTACGCCTCTATCTAAACATATAATTGTACATGTTTATCCAAACATAAAAACGTATGTGTACACCTAATGATACAAATAAGATCACACAAGAGAAACCACACACTCACATTATTCTTGTATGCATTGAGACTACCGTCAAAACAATATAGTCACGTCTATGTAAGCCTTTGGCAACCCTTTCTGTTGATCCTGTTCTCAAAGATATTAATTAGTTTGCTGACTTTCAACCCTTATGTCAATTAAAAAAGGAGCAGCAGCGCTCAAGTGGAATTTTGCATTTAATGCTGTTGACACAACATGTTTGCAAGTGTCATAATTCTGACTGCGGTCATGAATCATGATTTAACAAGAACACCGGGGTGTCATGACCTGTTCCTGGCTCCTTGCTTGTGTCTGTATGTCTTCACAGCAGGATTAGATAAATTACCCCGCCTCGTCTCCACCATGCTAATAGCCCTAATGAGGCAGATACATGCTGGATGAATAGAGCCTGCCTGGAGGGGGGCATGTACCCCTTTCAAATGAGGGAGGGGCCAGGGTTTGTGTGTGTGTTTGTGTGTTTTTCTCTTGGGTGTAGTTGTATGTGTGCATTGTTTGTGAAGCCCATAGGCTTTTGAACTTTGGAAATCAAAGGTGGTCCACATGAAGACCAAAAACTAGAAGCTCTTTCAAACGGGAGGTATTTAGCCATTTTTCCCTGAGGTACTCTTTATCCTTTAGGCCAAACCTGACTACATTCCTTCTTATTCTTTTCTTGTTGTTGGCTAGATCCAACAATTACTGATATCTTGCTTTAAGACTTTTAGGATTCAGAGGAATCTACCCAATTTGCATATCTGTGGATTTTGTTCAATTATGGCATACACATTTCTTGCAACAAATACATACCTTGTTCTTAAGAAATAAGCATATTCATGCTATTATTGTTGTTAATATTTATTTATTTAATTTAATTTGATTTCGATTGAAGGCATTTTTTATTTTAAGTGTTTCTACAGATGTAGTTGGTTACAGTAACTAAAGTAAACTGAAATGAAATGGTGAATTTGTGGTTACACAAATAGAAATACTGAACTATGGTTACTGCAGTAAAACCATGATGAATTTTCCCAAGGCTGTACTGGATCAAAAAACCTTAAGTAGCACAAGAACATTTGTAGTAATAGTCAAAAATACATTGTATGGGTCAAAATGATCGATTTTTTTTCATGCCAAAAATCATTTGGATATTAAGTGAAGATCATGTTCCATGAAGATATTTTGTAAATTTCCTACCGTAAATATATAAAGACTTTACTTTTGTGAATTGATGGCTAAATCAGCACCTCTGATTAAGAACTTCAAAGGCAATTTTCTCAGTATTTTGATTTTTTTGCACCCTCAGCTTCCGGAGTTTTTAAACGGCTGTATCTCGGACAAATATTGTCCTATCCTAACAAATCATAAATCATAAAGCTTTCATATGATTTAAAAAAATTGACCCTTAAGACCAGGGTATCCAGGGTATCCAGGGTAACAAATGGTTTTTAGTTTTATACAGGGTCAAAATATTTTTTAGCATTTTTAGTGTCATAGAGCACAGTGCAGTTCCTTGTACAGTGCAGTGCAGGTAAAAGAAAGAAGGTGATTTCCCCGTAATGTACCTGCATGCTGAACTTCAGTGTGCCAAAGGATTTGTAGAGTTCAAGGGTTAATCTGTCATTGTGTGAAATCATCAGTGTGTGACTGGCGTGTGTTACTGGGACTCCAAAAATGTGTCTTGACCTAACAAATATGTGAAATATGTGGCCATTAACACATTTAGTTACAATCGTGTTCTGTGCATTGCAGTTGTGAAAAAAAACTGTCAAATGAAACATGCTGAGAGGTTGTTTTAACAGCCGAAATGTGTGTTTAAAAGATGAATGTCAATGTTTAAAGGTACAAAGAAAAGTGAGAAGGAATGGTTTGACAGAAACCCCCAACAAAGAGGTTTAAACACACACTTTTGCTTGTTTGATACCTTCACAGTAAAGCTTTAGATATATCAACCGCATACACAACTTCTTAAAGCACAAAGATCACCTCATTACATTACAAGGGAAATCATGGCATTGCATATGCGACCGTTGGCTCGTATACACGTATGCCCAGGTACTTGTTGGTACTGTTGGCTTTTTGCGTGATGGAACATAATGGAACAATATGCAAATCAGAATGGGTTTCCCACGAACGTCTTGGTTGCTTTATACAGACTCTAATACCTTCATTATGTAAACACAATAACATTGCCGTTTTAAATTTCCATTTTATGGTCGAGCACTATGTCACATTTGAGATTGGACCTATCAAAAAAACGTCGCAAGGTCACGAGAGTGTACAAGAGTGCCTTTATCATCAATTACATCTAAAGCCTTTCCATGGAAATTCTCATTAACTTTCAGAAGTTTACCTTTGCAATTATTGCAGACATTCGTAAACTGTCAATGTTTGTCTTGTTGACACGTTTTTGCTTCTTGCCAGACTTTTGTTGTAGAGATATTGTTGCATCATAGACACTTGTTTAACCTTGATACAACAGTAAGCCAGACTGTGTGTGTGTGTGTGTGTGTGTGTGTGTGTATGTGGTTGTTTACATAGCTATAGTTTAGGGTTTCCAACAGGTGGGTTGGGACCCAAAAGTGGCTTATGGGTCTGTTTTGGTAGAATTGCAGACAGTGATAATAGGATGTTTAATGCAAATAGTAAAAAGTTACTAACCCTGTTCAGTTTCACCCATACTCTTCATACTCTTTTGGCACAAGCTCACCTGTACCCTGCCAAATTAGAACAGTGCCAATGCAGACACGTTGTGTGGTATGCCTTCATCGTTGAAAACCAAGAACAAAACCGTGCAATGTAAAAAAATAAAGCAAAACCATGTTAAATACAGGTCCCTTTACAAGAATACTATCTGTCTGTCTGTCTGTCTGTCTGTCTATCGTGCAATTGATTACTCAACCTACTCCAACTCATTTCTTAAATGCTTATCTTCTCTCCCTAGCCTTTCTGTTGTTTCTGTATCCTGAAGCAAATATCTGTGCGACATGAGAAGAGAGTCATCTGTGATCAGCTATTAAAAAGTCACCTGCTGGAATTACCAGAATGTAATTGATCAGCAGGTGCAATACAGGAAGACATCCATCTTAATTTTTTTAAGGGGTTGGTGTTATGCAAACATATGGCACTGCAACTAGATTTTCCAGTTTGCTCTCTGTGTCTGTGTCGCTCTCTCATTCCTCTCAGTCACTCATCAGCTTTAAGGTGGTTGAGCACTTGAACAGTTGAAACAAATCATTACGTTGTTATTGTGCTGTGTTGTTAATGTGAGAAGAACGTGGAAAGTTTGTGGCTATATAAAGTGGTAAAGAAAGAATGTTTGTTTTCTGTCTAGAAATGGGACAATTATTTGTGTGTATTCTTTAACTAATCTGACAATTTTTTTCAACTCATTTTCAACTTGTTTCTTGTTAATGGACCTATTAAACATTGAATGTCAAGCAAAAGGAATAACTCATCAAAAAATGACGTCTCTGTCATCATTGACTTAACTTCCTTGAACACAGAACTCTCATCAAATTGTGCAATGTTCTGTTTCTTGAAATCACATGGTCTTATATATAGTATGTTGCCCACAGTGTGTTCTCAATCGTGAGCATTCCTCCTGCTTCCTTCATTATTTGACCCAGACGTGATTAACTTCGTCTTCTGAGGTATTTTACTGAATTTCTTTTCAGATTGCTTTTAGTGCCATGGGTGTGGAGCTGTTTGTGATAATATTACTTTTCCCCCAAATGGACTTGAACCAGATAAAATGTGATTCATCTGATAAAACTAACGAGGGACATTTGAATGCTCAAAACGTGTGTATTAAGTTGCTTTAATGTGCCTAATCCAAACATGACATCCGTCCATTAAACTGCTGTGTACGCGTACACGTTTGTTAGTGTGTGCGTGCGCTGGACCTTTATAAGAAATGTGGCACTTTTCCTCACATTTGTTAGCCCATTATCAAGCCCGCTCCTGGAACGAGTGAGTCCGGGCTTCCTGGTGCCTTCCTGTGTTTTAATGATCCAGCTAGCCGCCCAAACAATACTTAGCGCAATTGCTGTGCTTGTTAATGTAGTCATCACACCGGCCTTTCCTGTTCAAGAGTGACTCAATGCTTGGAATATGATGGCTGTCACATGGATCATGGCATTTGACATATAAGGAAAGGGTAACGTTTCTGTTTGCTTTGCATTTAAGCATGATAAAGTCGCAGGCATGCTATGGAGATGTGTAAATTCATTCATAACCTGTTGAATTGCTTTAATTGCCTTCAAATTAAAACAGACATAGACATACAAAGGAATTTATATTTACATATTTTAGGGGCTTTTTGTCTTTATTTTGCCTTATTACCCGTGTTGCCGTGAGCACACTGTATGTTGACGCACTACACACAGGGCTGTTACTTTTTAATACAAAACAATTTAGGATGACTATAAATCCTATGGGAAATTATACAACCAAGTAGAAATATATAGTGTATATTGGTAATTTTTATGCAGGTTAAACTCTCTATTCTACTTAACCTAAAATTTTCCCTGAACTTATCAATGTGTGTATATATATATATACGTATATACATTATATTATATATAATCTCACTGCTGTCTGTCTTTATATTTTGTGAGTAAAATTTTTAGTCAACCTTTGTTCGTCACTGGGTTCCGCAAATGTATAACCAATAAAAAGTATTCAAAAGTGCTTATTAACTTTGACAACACAGTATTTAACCATTAAAAACTAACCGAGGTTTCAGCGACGATATGTAGCTAAACCTTAAAGGCATAGTTCACCCAAAAATTCTGTCATTGTTTATTTACCTTCAAGTCATTCAAAACCTGGATGTGACTCATTCTTCTGTGGAAAACAAAATGAAATTTCTAAGCAATGTCACAGTGGTTTTGCATCCATACAATGGAAGTCAATGGGGGCCAGTGTTGTTTGGTTACCAACGTGCTACAAAATATCTTTTGTGTTCTGTGGAAGTAAGAAAGTCATACTGGTTTGAAGATAAAGGATGTTTTGGCAAAATAGATCTTGCTACTGTTTCTCTTCCCATTAGTATCGGCCTTTATGGCGACTGCTGACCAGAGAACGTTTATCAAACACACATCTTAATGAGCTTCAAGGAGTGTACTTTAGTACACTTATGTAATTCCCCTAATGAAATATAATTTACCCTAGAGTAGTCTTTGAATAGTTAGCAACTAACTTACTCTGTTTAGGCTGGCTCCACCAAATGGGCTCCCAGAAATACACAGACACTATGTGAGTTTGATGTGTGTATACCAGCATGGCATTTTCCCTTGAGAATGCAAAGCTAAAGCCCTTTGGTGATTTTCTCACACACACACTTGTTGATACTCTAAACACTAGCAGTGCTTGGACGATGGGAAAATACACTCTCAGCACAACCCTCATGCATTATGTTTGTGTGTGTGCATTAATGTTCTTAACTGCACCTTAAGTGTGTTTGTGTGCGTGTGTGTGTCAGACAGGTGATGTTTTTTCCACTCAGGACCTTTTGCTGTTTCAGTACTGCAGCTCACACACACACACACACACACACACACACACACACACACACACACACACACACACACACAGTTTATTACACATTTTTTTTGCTGTTGTTGTTAATGTGTTAGGGCTCACTCACATTTGTCCCATTTTCTCTCAGTCGTGCCCGAGCGCGATTGTCCCCCCTACCAACTCCCCCGCTGGCCTGCGCTCACACTGTACTTCACCTTTCATCATTACGTGACTGATTTGAAGTAAACATAAACAAAACGATCTTCCTTAGCACAATGGAATCCATTACTGGTCCGTACTGGTCAACCAGGCTTTAGTTGTCAAACACGCCTGGGCACGGTTCGATTGGGACAGTTTGAGTAAGCCCTTAGTTTTAGCTATATACACGCTCTGCTGCCACATCACAGTGAATGCGAATGTGCTGTCGGAGCGGCACTACGTGCTGTCATTTACACACGTATGCATCACCTGAGGTGAGCCGGTTATCGAGTATGTTTGTGCATTTCCCATAAATGTTGCTTCAGGCGGTGACCTTATAGCACGAACAAACACTCAGACTCTAATATTTGCGCCGTCTGTGTGTGACAGAGTGAGTTTGTATGTGTATGTTTGCTTTAAATGCAAATCAATCATGTATTAATTCATTATATAATTAAACATGACAAGCAATTAGTGTTTTGATTGTTTGATAGTTGAAATATTTTAAGTACAGGCTTGAAACATACTACACCCAACAATTTGAAATCACTTTTCGATAATTCTTTTGTAATATTTCAACTGTGTTTGTTTTAACAAAGGTGTACGATATCAAGGAAAAGTAGTTGCACATTTTACCCAGCGTCTCGGAAACTAGCCTTTGTCAAGGTACCCAACTTGCACCTCTGTATGATGTGCTTTTGTTTGAAAATTATTCTCAGAACAAAGATGTACAAATAACGCAATGCAGATCTGGAACGCTGGCGAATGGTTTGCAATGACAGCTGTTGAGGTGTTTTTATGTGCATAGGTGAGACCCTTAAAGGTGTCAAGGTCCCTCACCATAGATGCTCTCTATTGTCACACTAAGACTTTTCTGTGGCTTTAACTGTGACCTACCATAGACTGTATGTGCATTTCTTTTTAAACATAGCAAAATTTTGCATGTGTGATGTCTAGGAATAGCACTCACTTTGTTCGGTTCAAACAAAACATCAATAGACATCAATAATATTTTATTTTGTGATATGATTGATGTTGATTATAATTATTGTATTTTTGGTCCCACTTATTTTTAAGTGTGTTGTGTTAAATAGGTGTATTTAGTGTTGATGCATTACAAGGCCTTACACATACATTCTAATGGGAATAGAGAGTTGATAATAACTGAACTGTAATGTGAGTGACATGCTTTACATAAACTTTGACTGCTGAAGTCAAGCCAGCATAATGCCTTCAAAATGTTTCACTGCATCGGCATGCTTAGAAGTTTGAGATAGCTGGAACACAGGTTGTTGTTCAGCCCACACACCTGCAAAACACATAACCGCAACCTATTAATAACTTATTGAAATACAACATGCATCTCTTGAAATAAGTGTAACCTCTTGAGCAGGGTGGCATGGGCGACTGTTTGATACAATGAGGTACAAACATTCTGGCCATTTTGAAGGAAAGTCTGTAGCTTCATTTCATGTCTGACTATCGTTTTATTCTTTTACCATTCTTTAAGTTTCATATCTTTATTTACAGTTATCCGAAAAGCCAGAATGTCTAAAGAAAATATAGATTTAGATTATTGTGAGGCTAATAATTGCAGTTGTATATTTGGCCACAGTTTATTTTTGGTCACCAATGACCTCTCTTCATTAAATGAATAATGTAGCAGTTTTGTTTTCTATGAAATGTGCATCTGTTTTAAGTCTTAAAGGCCCTTTTGCACCAAGAAGAATAACTATGAAGACAATAAAAACTATAAAACTACTATTTAAAAATAAAGTAATGTTAAGTCTACAACACACCAATAAAGATACAGAGGATAGATTGTGGGGATCATCAAAGGGATCTTTTATCAGATAAAAAAATAAAACACTGACAGTCAAACAAAATCCAGTTATCTTAAACAACGCTATTGCCAAAAATTAAAATTCTTTCATTATTTACTCCCTCTTTTGTCATTTAAAACTTTCTTACTTCTGCAGAACACAAAATAAGATATTTTTAAGAATGTCCCTAAACAAACAGCGACGGTATCCATTGACTTGCACTGTTGTTCAGTTACCAACTTTCTTCAAAGCATCTTCTTTTGTATGTTTATTAGTGCATAATGGGATTTAGGTGCTATTTTTTGCTTATAAAATGGCCATTCTAATATGACAGAGAAATGACAGCGATATCATTGACATTAAATGGAGATCTCACTCGTGTTTCAGACAAAATTCAGACAAGATTTCCTTGTTCTTGGATTCACATTGATTTTATAGCTCTATATTTGTAACTCTATATTTACAGCAACTGGAATTTTATTTTATTTTAGGGCAAAAATCTAAACGCAAGTCAAACAAACATCACAAAGTACCTACAAGCTACCAATAACATTTCCCCTGGGTTGGTTCCTGCATCATAATATTTCCATGTTGTAACAAAAGCCGTTATTCATTCAATACAAATAATGTTTTTAACCATTAACAAAATTCTGCGTACTGTTGGGTAGGTGCCATACAACTGTTTGTATGTGTGTTTTTGGCTGTTCACCGCAGTTATTACACCCACTCAGCGCAGATCTGACATCACCTTTGACAGGATGGCAGAATACACACGCCCACACATCAACACAGTTTAACCTCACTACACAGGATGAGCAGTACCTTTCTCTTTCTGTCACTCCGAGGAACACAGTAGCGGTGGTGTCACTTCACACGCTGCTTCACCTAGTGTGTCGCCCCCACACGTCTCCTCTCCTCTCACTCACAGGAAACTGCGGGCATGTCGTGTCGCCAAAAAACACGGTTCTTTTCTCTCTGAAATTATGCTGCTGCTTTTCAAACCCCCCAGTTTTGTGCGGTTTATCACTTTATTTTCGACATCTTTGAAGTAATTACAAAAATTGGTCTTGGTACCTTTTCGGAATCCGGCTCAGATGTGATCTTGATTTTGTTGTCGCTTTCTTTTCTTTATCCCAGTGGTCTCATCTTAACAATTCGTACTGCCACCTCTTTGTGTACAGAAAAATACAGCTGAAGCTGTTTGTTTGTTTTGTTTCTTTTTTTAGTCTTACAGATGATTTTATCGGATGCGCACCTGGCCCGAAGTTTACTTCCGGTCTGTGTTTGTTGATCGGTCTGGCTAGTGGCTATTGATATAACTATTTATATTTAAATTAATTTATATTAATATTTTATTGTATCATAATTGCATTAAAGAACCAATATGTTGAATTTTATTGTATAATAATTTAATTAAATGAACTATTTGTTGAATGGGCCACGTAACTTTGTTACATTAAAGTTTAGCCAAGTGACGATTCTTCTACTGGTAACCCCAAATAATACCGACTAGACATACTTTTAACTTGCTAGCTAATGTCATTTATTTGTTATTTCTTTTGCTTGCTATCAGAAATAATCTGCAGGGACTCTATTCTTTGCGGATGTGTACCAGAAGTTAAGTTTGGGCCACAAAAGCGTGCACGCGCAGTAACGTTTGTTAATGTTGTTGCTTTAAAACTATTCTACACATTTCAACGGAATGCATTTGTATTTTATCGGTAGTTCAGAACTGCAGAAATGTCAATATCTACAGTACACACTCTTAAACGGATGCATATAGGTCTGCCTGCTAAATGTGTTTGACTTGTGTTTTGTAAATTGCTGTTACATTAAACACAGCAATAGGGGTTGGAGGTCAGGTGTTTAGACAAGTAATGCTACATGACATGCTAGGTTCTCAACAATGACCTCTGATACCAAAACACGATTAAGGACAATATCTCAAAACAACCACTTAAACACCTGTAGAACATCATCTCATATTGCTGTGCAAACCCGTCCTGCCGATTACACAAAACAACCATCAGTTATGTTACTATAAATATAAGAATTCATACAGACACACACACACACACACACACACACACACACACACACATACAGGTGGATATTGCATGTTCCACTCCACACCTCTCCACAGGTGATGTCAGATTAACTGGATTTCATTTCATGGCTGGAGCTTTATGGCAGACTGTGTGAGCCTGACCCGACCTCAGACACATACATACACACTCCACTGGACTAATCCTGAGACCGTAGACTGGGCCAGATTAGGTGGTTTATTTTGGGAATAATTATTCATGTCCAGTCGTCTTGTGCAGTTTAGTTGTGTGTGTGTGTGTGTGTGTGTGTGTGTGTGTGTGTGTGTGTTGGGGGATATGAATGCTATTGTTGGAGTCCGTGCAGATGCTCTCAACCCCTAAGCCAATATTGGGGCAAAAATTCAAACCTGTATCCCATTCCCAAACATCCAGATGGAAAATCAGAATTGGAAAAACCGTATTGCCAAGTGTGCCTGTACACACAAGGAATTGTCTTTTGTATAAAGTACACATTGTCTACGGGGTATGTGGATTCTGTTGTATTCCATGTTGTGATTTTGGTGTAAATTCTCTGTAATGTCTTTTACAATAACCTCTGCAAAGCTTTCTATGGGGTTCTCTGGACTCATAGTTTAAGCCCTTTATGTACAGAAAAATTCCAGTTGCCATTTCGCAAATAACTGCTTGAATAATATCTCTGGTTTGTTAATAATAAAATTCCTTAAATTTATGGAGTATCTTGCATAGTAAACCAGACATTTGTATGAACAAGCACTTTTAAAACATCATAATGTCACAACCACCACCATCGGAGGTATCAAACTTGTAGCGCCACCCCAAACACATGCCATTGGTTCAGCCAATGTTGCTTTGTTGGGTTTGTTAGAATGCAAAAAAAAAAGAGCAATAATTTAAAAGTGCACAGAGCCGGTGTTTACATATAATGAAAATATATGAATACTCTCTCCTGAAACCAAAACGGAAGTGACTTAAACTGCAATTCATCGACTGGCCACTAGAGGCTGGCTCCAAAAGAGAGCAGAATCTCATTGAGCCCCATGTTAAAATTCCCAACTTTACAGCAGAAAAAATATGTTTACAGCCTGGTGTGTTAAAATTATTTTCTTCTATATAGCTAAATTTGTCCTTCATGACAACTGTGGGGGGGGTGATTTAAAAAATATATATATATTAAGCCTTAAAATTCTGCATAATTAAGTGCCACTTGAGTGACAGGTGGTTTCACTCCAACCACGCCCCGCTGCTTTGCCCATTTTCGATTATCGAGTGACAAGTGGTGGCACGCTGCTAAGGTGGCAATGGCCGGCAACGGCCAGCTACGCCTCAAAAAAGCTCCTCAGAAACCTATGGCTGACCTCACGGACACTACGTCCATGTTTTATACTGTCTATGGGAAAAACATACAAATGTTTTATTTACAGTTGACACTTCAGATTAAACTGAGATAGAAGAAAGTATTTAAACACTTAGCTTACACACACAGTAAATTTAATTACCACATTACAATATATCTATCTGTTTCTATGATCTGTAAATATTATATTTATCAGGACGGTTAGCCTGGATTGACACCTAGGTTGAAGTTTACAGGTTAGGGCTCCCTCTGTGTTGGATCCTTTGATATATTACTTAGTGTTAAACTTCTATTTACACAATAACAAATAAGTTTGACATTTTCAACTTACTTAAACCTACTTGTGTGACTTTATTTCTTCCGCAGAACACAAAAGAAGATATTTCCCATATATAGATATATAAAACCATTCACTTCTATTGTATGGACACAATGCCAATGCAAGTCAATGGGTACCGCCGTTGTTCGGTTACCAACGTTCTTGCTTTGTTTGGGCTGAAGTAAAAATAAACACACACCTACACATACATTCACTTAAATGTATTTGAAAAATAAACATATTTAACATAAAACATATACCTTTTGTATTTTGATACATACTTTATATATGTTTGGAGTGTTCAGAGTGTTGCTGCATAATGGATAACTATTAAGGCTGATCTCTGAATCTTTGCAGGTTTTAACCCTACAAGGTTTGATCTGTTGGGAATGTCCCTATAATAGTGTACTTTGAGTTAACGCTTTTGTTTTGTTAATGACAAAAATCTTTTTTTGACTTGCCCTCTCCTGATTGGCTGGTTAAACCCACATTAATGTGTATTACCACAGAACAGCATTTACCTTGAAGGCAAACTGTTGTTTGTGTGAGGACATCTCATTGCTGGGTAATTCTTGGAAAGTGAGATGGGCATGACCTTTAATTGCAAATACACACACACACACACACACACACACACACACACTTTCCACTCTGTTTTCCGACACTCATGGATCAGTGCCTGAGATAACATTCCCACCCTCATTGGTATCACACACACACACAAACATACTTACACGCACACACACACACACACACACACACACACACCCTAGCTGCAGCCTCTAGCAACATGGTGTGGTCAAACCACACGAGTTTTGTCTTTGATATTTCTTAAATGTCAGTCAAGCAAATCACAGCAGTTGACTATGAAGTTACCATGTGCTTTTGGACACAAGATGTATTTAAAACAAAGTTATTTTTATTATGATTATCATACGGTACCATGGTACAAACATCTCTGTGCCATGGAGCTGCCGCGGTGCTTTTTTGTAAGGTACAAACACTCGCACACACCGTTTGGGGCGCATTTGAAATCAGAAAAAATCCTGGAGAAAAGACCCATTGCAACTGTCTCTCCCTCTCTCACAAAAAGAAGTGCTGACCAATTGACTTACCCAGATTCATAAAAGAATACAGACACAAGTGAACTGTGCGTGTTGGCTCTCTGACCTGCATGTAAGAGGTAAGGGTATGTTTACCCTGAGGAGGGGCTCGGTTGTGTATGTGTGTGTGTAAATGGTTTGGGGTGTGTTTACCCCGAGGAAGGAAGCTGTCAGCACTGTTTGATTCTGCGCCGACCAGCAGTCCTGCCCCTTTCTCTGACTGAGGGGAGGAGCTTAAGGAAAACCATTTGGCCAAATAAGAAGGATTTTATTTAGTCTTATTTGCAAACTCTGTCTTGTCATCACACAGAGACAGGAAGGCTAGACAGGTAAATGAACTGTTGTGATCTCCACAGAAGCCCAATATTTTGATTGACAGGCAGTTGTGAGAGGGTGTTCAGTTTCCTGAGGCATTCTGGAAAGGACAGACCACATTCCTGACCAGGTCACGAACTGCTCACCTTTCTACCCACCTTCTGTCAGTCTTTCCATTTCCTTAATTTGCTACATAAAGAAATATTTTAGAGGTTGCCTTCTAGTACATATATTATGTTCTTTAGCATAGAAAGCAATAGATACAAATGAGAGGCAAATTGTTGACATACAGTATAGAACTATAAAACAAAAGTGAATTTCATAGCCTACACTTGCTTTTGGATTTTGATCTTGAAAAGCCGAAAACTTGAACACATTCTTCATTCGCTCTCCAAGTCTAGGAGAAACAATTAAGATATTTAAAAAATCTTGAATGTGTTTTTTTCTGTCCTGTGAGTCCTTACACTCTATTAACTATTTTACAAGACTCGTATGAATTTGTACATTGTGATTCATACAAAAATGTATGATTACCAGAAAAAAGCAATACTGAATACTGAAGCCCCACCCCTAATCCTAATATCACTGGCGCGAAGGCAAAACATACTAAAATTCATACGAATGTGCCAAAATTTGCCACATCGTAAAAAAGTTACGTTTTTACCATGAGATCGTGTTGGTGAATCACAACGTTTACGTAAACTTTCCTGCATTTGTTAAAATTGTCAAAAAGGGACAAACCCAACCGTTAGGTTGTGTTGCATTGTATCAACCCAAATGCTGGGTTGTTTTAAGCCCTTGTTGGGCATTTTCTAAGTTAATTTAACCCAACGACTGGTTTTGTTTCTTTCTGACCCAAAGCTGGGTTAAAAATAACCCAACATTTCATGTATGGAATTGTATCAAATTTCAGCCTAATTTTGCATCTTCACATAAACCACTACATTACTCATATAACTATAATTAAACCTAATTATTTCTTTTGTAGTTTCATGGTTTTGTGGTGTCATGAAAACAAAAATCATATTTTCATTAACACCTTTACACCCTGACATTTATATTCACACACCTTAAGGCTGCTTGGAAACTGGACCCATTCTTTCTAGCTGTAGGGCAGAAGTGTGTGTGTGCGTGTGTGTGCGTGCGCGTGCGTGCGTGCGTGTGTGTGAGAGAGAGAGAGAGAGAGAGAGACAGACACAGGAATAGAGTGTACAAAGCTAAATTTACTCGCTTGACTTGAAATGTGATTAGATTCTTGACGCTGGCAGGCATTCCTCATTTGTAATTAGGTGTGTGTGTGTTGAGGGATTAGGTTTGTGACATCATACAGGCGACCAATATCTGGTTCCCTCAGTAGATAAGAGAGAAGGGTACACACACAAACACAGAAGCCCTTTGGGCAGTGGTATCCCAGCAGGCAGTGAGCTTCCACACAGAGATATGACATACAAACTAAACGCAGCCAAAAATATGTCGCTCTATGAAAGATACATGCTATTTGTTTGCATGACGACAGTTATGCACAACACCATCAAATCACTCCCCCTTTTTTTGTTAGGCTCAGAAATTAAATTGCCTCAGCACTTAGTTGTATGTATCTGTGTGTATGACATTGCGGGGACAGCCATTGGCCATTAGGTTTCTCTCCTGTGAGAGCTAAACGCAATCGGGCGGTAGCTGATACTTCCTGTCCGCATAATTAACGGGGTAATTAAGGCTTTAATTGGCCGCCAGTGTGACCAGGGTGGGCTCTAATCCACCACAATTCCTTCTATAGGCTACCAAATTAGGTTAACCCTCTCAGATTGTCGCGATTAAGCCCGGGCTAGCTATCTACGCTAGCGTTAAACCTCAGTGTTCTTCTGGGAAATTCTGCCGCTAACACCGTATTAAGATTCCGTCTCAAAAATGAGCCTGAATGAAATTGCTAAGTGAGTTCTTGAAAACAAATGAGGAAAGTTCTTGAATCATGCAAAGTTTTCAAACCATTATAAAGGTTGGTGTTACGGTACAAATTGGGAGCCTGTTAGCCTAATGCGGCGGTAATTAGTGCAAAGTTTGATATTCGATATGAAGTTTGTTACATGATAGATTTATGACTCACAAATTGTGCTGATGAGCAGGATGGACTGTGATTTTACTGCCAGAATATTGATTGAAATGGCGAAAGATAGAGAGATAGATAAAGAAGAGAGAGTGCTTTCGTGCCTTTAGGGTGGAATTAAGCATGGTGGCTGTGAAGATGAGCTCTTGTTGAGTTAAATTAGTTTTTTTGTGGATATGTGTGTATACCACTACAGTGAGAAGTGTGTATAGTATATGTGTGTGAGTTTTATATACATTCTGAGGCTGATTTTTTTTTTAAGTATTGCAACGAGCTCAGTCAAAAAATCATTCAAAACAAATTAAACAGAATTTCAATTATAAATACAATTATTTCATTCAATAAGTGTTGTTTATAATATAGTACAGGTATGTTTGTAGCGATAGCCAACAATACATGGTATGGGTCAAAATCATTGATTTTTCCTTTATACCAAAAGTCATTAGGATAAAGATCATGTTCTATACAGATATTTTGTAAATTTCCAACATAAATATATCAAACCTTAAAGCAAAATAAAATCGTTTTTATAACCTTTTCCCACTATGAGGAACATTTTCCGCAACAGAAAGGTTGTGTGTATGTTAAAAGTTCTTTATAGAACCAACCATAATCTTATTTTGGGTGTTATGTATTTAATGCATATTAGAATAACACACGCATTATTAGCTTAGCAACATGCTAATGTTAAATACAATGAAAATCAATTGAGTAAAGTATCCAGTGTGCTTTGCGTGAGGAGTTAAACATGTACGGCATGTACACGCTTAAAGAAAAGTGTTTCATGGTGCCATATGAGACATCTATGCTGTATGGTTTCATATAGAACCTTTAACATCCGAAGAACCCTTATATTTCACAAAAGATTGTTTGTAGTATAATAAGGTTCTTTACATAAAAAAAATAAATAAATGTTTTATAAGAACCTTTATGGAATTGCTGTGAAGGACCATTTGTATCTTTTTTATAGCACCACAAAGATCCCAGTTAATGGTTCTCAATAGTCATTTTTTCATACCGTTCCCCTATGAATAACCTTTTGCAATAGAAAGATTCTGTGTATGGTAAAGGTTCTTTATGGAACCACAGCCTGATCAAAAACCTTTTAGGAACCTTAATTCTTAAGTGTGTTTGCTCTGTAGTCTCTTGCAGTTAGGATGCTGTAGATATGTAGGTAGTAGCATTAGGTAGGTAATACCATTAGATAGGTAGTACAGCAAGGCCCATTAGGTTTTATACTCATGCTAATGAAATTCATTCAGGTCATCACCTCTATTTATGTTTGCATTGTTGTATATGCGCTTCTATGTGTCTTATTATGAGCTCAAAGTAATGCTAGAAAGTGATTTTTAGGAGAGTGGCAGGTGCGAGTATGTGACATCCACAAAAGGCTTAAAGTATAATCACCAAAGAGCCGCCAACAAATCTATTCTTTGTTCCTGCAGTGATTAAAAAGCTTACAGTTTGTGTGCTGTTGAAAAAGTGAACACAAGCCTCTAAGACTTCTTTTGTCAGTGCAAGTGCGCAGAAAACCAAATGACTTCCCCCATCCAAATGATTCAGTGGAGAGTGATACAGGTAAAATGGGATGGGATGTCGGAGTGTTTGTGCAGTTTGAATACACTTATTCTGGATAGGCGTGCAAATGCAGAAAGGAGCTATTTTCTGTCTTTCAGACCCACCTAAAAGGTATCTCATAAAACGGCCTTCCTTTTTGACACCTGCTCCCACACATGCACAGGATTGAGGTTAATGTCAGTTTGTGGTCTAATAAAACTTCACCAGAAGACTATGTATTGGAAGCTAAATTTTTTCAACTATGCATCATCTGTCTCACACACACATACACACAGACACACAAACACACACCTGGGCTGTTGAGGGCAGGAAACTTCTCTTCAACTGTCATTCACAGCTTTGATTGCCTCGTAAAATGAGCTGACAAATCCAAAACCTCTTTCGATGTAAATAACAAGTCTTACTAATGAGAAATGTGCCAGAAGCGCTCTCAATGCAAGCTTGTGAATGCTGGGCGAACACATCGCAAGTGCACAGTCCCATTGTATACTTACCATGAGTAAGATCACTATTAGCCTTTCACTAGTTGTCGCAACTGAGCAACAGCCAATGAAGTTGTTATGGGCCTAAGTTATTGTTAAATCGGTATGATTGAATATGTTTGAATGTAGCATGTGGTTGCTACTAAGCTAAAGCTATCATGTTAGAGATAACTACATTGAGAAAGGGTTCCAGTTTTGTTTCCAGGTAGCGTTATTACACAGGTTTCTAGCTATAAACATGGCAATGGTATAATTGACTTGCTCACCAAGTCTAAAGTTATTGCTCCACCATGACAGTAGAGCCCCAGAAACAGAAAACCGAAGATGACAATATTCACTGATCAGCCGCAGGTTCCAGTTGTATTGCCAGAACAGCTCAGATGCATCAAGACATGGACTCAACAAGACCTTATCCAAGACAATACCAGTCCAAGTCCTGCAAGATTCAAAGCAGGGTCTCCATTGGTCGTTGATGGTCCAGCACATTGCACAGTGATCAATCGGATTTCACATTGGGCTTTTTGTGTTACGAATTGCATTTTGACCCATTTTGGACGACAGGGGCATGTAGATCATCTTGCATATCTAGAAGCATTTGGGCATATTTGCACGTACACTCTTAAATATAAAGGTGCTTAAAAGGTTCTTCATAGCGATGCCATAGAAGAACCATTTAGGAATCATCTCTATAGCTTTTTTTCACCAAAGTGAAATTCACTTTGAATGCTAAAGCTTCTTTATGAAACCATTCAGAATATTCTATGGCATCGTGAAGCACCTTTATTTTTAAGAGTATATGTAGAGTAGGTTTTAGGACAACGTACTAACAATGATCGTGAATAGAAATTGAAAGAGCAAATGAAGTTATTAGATGACATACAGATTAAAGGCAGTTATCTAGTCCTTTGGTGCAGTCGTGTAATGTCTTTGACTTTTTTCAATAAGCATGCCAACGTCAAGACCACCTATTTTACGGTTTGCTTTCATCAATTTCCATATAGACCTAATGAATAGTCTCTCTCTTTCTTTCTCTCTCACTCTGACTTTATTTTCATCTCTCTACAGCGCTACACATTGGCTGCCTTCTCACAAAGCCAGCACATAGCGCTTTAAGCTAAAGAACAGAGAGAGGTTAAAAACGTTGATTACTTAATTCTGCCTTTCATCATCTTCTCATCACTTCTGAAACGGAATTTCCCACAAAAAGAAAAGAAAAAAGGTGACATATTCCATCACAGGAAGTAGTGTGTAATAACGCTCTTTCAACTCAGAAATCTAATATTCACACTTAAAGTAGTGCATGAACACAGATTGTGTGGTAATACTTGACACAATGTCCTTATTGTGTTGCACGGGTCATTTTAGAAAATGGATGACCTTTGCGTTTTTTATTATTAGCATGTGTAAATGATACGTTTAACAATGTATATAGCTGATACTAACATTTACACTGTGACATAATTGTATTAAAAATTGTACATGTCCTAATGTCATAATGACATTGTCATTACCCCTTCTCCAACTAAGCTTAGATTTTTCCATTTTGTTTATAAACCCTGTTACCATAGTTGATATAGGTAAACATAGATTTTGAAAAATAGATATTATTAGATAAGTCATTTTTGACATGTTGACCATGTTGATTCATTTGTATAAAATGTTATGTTTCCCTTTTTTTTTTAGACGCATGCAAGGTTTTGCAATTTTGAACTTTTTGAAGCCCACGCCTGTTCAAGTGCATGCTAATACTAAGAATTCTCAAATTCACCCAGTTTTTCACATTCACGTGTAATAAGGATGTTCAAAACCCACAGGTACTTAGAAATGAAAAAGGAAAAGTGTAAAATGAACCACACAAAGTAGTGGACGTAGGATTGCTCCGAATATAAAAGTGAAGCTTTCTGAGACAGTGATATTTGAACCCATCTAAAGACTTCAGAGATAAAGTCTAAATTTAGTACATTGTAACCAGTATTTAATTACAACTAATATATCTACTCTTCAAGATATGGTGTCACAAAACAAATGTGCAAAACCAGAGAGCAATTGAGAGTGAGAAGTCTGGATGAGCAGAATGATGGGAAAAAAGCGTCTCCCTTAAGATTCTCCTCCATCCCAAACCCAAATAATCCACTAATCCTATTTCTAATCAGTATTAGAGGTCTCTCTCTCTCTCTCTCTCTCTCTCTCATACACACACTCACACAAGTAGACATCATTGCTATTCAGCACTTTAGTGTGTACCACTGCGATACTTTGAATCTCATCCTACCTTACTTCTCTCTCTCACTTTCTCCCATGAAAACCATTTGGTTTAACACTCTTATTGGATCAGAGAACGTAGTCTGATGCATGTGTGCTTGTGCAGATAGTATTTGACAGTAAAGCTGATAGAGACATATTTAAACACACACACAAATAAACTCATGCACAAATACATACAGCTCTGTTAAAACCACACTTTTTTCATTTCAAACTTCAAATGTGGATGTACTGCCGTATCAATTCTGTAAATAAACAGGAAATCAGGTATAAGGAAAGATTATCCCCACTTAGATACCCAAACAAAAACACGAAATCTGTATTTTGCTGCAAGATTTAGGCCCAAAGTACCTGCAAGTACATAAGCGCAAATGCTTTTATGTTATATTTATTTCACACATTATTGCATTGCGAAGTGTATCAGTGCATTCATACGACACAAAGATTTGTCTTGAAAAGAGGTTGTTCTTCTATAATTTTTATTATACTTTTTATACAAAGTGACTTACATTATATACTACAGTGTATACTACAGTGTTGCTAGCGCAATGCTCTAACCACTGAGCTACAACTTACATATTTGTGACCCTGTAATAATAGCCAAAAATACATTGTATGGGTCAAAATTATTGATTTTTTTTATGCCAAAAATCGTTAGGAAATTAAGTAAAGACCATGTTCCATGAAGATATTCTGTAAAGTTCCTTTTTATAGTTATAAAGAGAATAGTTTAAAGAGTTTAAAATAGTTATATATCAGCCAAATATGATCATATCCTAACAAACCATATATCAATAGAAAACGTATTTATTTAGCGTTCAGATGAAGTAAAAATATCATTTTAAAAATCATACCCTTAAGACTGGTATGTGAAAGGATGTCACAATTTGATCTCCATTCAATTTCTTTAGAGATTGATCTCATATTTTTTTTCTTATAGGAGCCGGATTTTTGATGTGACCTCGAGGGTTGTTAAAGTGTCCATTAGCCTAAATTCACTCAATGATCATTTTTCTTTTTTAGATAAATTTCTGTCATAACAGAGCAACAGGTTAAAG
Source organism: Oreonectes daqikongensis (assembly GCA_026939265.1). Classification (NCBI taxonomy): domain Eukaryota; kingdom Metazoa; phylum Chordata; class Actinopteri; order Cypriniformes; family Nemacheilidae; genus Oreonectes; species Oreonectes daqikongensis. The sequence goes on from JAOTQM010000206.1 coordinate 1,242,982, forward strand.
CAAAATTGCTGAGCAAGTTTTGTCAACAAGTTTAAAGCTAGCTACACATTCTGTTTAACAGCACAGACAATTGAATTCTGAGGTGTTACCACCACATTAACACAATTTGTGTGTGTGTGTGTGTGTGTGTGTGTGTGTGCGCGATTACGATGTATTCTCCAAACATTTATCTCTGTTTTAGTTTGTTTTTGGACTTGGGTTTAAGAGAGTGGACACTGCTAACTTGCTCCTGCTAAGCTACTTTTACCCCTATGCTGCTCAGCCACACCTCAGTAACAGAATTTAGCACCGTTTAAAATGTTTTCTGGCAAAACCCAAAGATGAGTGTGATGTTTATAAATCGGCACAAAGATTCTCACATGATATGTGTGCGTTTGCATTTAGATTTAGAACTTTACAGCAGTCATACACCGCTGAAGCAATGTGACATTTGTGAGGTGATTTGAAATGTGTTTGTTTTACACACACACAGTCCCATGTAAACCAGCAGTGCTGTGTTTGTGGGAGCTTGTGTAAAGTACTATCTGTCAACACCATCAGTGGTGAGTTTCATGACAGGTCAGAGTTACTGATAAAGTGCATAATGTCAAGCAGTGTCTTGCTCTGTAAGACCTTTTCCAAGCCACTGTAAAGGCCATTGCACACAGTCCGAAATTTTCGTATACATTCGTATTCGTCATCCTCGCTTGTATGGTGGCTCTGAATTCTCAAAACACCCCTTAAAATGCTTGCTATGGATGTGAAAAATGAATCCGGTCCGATTACTTTCATGACTGTTTTCATGATTTCGAAGGCAGTGTGTAAATGTGATTGACACAGTGTGCAGTTCACACCACAAACAATAGCTATAAAGATAACTATACAGTAACGTATATTAGCGTCCACACCAACATATGATAACATTGTTTATTATAAGCACTGTAGCTCATACTGAAGGTCTGGAATCTTTGGCCGCTTTCATTGGCAAAAGTATGCCGGTGCAGAGCCAGTGATCATTCTGTAGGCAAGCATTAGTGACTTGAATTTGATACGGGCTTCGACCTGTAACCAGTGGAGAGAGATAAAGAGGGGTACTATAAAAAAGTGTTTACCATAATTATTTTAAATATTTTTTTATTTGACTTTTTTTACTGTATTTCTGTGTTTTTTACAGTGTGACCATTTACATCCGAATGAATTTTGGCTGTAAATGTTTGTTAATGCTTTATACATTTAGAAAGATTTTGAAATCTTTATCTTTGTAGTTAATACCTGAATACTTGATTTTTAAAATCGATGTGAAATGCATTTATTTACTTTGTTGTGCTTAATTGGGTGGGCAAATGCCATTAATCTTAAATTGTTCTATTTATGATAACTCATGCAATGCACATGCTGTATTATTGTGTGCATATATGGTATGTATGCGTGGTTTAAGCTGTTAGAAAGGTGTTTTTGTTGGAGACGCTTTAATTGAAGTTTGTCGTTTGAAATAATTAAGATAAGGAGCGCAGACTAAATCACTATTATTGTAGTAAAGTAATTAAGTTCCTTCCCCCATTTTAATGTTTTTTTTGCTTCCAAACAAAACACTTCAGCCACCACAAACATAAAAAAAGCTTTTTATAAGGCTTGTTATTTGTGTATTTAACCCTGGAAGAAGTTCACACACACACACAATCGTAATGACAGGAAAAAGTGGGTGGTTAGGAAAGGCCTGAGGGCACCAGTGACCAGGTTAGAAAAGCAGAAGATCACTGTAACCGTATTTATTAAAAGAATTTACAGCCTTGGCCAGGGTTTACAAAACATGCTTTGTGTGTGTGCGTGCATGTGTGCATGTGCGCGCGTGTGCGTGTGTGTGTGTGTGTGTGTGTGTGTGCACATTAAAGTGTACTAAATAATACACACAAATGAGCATAAATACATTTATGCAGATGATTTGTTTTTAATGTTTATTTAATGAAGGTTTTACTTTTTAAGTTGGCCCTTTGGTGTATGATACACACTGTTTGTGTGCGTGCATGTTTGTGTGTGTGTGTGTGTGTGAGTGTGTGAGAGTGTGTGTGTGTGAGTGTGTGTGTGTGCCCACATTACAGCAGGAAACAGCTGTACTGCAGGCCCCTATTCCCGAGAACAGCAAAAAATTCTCCCACACTTGTTCTCCCACAGGTTGATTTTTGGTTGTCTGTAATACTTGTTCTCTTTAGTCAATTAGATTATTTACAGAATAAAATGTGATCTGTGCTTTTACTGGCAAAATTCACCTTAACAGTGGGTTGTGTAAAATACAGTTGACAGGTGTGGGTTGTTGCTTAGGTGTATTTGCTATATATGTACACATGGTTGCTCAGGTGTTGGGGTGGATGCTATAGCGTTGTAAGATGCTTGTTTACTGGCTCTAAACTATAAGAGCATCGTCCTGGGTACCTTCTTTAAAAGGACAGTTTCTGTCACCATTTACTCGCCCTCAAGTTGTTCCAAACGTGTATACGTTTCTTTGTTTCGAAGAATGTTTGAAACCAAATTGTTCTGGGGTACTGCTGACTACCATAGTAGGGAAAAGCTACTATGGTATCCAATGGTGCCCCAGAACTGTTTGGTTTCTAACATTGTTCCAAATATCTTCTTTTGTGTTCAGCAGAACAAAGGAATGTATACAGTTTTGGAACAACTTGAGGGTGAGTAAATGATGACAGAATTTTTTATTTTTGGGTGATCTATCCCTTTAATGTCAGTCTATGGTCATTTTTCACTTGTTCATTGATCAAAAGATGGATTTAGAAAGGCACAAATAGTGTGACAGAATTTAAATTTTGGGGTGAACCATCCCTTTATCATTTACTCACCCTCACGGCATTCCAAACCTGTATGACTTTCTTTCTTCTGCAGAACTCAAAATCAAATATTTTGAAGAATGTTGGTAACCAAACAACATTGGCTCCCCTTGACTTTCGCTGTATAGACACAAAACCACTGAGACATTTCTCACAATATCTTACAATTAAAATTCCTCCAAAGACCACAAATTACTGAGCAATTTGTCAATCTATTGACATCTGTATGAAAATGAGGTCTTATTTATATTTTGATAATTTAAGGATTAAGTAACATGTTCATTGTATCTAAGATGTCAACATTTTTTTGTTTTTGGTATAAACATGTAAGAGTGATGAAAATGCGTAAGGAACATTGCACAACCGAACAGGTGTCACTGACAGTTTCTGAGAAGGCTGTTTGTGTGTGTGCGTGTGTGTAGGGGGATGTGGTGAGATGTTTGAGTTATAGGTGAAGTTAATAAAGGACTGTGTAAAGGTTTCTTCCTCTCGTGGTTTAACCTTCCACCAGCACCAAATGGGTATAGGTATGTGAGTGTGTGGATACGACATCTGACGTTTCTTGTTTTTCCTTCTGTTACATGTCAGAGGAGGTCTAAAGATTTCAAAATAAAATTTGAAATCTAGCAATATACTGTACCCAATCCAACAAACTGTTATATAAATAAGTGCGACAATGTAACAGATCCCTTATCAACAATGGTTACTAGACTTTTACTATATTAAAAAGGTACTTTTTCTACACTTTTCATAAGATTGCAGCAACATGTTATCGACACAATCGGCATTCGTAAATGTGACAACCAATGACATACAGTATGTATGTCTGATGAAAGATCACACAGTTATAAGGAAGATAAGTGTTGTTATTCTAGATAATACTAAATACAGGGAACTGACAGACCTTCATTTCAAATTGCAAGCAAAAAGGAAGGAATACTTACTTATCATGGGTATATCTGATTCCCTTATGTTAAGGAAGTGGATGCTAGCAATCTTGGGGGGTCAGGGGCAATCTTGACCTTTTCAATTAGAGAGGTATTTTTATAATGTATTGATTAGTGTACGCATGTAATGTAGAATATGGCTCATATTTCTCTGTCTGTATTCCTCCGAATGTAGGAGTCAAAGATGCAGTCATTGGAAATAGAAGCGCTCTGCTGTCTACTCTTGTGACTGAAAATCAAATGCTTTAAATGTAGCAAAAAATGGCAGATTGTTTTTGGAATGCATGCACAACATAATACACATAAAAATGTTTTGAGCAACTTTACCTACATTTTTAAAACAAACAGATTGATTTTACCCAAATATTAAATGGTAAATATTGTTATAACATCAATGCATAGTACTGAAATGCAACTAACACACAATGACAAATTAAGAGTTGATTGGCAAAAAGAAAAAATCATGTTATTTGTGAGTTATTATTACCTAATCAAAACAACCCAACTTCAGTTTGACTGATAATACTTGGAATGCACAATAAAAAACATTATTTTTGAAACCTACAGTATGACATCTATGTCAACAGTAAAAAAAAAAAGCTTTATTTAATCTGGAAAATCCACAAATTATTGTATATTTGTTATCAGATATCATACATCAAGGGCCAACACTTATAAAACTAAGACTCGTTTTCTTTGATCTGAAAATAAAAGTGAGTATCCGAGTGCTTGTTTTCATTTTCATTTTCAAATTTGGTTATTTAAGAAACTGATACCTGCATTCTAAGTAAACTTAAAGGAAAGCTATATTTTTATAAAAACATGTATATTTTCTGCATAATGTCAGCACAGAAAGGATGCATATGCTAATATGAATGGTACTTTTAAGCAATTCTTAAGCAATTTGTGGCAACTCCTATTATTATTATGTTATAAGTATGTTATAAATGTATAATAAATATATAAATGTAATTTTTGTTGTATAGTTTCAGGTATGTTGTTTTTATTTGTCAAATTGAATACAACGATTTTCTTCATTTCCATGAGGTTTCTAAATCTGAATATCTTGGTTGTCTTTGTCATGTGTTTTGTAGATCTTTTAGTTTGTGGCTTGTTTTGTTCTTATTTCCTGCTTCCTATTTCACATTGTGTCCACCTGGCCCTTGTTATCCTTCTTTTGTTTTATGTATTTAAGCTCTTGTTGCCTATGTCAGGACTTATGTATTTGAGATGCATTATGTTGCTGTTTGTGGGTGTTCTATGTCTCTGGTTTACTTCTTGTTTTTATTATTAAACTGCACTTGGGTCTTTCCTTTCTGTTCATGATGCCCTGAACACTACACTTGATCAACAAAAACAGGATAGCAGTACACTGAGAAGTGTTGCTGTGTTTGTGAGTTCTGATTCGCGAAATGTCCTGAATGATCATACGGCCGGAGGCGATGCTGCTGATTGAAGCATATGGCTTATGTTGACAATAGCTGTGCGGTTTATGTTTTGGCATTAAAGGATTTTGTGGAATTACAGAGTGATATTGAGGTTTTGTAGACATCACAATGAGGCTTGCAGCCAATCACGTCAAATGGGAACTCAACACCAGTTCACAACACTCAAGAATATAATAATTTGATTTAATGCGATTGTTTAGATATAATATACAATATTCATTGTTTCCCTATCTTCTGAAAATAAGGTCAATTATATTAGGGCGAGGTCGGTGTTGTACCGGTGTCTGTATTCACCTGTATTGTACACTCTTAAGGAAGTGATGTCATCAGGGAATCCAAAGAGTATTCCACTGGACTCGAGCCAGTGACAAATTGCTATATCAAAGCTAAAAGTGAAAGAGAAAACGAGAACCGATTATGTCCGCTCGGAATTCTCAGATTCCCTCTCTTTTCTCTGAAAGGTGTGTATCATTACGATGAGTCCGCGCTCGTCTTAATTAGCTGTAGCGGAAGCTCGTGAGAGGAAGAGCCTGTAAATGCAATAACTTGGTTTGCTGAGCCGTAACTCGACACTGCCTTAAACCGCAGCGGAGATGTGGCTGGCTGCGGGGAGAGAAAGGAATCATGGGAGCACACTACCTTATCCGAAACCTCTTTCTCAATATTACCTCTCACCGACACATAATTGAGGGCTGTGGAGGATAGTCTACTTTACTCCACACGTCTGGGGTCTATTCTCTTCCGCAGACAGACGAAATGAGGCGAAGAATAATGATTTTGCCGAAGACGAGCTGTTATTTTATATTAGGCAGCTCTAAGTGCTTGGGTAACTTTAATTCACTGGGTATGCCCGTGCCACTACCTTTTCTGTAAGTGCTCATTGGTATTCTTACTTTGCAGTCTTTTTTGTTGGTTTAGGCGTTTTTTGTGCCGCATTCCCGCTGGTCATGGGGGACGCCGCTCGGAGTGACACAAAAAACGTCCGTCACGGATTGTCTTCCTCCCAAATTTGAATTAGCGTCCTGATTACACTGACAGGGGTGAGCGGGACGCAGATGGATTATGGACGGGATCTGTAACTGATCCTGCTGCCAGCATCAAATGGAAAAGACAAACAGTGTTTCTCGCTTTTTCACACACACACGCTTATTAATTATGTTTGTGAGGTTCTTGCAAAATGCTGCCAAAAATCATTAGGATATTAAGGAAAGATCACGTTCCATGAAGATATTTTGTACATTTCCTACCGTAAATATATCAAAACTTTATTTTTAAGAGCGGATGCAGCAAAATCGCAAACAAAAATGCCCAAAAACACACCTACAAACATTGCTCACTGCTGCCCGCTCTTTGGGACTTACCTACTCAAGTTTGGTATCTATGTAAAGCTTTGAATTTCAGCTTTCGGGTTCATCTATTCACCACAACATCATTACAGCGATAAGACAATAGAGAGTGTTAAAACAAACATGTTTCTTCTTCACAGAGGCCTGCTACAGTGTCTCTGAGTAAACACTTGAAAGGCAATTTTCTCAATATTTTTTGCATCCTTAGATTCCAGAGTTTTAAATAGTTATGAATCGGCCAAATATTGTCTTATCCATTCCAACAAATATATCAATAACCAAAAAAATATATCAATAGAAAGCTTATTTATTCAGCTTTCAGATGATGTAAAAATCTTAATTTTGTTGTCCAGGGTCACAAATGCTAGCTTGCTCTCGCCATGGTAGTTACCGAAACATTGCTGACCATTCGCTAAAGTGTTCTGAGTCATTTTTAGCATGTAGCTGTTTAGGTTGTCTGTAGTTTTTAAAGAGTTGCTTAGTGGCATAATTTTGGTCCCTCTAGATATTGGTTGAATCATTCTTTTAACCTGTTTTCTTCAGCTTTTCCTACAGGGCCATTCACAACAAAAATGATCAATAATGATAACTATTTCATTGACCACAATAACAGACTTGGAAACTTTGAAAAACAAAGATGGATGCACAAGCCCTTTATATTAGAATTAATTTCGATTGGCTGATCAGCTGTAAAAGAAAATTCTCTTAAAGTGATCATCACTATATCGTTCTGTATTATAGTTGTGGTGTTGACCACCTATTCTATTAAATTTAGCACAATATATAAAGCTATCTTTATAGTTATAGGTATCGTCATTGATATGAATGGGTGTTATGCAGCAAAAAAACAATCCAAAAAAAACCTTTGGATAGAGGGTCATCTCTGAAATCTCTGGTGCATCATGGGTTCATGCCAGGATGCTTGAATATTGTTATATATTGTCAATATTGTTGTCTCCTCTTCTTTTAGAAGATTCACATTTGTTTGAGTTTGTCTGTTTTCCTCTGGTTGGTGACTGTTTGCCTACTTAAAGGCCTAAGTCATTTGTTATCTTATATCGTTCGCAACTGTTCCTGTGAATGATACGATCTTATTTTAGTCACTGCATCAAAGTCAGACATCTTATGTGCCTGTTTGTTTACTGTCTGGCTCCTATAAATTTAGTAAAAGTGACCAACCATGCCAAGTGAAACAAGACTAAGGAGATGACTAACATTGTGTTTATCCCAACACTAATGGAAAGTAACAAATAACTTCTCTTTACCGCAAAAGCTAAATTGTTGATATATGATATAATGTTTTATATTACATTTTTAAACGCAACATACCCAGGTCATACAGCACTTTTAAGGAGACAATTTGTTTATTGTTTTGTAATTTTCTTTCTTTATGTGGTCATAAGTTACACAATTGCAATTGTTGCAATGATTTATTTTGTGATAGGTAGATTAACGCAAGGCAGCCGTTACCACAATTACAGCATTTCAGTGACACCGAAGCAGAATTTGAATGGCTTTCTGCTATCCCATAATTCTAGCGATAAGACCTGGACAGGACCAGAGGCCAGCATGTGTATAAATCTGTCTCATAGCAAGCGACTTTACATCCATGAGAATAAGATGAAGAGATAGCGAAAAATGTGTTTAGATTCATCAGCAACACTTAGATTAGTCACACTTAAATCACCTTCTAGTGTTCTTCAGTGGCCCGTTGTCCTTTGAATTACAATAAGATAAACCCTAACGTCGCTTCCAAATGCACGGGACGCTTTTAAGATGACGCAGCTCTGTCAATCAGTCCACATCGTCCTTTTTACTGTCATTACCCTTCCAATACTAATAATGTTAGAAACAAACAGTGCGAAGATAAGGAGCCTTTTAAAACAGGATGCATTATTTAGCACCCGGCGCTAATGGTCCTGATCGGCGTGGAACAATTGAATAACATCAGCCGATAAGGAGCGCTCCCTCTCAAGATCGGCCCCTGAAACTGTAGATAGCACGCTCAAACGAAAGGTTTATCGGAGTGGGGGTGTGTGGGAGAGAGACGGTCCAATAAAAAAAACAATGTTAGCATCAGAAATTCACATCGCTGCAAAAGATGGAGCGAAACTGCGAGTGGAAGAAGAAAAATCAATGGGGCGGTGGTCAGTATTAATCTAACATCAATATAGGCAGTATCTTTTACTTTTCATGGTAATTGCCCCAGTGATCTCCTAAAGTGGCTCTCAAGTGCTTTAAGGGCCAACTGATAGCATCTTATCGGCCCTCAGGAGGCCTCGAGGGGGACAGGGGTCCCGGGCCTGTGTGTGTGTACACGAACAAGATCTGAGAGGAAGTGAGCAGCTAAACTATGTATCTACCTTTCAACGCCATTTTCCTTCTCTGCGTCTCTTTCCCCGTCCTTTCTGTCCTTTTTTGGACCCAGGGCCTGACGGCACATGCTATTTAAGGGATCAAGTTATGTCAGCTATGTCCAAATGTGAGAATGAAACCATCTCGGTATACACCACTTCTGGCAATTCTCAATCCATTCAGCTGGACGTGTGTGTGCGTCTCTCTGTGTGTGTCCCAAAAGGCATCGCTACTATTCATCGCTCTGAGCACATTTGCAAGTTTTAACAGTGACTTCTCTAAAAAGGCATTACTCCCACGCTCAGACCTTCATTTTCCGGCGAGCGCGACTCTTTTTTTCCCCCCTTTTCTTTCGTTCATTCGCTTGCTCTTTTTCTCTCTCTCTCTACTTCCTCTCAATAATTCAATCCAATTCAGGGCATGACCACAGACCCTTACAGTAGCACTGAATGTATTGAACTCTATATTTAGAAAAAAGTGCTTGCCGTACATATTGCGTATCCTGCGTAGCCCTTCCTGGGCTGCTACAGTAACTTAAACATACAGGCTGGCTGCATGTCAGAATTGTTATTTAATGTAAAGATTATATTAGTATGAAACCTGGAGTCCAGATTTTTAGTCTATTTTTAGAAGGTAACGGGTGTCAAAATGTCACCTTGTGTAAACTTTAAAGTAGCAATACACACAAATATGTTTACACACTCAAAAAAGCAGAAATGTGAGATTTTTATGTGCATCTATGTATATATGTGGTGCTTTTGAAATCATCCCCCTATCAGATCGATTTGCAAAGCCCCTTGATGTGACCACGCCCCCTTGAGATCTGATTGGCCCGCTAGCTGCACTGCCTGCAGGTGAAGGGCTGATGCCAGGGGGTTTGGTGGCTTGGTGTGGCAAGCACTGGGTACTCTCCAGTGCCAGGCATTGGCATCCTGCCCTCTCTAGAGAGCTGCACACGCACGCACATGCACACGCACGCACACACACACACACACGCACGCACGCACGCACACACAAACACTCACACAAACACACATGTGTGTTTTGCTCATCTTGCTCTGTGAATAAGCTTTACTCACCTCTAGGGCTGTAATACAGCTGGCAGAGGTGTGTGCTAAGAATGTTTGTTGTGTTGTGTCAAAAATTAATGTTATTCTAAATAAAACACGTGATTTGTAATCTTCCTTTTAAATGAAAAGACTTTACTCTTTGGTTAATTTGGTCTGCTGGACCTTTAATATATCTGGATAAACACATTTTTATCATCTCCTCCAAGTACAAATAATATAGAACATCTCTGTATTTGATCTCCTCTGGACTTGTAGCACACACATGCACATTGGGTTCTATGTTTTATGGGGACATTCCATAGACTTCTATTGATTTATATCAGGCTTATGATATATTCTATCCGCTAACCCTACCCATAAACATAACTCTCACACAAACCTTTCTGCATTTTTACATTTTCAATAAATACCATTCCGTATGATTTTTAAGCTGGTTTCCTCATGGGGACCTAAAAATGTCCCCACAAGGTCAAAATCTACTGGTATTGCCATCTTTGTGGAGACATTTGGTCCCCACACCGTGTTGAAAACCAGTATACACACTGCGATGAGAGTATTTACCCTGGGCATTTAATTTAACAGAATATTATGGAATCTCCCCAGAATGGCTGCGCTATATCTAATGAAAACGTTCATAAAATCTCTCAGACCATATAAAGTCTTTAGGATTATCCAACATCTATACAAATGAAGCCGTTCAGCGCATTAGGGCAAAACACTGCTATAAATAGACTCTAATACCAATATAGTTTTTAAGGGGACACAAAACTCTTTATCATTTGGCTGCCTTTGTTCTAATTACATCCCACCAGTAGCATTCATTAATGCCATATTTTGTAAAATATTACACAGAAATAAACAATTTCTTGTTGTTTTTATAACATATAGAAACAGAAAAATCTTCACCACACACATTCACCTCTGCCCTCTTTGACAGTCAATCACTTTTAGAAGAAAAAATGGAGATTCCGTATGGAAGTCTTTCGCTCTTTGCTCGCTCACACAGCAACGGCAGTTTGTTGGAACGCTGGGAGCGCAGCTTTACCATGGCAACCCCTCTCTCATCAAAAAAACCTCCAATCGGCCTAAAATCAGCATGCAAAATGCCACTCAACCCTGTAGCCTTTATTAAAGTTTGCAGGGACTCAATTTAGAGATAGCGATCGTTTTCCTATTAAAAAGCACAGTGTAAGATAGTTTTTCCCCTCTTCTCCTTCTCTGTGTAAAGCGGAGGGAGGGGAAGCGCTAGAGAGAGAGAGAGTGCTAATCAGCATAGGCTGATGTGATTTCGCTGTCACAAATCCCGCCTGGGGCTCACACAGCCCCGCCGAGCTAGTGGAACCGCGGCGGGCTTAGCGGTCGCTGCGGCGACTTAGCTCCTCAGTAGTATGCCCCCCCTCCCCTCGCTGCCATCCCCTCCGCATCCACACCCCAAACCCCTTGCCGCTGATGGGGCGCAGACTGATAAGACCGAGTGATTCTGATTGGCTGCCTTCCTCATCTCCCGGTTTGGGAGACTGTGTGTGTGTGTGTGTGTGTGTGTGTGTGTGTGTGTGTCTGTGTGACCTGTAGCTGGTACACAGGAAGCTCTTGGGGATGTTTTTGTGTGATGCTTTGTAATTTATAGATGGACAGAGAAATAGAGAACCGACGATGAAAAGAGGGAGTGCACTCCTGGAGTGACCCTCATAGAGATACATTTTCTCTTTTATTCAGGTTCTGCTAGTCTCTTTGAGTTGAGTGTGGATATAAAGATGATTATTTTTTACACGCAGAATGAAACCACATTTGTGCCATATAACTTCAGTATTGTGACACATTTATGTGTAAAATAAAATGTTCAAAGAGGAATAAAGAAGAAGGGACTTGATTTTATTCACAAGGAACTGACTGGATTGCGGGACGTGCCCATAATAAGTTGAAAGCGTAAACAATGCTAGTTAAACACTGTTCCAGGAAAACTTCCTGTTTCAGTTTTTAACACAACACAAATGTTTGAACAAAATAAAACCAACAGAATGTTTATAAAATAATAAAAATGTTAAACAAATAAAATAAAATGAATTATGTATGTAACTTATATTTATATACTATAACTTATATACTATATTTTACTGAAATATTATTATATATGGAATAATGTGCCCCGATACATTTTAATTCATGTATTTGGTGCTCCATATGACCAAAACCTTGAATTAAAAGAGTAAACCAGATGCATTTTGTATTCATAGTTACTTGAGTCATATTGACAGTATTTTATTAATCTTTAAACTTTACTAAGTTTAACTTTAAGTTAAGTAGCACAATTCTCTTCAACCACTTGAACTGATCATGTTTGTGTCAATGCCTATAGAATGCAATGCACATTGTTGTGCTATAAATTGCATTGCATTTTCTCAGTAATGAACATACAATTAAAAAATGCTTTTTATGTGTATTTCTGTGGAGAATCGATCAAGTTGGTCATGAACTATTTTAATACCCTGTGTTATAATATCTAAAATGTGTCTACAAATGAGGGTAACGGGTCTAAGAAGAATTAAGTATATGGTGCATCCATTAAAAATGAGCTAATAAAATATATCAAATCAATATTTCATGTTCAATAACTTACTTATGAGGTAAGTAGCCATGTAATAAGTGGGATAATGTACAGACAGCCAGCTGTTATTGCATAATAAAAAAACGCTTCAGTGTGATACAAGACCCTCCACTTCAAGTCAGGTCCTGATCACACCGTCGGGGTTTCTTGCGATAACTGACTGCCTGTACATTTTCTCTTACATAAAGTATTGTACAGTTAATAAGCACAAGATGACTTTAGTTAACTCAACTTGAAATTTTAAGTGCAACCTACATGAGCTACATGCTTTAATATGGTGATTATTGTTTGAAACTCTTTGGCACACAGTGCAACTCAATATAACTATATACACACCATGCTTTTTCCATCCTGGGTTGATTTTCCCATCAGCCTCGCCCAAACAATGACACGTCATATGAATAGTCGGTTACAGTATTTTTGGCTACGTTTCAAAAGGTCAGCGACAAACGGGCTCAAACTTGACATTGTTTTAAGAGTGAGCTGCTTTACAACGCTTGAGCTATATTTGGTGCAAGTGTGCATTTTTCAATGTTCACAAAATCCCTACAGATCTGCTAAGGCCAACTATATTCACTTCTATAGAAACACCATGAAATCACTGTCTAAATATGTGTGGAAGAGACACGGTATCAAAGCATTAAGTGTGTGCGTACACATGTGCATATTTTTCTTGTTAATAGGAAGATTCTAGCCAATCTGTTTAGTGTAACAGTAATTGAATTCGATTCTAATGGCAAGTGGCAGGTGTGCAATGAAACATAACACACAGAGAGAGAGAGAGAGAGAGAGAGAGAGAGAGAGAGAGAGAGAGAGAGAGAGAGAGAGAGAGAGAGAGAGAGAGAGAGAGAGAGAGTTTTCTGCGGTTTCATCGGACGCACGCATCTGGCCCAAAGATAACTTTGTGTTTGTTGATCGTCTGGCTAGTGGCTAATAATACAACTATTTATATTTAATTGAATTTATAATAATGTTAATTAATATTTTATTGTATAACTGTATTAAATAAACTATTTCTTGAATGTGTCTTGTAAGTCGCATTTAAGTTTAGCCAAGTGACGGTTCTTCTACTGGTAACCCAAAAAAATACTGCGGATGTGCACCGGAAGTTAAGTTTGGGCCACAAAAGCGTGCATGCGCAGTAACATTTGTTTATGTTTTTGCTTTGAAACCATCTATATATCTGCAGTTTTCCATAGCATAGTTGAGGACATATGTGGTACTGCAACATTTTCTCAAATGAGTTGTTATTTACACACCTAAATTTGTTATTCCTACCACTGCAGGTCATAGGGCAGCATCATTTTTCTTAACACTTACATTATATACGTATAGCTAACCCTATATAGTGTATTAACAATAGAAATAGTAATTTCTGACTCTGAAAACCTCACTAATGGTGTGTGTTTGTGTGTGTGTAGTGCACAACATAGATTATTCCTGTATGACAGGCCTTGTACTTGGCACCAATCTTTTGATCTTTTGGCACCATTAGTGTAAATGACCAATCAGAAGCAGACTTCCTGAACCAAAAACCTGTCACGGTCTGATGATGTCATAAAACTCTTAACCGATCCTTATCAGGGTTTACTTGAGCCACTGCACTCTCTTTTTGTGCGTGCATGTGTGAGACACAGAGATAGATACTGTCATTGCTGATATACAGCATTAGCGCAGATACAAAGAATAAGTCACAGCAAACTCCTCCCAGGAACAAGACGATTAAAACATCTTATCCCTGTTACTCAACTATCAAGGAAATAGGCAGATATGAGGAGAGCACGCACGTGTATTGCAGAGAGCTGTATCATTGTGATTTTATATTTGTGCGCATTTGTGTGTGTGTGTATGTCAAGCAGATCCTAACAATCTCGTCTTATCAGCGCATTTTGCCTGCTTATCGCCTTGTGTATTTCAACGCAAAACCTTCACTGATAATACACTTCCCCAATGCAAATAACTTCTTAGTTTTTCCAGACAATTCCGCTCGAAACAATAGGCAAATGGTGCATGCAGTTTTACAATGTCTATCTAAATTGTTTGTGTGTATATGTGTGTCTATATATTTGTGCGTTTGCGTTCTGCATAGACATAAAATATGTGTAAACCGCAACAAAACATTTTGATTTGTCTATGCATTAAAGCTGTAGGATGTTTATGATATGATACAACATGTTTGCTTGTCTTTGCCTGTTGATGGCTATGCGTATTTCAATGTGAAAAACATCACCGATGCACAATGCACTTCCCTATAATGCAAATACCTTCCTACTTTTGCAACTTCAATTCTATTCAACACCTGTCAAATGGGTGTATGCATAAAAGTTATTTGCCTTGTCTATATACATATGGATATTTTTGGTTTATCAAGCAGATCCACACAATATTGTATTATCAGCACATTATTAGTATTATGTTTAAACACTTAAATAATGCATAAACTTTTGACTTTTTCCAGACCCAAAAACTACTTTTTGGTAATTTGCAGACATATCAGATATCAAAGAGACGAACTGAAATTCTTCATTTAAAACCCTTATTTGTGCATGGCCATTCAAAACCAGCACAGTGCCAGCAATGTTTGTATATGTGATTATATATGTTGCTTGTGGATATATACAAATGTGTATACAAAATGAAACCTCAGGACAACAGCAATGTGAAAAACTGACAACACGACAAGAAATGGAAAAATCAAGGTTTCCCTAAATACATGTCCAAATATTACTGTTTTATTGCTTAAAAGTGAATCTAAACTTGTTTTCTTTGCAGCAGTTGTGGTCTGAAGAAATCTTTTCTGTTATTTTGACCTGTTTGTTCAGTTTTCATTTTCTGCAAATAAATGCAAATAGAAACAATATTTTTGTTTGAAATTTGGGAGAAATATTGTTAGTAGTTCACAGAATGAAAAAAAAGATCATTTTACCTAAACACCTACCTATAAATAGCACGTTCAGAAAAACTGAAAACGGTCTTTGAAATGGCCTTTTCATTTTTTAGATATGGGCATACATTCACTAAATAACTGTATATAATGCAAATGCTTGGTGTTCTCTCCCTATTTTTAAAATCTTTAAAGTAAACTAGGAGCTGTCAAGCTGTTCAAAGGCACAATAGCCAGAGGCTGAGCGAGAGTAAATATTGAACTGTTCTTTTAGTGCTTTTATGCGGTTTACATCTATATTTATATTTACATATTTTGCATATTTGTTTCCATGCGTACATTTCAAGCTCTGCGTAGATGCGGCAAATGCTGTACACTTAAAACGCACCTTTTGTTTGCCTGACGCATGGCCACGTGAAATCTGCTGGGTGTCGTTGTTTGTGCGTTTACGTGCACGTGTATATGATATGTTTACCAAATACCTGTTTATAATGCAGAGGAGCGGCAGCGTGTTGGCTGGTCTCGGCGGTAAATGGCGGGTATTATTCGTCAGTCTAGCAGCGTCTGGAGGCTGCTTCGCGCAGATACAAGGAGGCAACTGATAAGAAGAGCATCAGAAGGCTAGTTAATTGCCTCCAGTCTGCGGGAGCAGAGGGAATATTTAAAATCTATCGGATTAAAGGCAGATTAAACAGAACCCAGGCACAGGACCCAATGGCGCTGAAAGATTGCAATCAGCAAGGGTAATGGTGGAGAAGAAGGAGAGAGAGAGAAAAAAGAATGGGGGAAAAGAGAGGGAGAGGCAGATAGGAAATTCAGATCCGCGGCTAATGCCCAGGGTTCCATCTTGTAAGCACGATTCATCTATGTGTAAATCGTTCTCTCTCTCTCCAGCTCAGTCTCTCTCTCGCAGTGTTTTTTTTTCTCAGGCCTGCATTGCTATGGCAGGCGCTCGTTCGCTCGTGCTTGGCTTATCGGTCGATCGCTGAATTAAAACTGCTCTTGCCCCCCAGAGGATTAGGAAGGTTGATTGAAGCCTGTATGAAAACTAGCTAATAAGTGGGAAATGTCAGAGGGGGCACTCTATCGAAACTGTGTACTTTTCATAATAACGCTTGCGGGAGAGGCGTGCGGATTGGACTTGCATGTGTGCGGGGAGGGGCAGCCTTCACATCGGCCTGAAGGATGGAAGGACACAGGTATAATGACGAATAGAGGGACGGCGTAGGTGTGGGGTAGAGAGGAATGCACAGCGTTTGGGAAAATAGAGGCGGGCGTTTTTTAGTCTTATTGTGGGCGTAAGATCTAGAAATAAATCTCAAATAATAGAAAAGACAACAAGATGGATGTTTTATCTGTAATGATTACACACTTCTTTAATCTTGACGCAAAATAAAAATCTTACTTCGTGAAAAAATACTTTTTGAATGTCCAGAAATGTCAGATAAATAAGTAAATAAGAAACATTTGATGGATATTAGGCCTAGAGGTAGCCTCGAGGAATAAAACAAAACATGCACGACCAATGATTATCCTTGTTTACATTTTGTTGAAGACCTGTACAAACTTCCATAGTAATAAACTGTTTACTAAGAGAAAACTTTTTATTTACTTTCATATTTGCTCATACTTTTGGTTAGATGTTTAAAGAAGCTCCTAACCCTAAGTATCAACCCAACCCTTCAACAGCGGTCAAAAAAGCTGTTTGTGCTACAAACATGAAAAATAAACGATAAAGTTAGATTAGTTTTCTTGTCTAATCTACAATTTTGTATTGCAGTAACACATTTGTGTTAAAATACTGAACAAACAACCAGATCTCACCGAAAAATGTATGATTCATTTATGTGATGAATCATAAGTTGTATTAGTCATACAAAACATGTGAATATTAGAAAATAAAGCAGCGCCTCTAAACCCAGCATTACTGTGGCAAAAGCACATCTAAAATGTACACAATTCAGCCACCTCATAAAATTAGGAAGTGCCATGACATAGTCATAGAAAGTTAATATAAAGAGTTGACAGATTACCACACGTTTGACAATTGGATTAAAGTTGGTACATTGGAACTTTTTTGACCTGCCCACTGAGACTGGAAGAGATCAGGCAGACATGGAAAGCAAGAACAAAGTGGAACATCAAAGTCTGGCTAAAAATGAGTCCCACTCCGGCTGATACACACTATGTCCTAATCTCAAAATGTGTCACTTAATTATGATAGTTCTTCACCCAACAATGATAAAATATAATGAGAGATATAGTATATAAATAAAAATAATAATGTGCACCAGGTAACATAGGTTATATGCTGTGCAGAAGAAATAGTTCCCTAGGTGATGTCAAATGACAGACATCAGGGCTTTCATTAAATGTAGAGCGTTTAATTTGTAACTGAAGTTTAAAATAAATTGAAACTTTTACTATTATGGTAATTTTTGGTAACAGTAACAGGCATTTAACTCAGCTCCCAGTAGGACATTTTACAGCACTTGCACACTTCATCCTCCATTTCGCTGGCTCTGTTTTTTTTTACTGATAGATTAGCTTCATAAATTATGCAGTATAAGGCAGCGGGCGACCCCGCAAAGTGATAGAATCATTTAAGTGTTAACCGGCTTGTGGGGAGAGGAGGATAATAATCATAAATATGAAACAGATGTCTGCTGACATTTGGGAAAAGAGAGAGTCAAATCCCTGAGCAGCAGGGCAAGCTTTTATCATCCACCTATTGCATCTCCGTCCATCTCTTCTACCTCCCCTCTCTCTTTCCAAACCTCACTTTCACCTGTCTCTCATGTGCCTTCTGTTTCTCTCTCTTCCCGTATTTCAATCTAAAATGGTCATGATTAAAGATGTACTGATTTTTCTTTCTGGTTCCTCTATCAGGTCGATGTCACCTGTATGAACGCATACTCGATTGAATTTCTCAGGCTATCAGTACTAAATAATTAAAGGTGACATTACCAGTGATCAAAGATTTGGAATTATTGTTCAATCACCAAGATTAGGATTTGATTCAACTTTATAAACGGTTTCAAAGCAACAACATAAACAAACGTTACTGCGCATGCACGCTTTTGTGGCCCAAACTTAACTTCCAGTACACATCCACAAAGAATAGAGTCCCTGTGGATTATTTCTGACAACAAGCAAATAACAAGTAGGCTAAATGACATTAGCTAGCAAGTATGTCTAGTCAGTATTATTTTGGGTTACCAGTAGAAGAACCATTACTTGACTAAACTTAAATGTGACAAAGTAAAACAACCCATTCAACAAATTGTTTATTTATAAAATGAATATACAATAAAATTCAACAAATTGTTTATGTAATACAATATTACACAATTAAATATAAATTAAATATAAATTTATTATTATTGGGCCAGGTGTGCTTGCTGGATGAAACCAAACAAGAGGACATACAGACTTAGCAGAATTCCAGGGTTCAATGTTAGATGTTGATTTGAAAGCTAGAAGATATAATGGGAGGAATAAAACAAATAGGACAACTGATAACACAAATTAGCCTGAGGGTATGATGCTTTAAATGATCATAAAGTAAATTTAGATTACGGACTCAAATCTGAGCACAGATTGTGAAATTGTGGAAATCTCTTTTAAGACAATGGTGGAAACTAATCTTAAACTTATTTTAGTACTAAAAACATATTTGCAATGTTTCTTAATAAAAGATAAACAAACAAACTTAACTGAAGTACTTATGATAGAACTTTTTAATCTCCAAGAAGCATATAGAAAATTCAAAACTCTATAGAGCATATATATATATATATATACATTTAAATGGAATATATGGAAGCTGCAAACAAATGAGTTGAATCAGGTGATGCAGGTGTGTTTGATCACTCAATCTGAAGGGCAGAACATGGCAGTCTTGGAATACGTTTTTAACTTGTATTTGCAAAATCAGACTGTTGGTACTGGAACATTTCTCACAAGCAGTACGATTTTAAAGATGGATCAATTGATTCGTGTTTTTTTGAGCTTGCTGTTCGTTCTTAAGCAGACTTTTATAATTTCTCTCTGGTTTTAGGGGAATTAATGGTTATGGTTGGTGTTAGAGACAGCTCTTGAAAAACCTGCTATAGTTGACTTGTGTGCTGATTTTCCCCAGGTTGCTAGATTGTCTTAACAAGCACAACTATATTGGTCAACCAGTTTCACCTGAAAGACTGGCTGATCAGTCCTACAAGCTAGACCAGCACCAAAGCAACAATAATCAGCATCAACCAGCCTGGACCTGTATGGAAAATTAATGAATGCTGGTCACTCTGCTTATGCCAAGTAAGACATTGCTGAATCAACACCTTCTGTTGATCCCAGAGCAATACTGCTGTTTCCTAATCCCTTTTTGCTCTCTCTTTAGCCGCCTTCAAGCTGTGTAATTTGTCAATGTTACTTAGGTGGCACTTTTTTCAATTTGATTTCTTCTTGTTTGAGCACACCAACTAGCCTGACACAAAAACATTGGCTTAACAAATGACTTGTAGCTTGGGACAGGACTGCGAATAACTAGAATGGAGATGGAGCAGTATACCTGTTTAAAACAGTTAATATTTTGCCAATTACATACAGTTAGTGATGCATTCCTTACCCTTACAATCGTTCTAAATATCCATTTACAATCAAAATTATAATAGTAACGATAGCTATGGAGATAACTGTGCAATTCCAGCATTATGGATGTGAAATGTTCGTTTAAAAACTTGTAATGAAAATGTACTTATTACCAATATATTTAATCATCTGTTTGTATTTTTCAAAACCCCCAAAATTGTGTCCAAGTATCAGAAAAATATCAAGTTTATTTTATTTTAGACCATTAAGCTAGCATTCTGTAGTTTCATAATTTTAACATGTGTGCCATTAGATTTCAAATGGATTTTGTCGTTGTGTTATTGTTCATCAGCTAGAGACAATGGTTTAAAAGTGATCCCAAGAACATTGCTCCTCTGTAGTTTAGTTGTGGTATGGACTTGCTATTTTCTTAAATTTGAAAACATAATCTTTATAACTATCATCCTTAGTGTGAACGGTAGGCATGGGCCGGTATGAGATTTTGGTGGTATGATAACCTAAAGCTTTGTGCACACCGGGACGATTGCGTGTGCTTATTGCAAACGTTTTCGAGAAGTTTTTTGACGTTCATATCTAAGCGATTTTGAACGTGCAAATTCACTCAATGACATTAGATGGCACTTAATGAAAAACCGAAATACCCCGGTACACAAGGTGGCGCTGTGCAACTTTATGCTTCTGACATTCGTCGTTGGTATCAATGTGTGCTCGGCAAGACTTTTTGTGCTTGAGCGCCACAAAATCGTTTTTTTACTGTAACTTCAGCAGCTACAGGCATGTCAATCTCATTGGTCGGTGCATCAAACACAAAAAACTAGCACACCCTTTGTTTAGTCATGAGGCATTAAACGTTGCTATAAAAGTTCGCTATTATTGTCCCAGAGTTTACAAGCCTTTAAGCAAATATACCACAGTTTTACGGTACTGCGGTACTGCCATTACAAAACTGCGGTATTACCATTACCATACTGCGGTATTACCATCACCATACTGCGGTATTACCATCACCATTGCATGTTTACTTAGATAGCTTCTGTCCATAATTTATTTGCACTACTCTATATCCATTGCACTGCTGCTCACCATAGCCTAACTTATCAATGTATACATCCATCTGTAAATTTCTGTTTATAGTAATAGCCATCTGTATATTATGGTCATAGTACATATCCATCTGTAAATCTCTGTTTTTAGTAATAGCCATCTGTATATTATGGTCATAGTACATATCCATCTGTAAATCTCTGTTTTTTAGTAATAGCCATCTGTATATTATGGTCATAGTACATATCCATCTGTAAATTACTTCTATAATATTGATTTATTTATGTAACTTATGCAACCGCTGTATATCCTGCACTTGCTGCTATTGCACTTCTGGTTAGACCTAAACTGCATTTCGTTGCCTTGTACTTGTACTTGTACATTTGTAATGACAATAAGTTGATTCTATCTCTAATCTAAAAAGTAAAATATGTCATTTTCAAATGTCTGCGTATACAAACAAAAACGTTTAACTGGACACATTTTATTTTAACATGTACGTCATGTAAAAATATTGCCTTTAACTTATAATATTCTTTCAAAATAATGTATTTTTGTGATATTATATATCAATAACATGACTTAGTAATTGAATACATTTTGTGTAAACACAGCTTGGAAAGTTTTAGTGGTTTTAAACCTCGGTATACCTTGAAACCGGTAACCAGCCCATGCCTAGTGAATGGACTTTTTCTGAAAAAAAAACAACCACAGAAAAAGAAAGTTTATCACCACACCATGTTCATATGCTAAAAACACATTAAGCGGGAGTAAATCCTTCCCTTTTATGCCTCACTGTAAAGTGTTTCACAGAACTGAGGAAGCGCCGAATTCTACACGTTAGAATGATGAGGTCATAATTTTGGATTGCTGATGCATCGTAACTGAGGAGGTTATGCAAATTTAACCAGAGGAATTGGTGTTACTAGCAACCGCATAGGCGCAAAGCCTTCACAAACATGCGAAAAGATGTGTTAAACTCAGTTGAAGGCATTAGACAAATGTAATGCGTTTTGGCTAAATACATGAATCAGTCTGCCAACAGGCCCTTTGTACTGGTGGCTATAGCATTGCTTTTTAACCCAGAGCTCAGCCGTTTCCCCAGGCACGTGTGTGGTATTTTGCCTGCATTAGAACAGATATTAAGTGCTGTCTGCATGCTGGATCAGCGCTGAGCGATTGAAGTGCGATTGTTGATGTCTGGCACTAGCCCGCGGGATGCTAGCATGACGCTTTTCAGCAACACCCGCCAGCCGCGACTAACAATACCAAGTCTTACTCATCCAGCTAAACCTCTCGCTGTGCATAGACATACTCTCACGAACATCTTGTCAATGTCTTTACTATATTCTCATTTTGGAATTATTGCATTGTGCCGTAATATAAGATGCTACAGTATTTTGAAGTGGCATATTACTGTATTGTTGCGCATCTGCGTGTGGCATGAAGGGTGTTGTGCATGATATTTGTGTGGAAAAATGATGGCACAAAGCAACACGCAACACTGGCTAGTTGTCACAATAGGAAGCCACATGATGGCTTTATCGTCACAAATGAGGTTTTTAGCCAAAGATCCAAACGCACAAATGTTTGTTATCTTGTGAAGTGTTTTTTGTAATAGGGGTGTGACCCTAGATCACAAAACCAGTCATGAGTAGCACAAGAACATTTGTAGTAATGGCCAAAAATATGGCAACGATCAACAATATAATGCAAGCAGTTTTTAACGAAAAGCTGAACTGTAGTCTTAGGAAAAGGGATTTTTTTTAATGTTGTCATATTTTTCCATGTAAATACAGATATTTAGGTTACTTTTTCATGATACAAAAAGCCATTTAAATAGCCTATACAATTCTATATTGACTGTAGTCAGTGTATTTACATTTACGCATTTGGCAGACGCTTTTATCCAAAGCGACTTACATTACATTTGTACATTTTGTATAGTAAGCAAGTGGGGGTTAGGTGCCTTGCTCAAGGGCACCTCAGCTGTTACCCGCCAGACCTGAGAATCGAACCAGCAACCTTCTGGTCATGAGTCCAACTCTCTAACCACTGGGCCACGACTGCCCTGTATATAGGAACAATGAAAACCCCTTTAAGATATTTGCGCTGTCAGTTAATTTGCATGTGGATGATTTTAACAGCCTTAGGTTTTAGCAAATATTTGAATTTATTTTGTGTGTGTTTGATTCAATACATATGAGGAAGTCAAGTGTTAGATTTGCTTTTCACTCAAGCTCACTGTGGATGGCCTTATCTGGAGCAGCCATGTGACCTCTCACCTTTGACTCAACCCTAACTAGTTACCTTCTGCACATGCATCAATCATTTTCACAATTCCCCATTTCCTGATTTCATATATTACTTTCTCATACAGTACCCAATATAGTATGTATATAGTAGTATTCAGTTATTCTATATGCATACCGTTTTGTTTGTATACAGTGCACAATAAACAAAATATACTTTAAAAAACAGTTCAGTTAGTATAAAGACGTAGATAACCCAATGAACAGATTTTTCTCAAAAAAGTAAAAACAAAATAATTAAAACAACAGATCTCAACTATTACATATACATGGTAGGACATATTGGTACTATGTAAATCAACATGGTGCCCTACATTATTTTAATATAATTTTCCAAGTCTTATTAAAAACAAAAATGTCAGTCTATCAAATTAGATATCTGATCTTACCTGTTTAAAGACAATACATAAACAATCACTCGCCCCTGAGGTCTATGTGCTTATGCTTCCAAATTTTATATAAACATTGGATTTGCATCTCTGTAAAGTAACATTTGCGGAAACGCATCAGTCAAGCTTTAAGAGAGTGGAGTATGATGACAATTCTTACCCTTTATAATGTTTACCAAGACACATCTGTGTGCTAACGGAATTGGGAAGACTCCCTGATTTGCCTGATTGTTTCCATTATTCTTGCTGTCTAGTGTCAGTCGATGGAATGAGGTTTGGTGTGGAACTGCACATACTGTAACATTTTCTAGAGTCTCTAATATGTGTTTGAACATTGAATTGAGCATACACACATACCTTATCTAGCCGTAGAGAAAAGTCACACATGAGACTTCCTTTACATCTAAATATTATTAATAGACAAGTAAGAAATTACATGGTGGAGACTTTAGATGTTTCTCTTTAAAAAAAAGGATCTCTTCTGAGACTTCATAGGGAATTTCTTTTCCTTTAAAATCTTCCAAATCCTCACTAATATTGCGTCTGTATACTCTTAATATGTTAGTTGTCTAAATTGGAACTAATTTTATTTCTAAATATTTTGGGAAGGAGAATATTTTTGAAAAACCTTGTAAGCCACAATGTATTTTTATTTTTAAACCTTGCTCAAGGGCACCTCAGCTGTTACCCCCAGACCTGAGAATCGAACCAGCACCTTCTGGTCATGAGTCCAACTCTCTAACCACTGGGCCACGACTGCCCTGTATATAGGAACAATGAAAACCCCTTTAAGATATTGCGCTGTCAGTTAATTTGCATGTGGATGATTTTAACAGCCTTAGGTTTTAGCAAATATTTGAATTTATTTTGTGTGTGTTTGATTCAATACATATGAGGAAGTCAAGTGTTAGATTTGCTTTTCACTCAAGCTCACTGTGGATGGCCTTATCTGGAGCAGCCATGTGACCTCTCACCTTTGACTCAACCCTAACTAGTTACCTTCTGCACATGCATCAATCATTTTCACAATTCCCCATTTCCTGATTTCATATATTACTTTCTCATACAGTACCCAATATAGTATGTATATAGTAGTATTCAGTTATTCTATATGCATACCGTTTTGTTTGTATACAGTGCACAATAAACAAAATCTATACTTTAAAAAACAGTTCAGTTAGTATAAAACGTAGATAACCCAATGAACAGATTTTTTCTCAAAAAGTAAAAACAAAATAATTAAAACAACAGATCTCAACTATTACATATACATGGTAGGACATATTGGTACTATGTAAATCAACATGGTGCCCTACATTATTTTAATATAATTTTCAAAGTCTTATTAAAAACAAAAATGTCAGTCTATCAAATTAGATATCTGATCTTACCTGTTTAAAGACAATACATAAACAATCACTCGCCCCTGAGGTCTATGTGCTTATGCATACACATTTTATATAAACATTGGATTTGCATCTCTGTAAAGTAACATTTGCGGAAACGCATCAGTCAAGCTTTAAGAGAGTGGAGTATGATGACAATTCTTACCCTTTATAATGTTTACCAAGACACATCTGTGTGCTAACGGAATTGGGAAGATTCCCTGATTTGCCTGATTGTTTCCATTATTCTTGCTGTCTAGTGTCAGTCGATGGAATGAGGTTTGGGTGGAACTGCACATACTGTAACATTTTCTAGAGTCTCTAATATGTGTTTGAACATTGAATTGAGCATACGCACATACCTTATCTAGCCGTAGAGAAAAGTCACACATGAGACTTCCTTTACATCTAAATATTATTAATAGACAAGTAGGAAATTACATGGTGGGAGACTTAGATGTTTCTCTTTAAAAAAAAAGGATCTCTTCTGAGACTTCATAGGGAATTTTTTCCCTTTAAAATCTTCCAAATCCTCACTAATATTGCGTCTGTATACTCTAATATGTTAGTTGTCTAAATTGGAACTAATTTTATTTCTAAATATTTTGGGGAGGAGAATATTTGGAAAAACATTGTAGCCACAATGTATTTTTATTTTTAAAGGGATTTAAGTCTCCTGAGCTAAAAGAACAATTTCTGAACACGTAACTTTATACCAAGTTAGATATTAGAATCGACACAGTCAAAGATGCAGTTAAACTCACAAAAACATGAATCAAATATATACACAGTTAACCTCAACAAACGAACGTTAACAAAGACCATAATCCGGTTAAAACTGACAGATAATTTATTTTCTACCGCCGGCTAATAGTTTATGCCACACTATCTCATGCGGTACGTCAAAATTCTTTCAGTTCGGGATTGTTTGAACAACAACGGCGTGGTTATCCCTTTTTTCTGAGCGGATGACTGCACAGTGACAGTGAATGGATGTATTTTCCCCCTTTTTTTCTGGTGGATTCTTTTTAAACAAACATGTGAAGGTCTTTGTGTCAGACTGTCTGTATTTTGGCGCTTCAAAACTCGTCTTCTGAGCTGCCCGAGTTAATAATCACCTTGACTTCCATCAAGCTTTAACATGAAACAATACATCCACGTTGCCTTGAACCGCACTTCAATGAGCAATGACTTAAAGCCATACGGCTCCCCAGCACCCAAACATGTACTTTTATGCAAATGCTGTGTCTTTGTACTCACGAATATGAAAGGTGTTATAAATCTTACTTTGCATTATTCTGGTTGAGGGATAAATCTATCAAAGAGCTCTGGATTCAATAAGTATGTATAATTTTTTGTTGTTTTTATTTATTTGAACATTTTAATTAAACTCTGTTGTCAGTAGATGATGCATTGGGTAAGTTGTGGGCTGCTGATGGAAAGACAGGTGGGGGGGGTGAGGCTGTTAGGTATGATTTATAAGGTAAACTGAATGTGGGTAAAGCAGTTGAGTCCATATTTTGCTGCTTTTCAGATATTGTTTTGAGCCCCAAAGATGTGCTTATTTCTACAGACCATTGTCATGACAGTCAGAGTTTAGACATTTCTTACTAAACTATCCAAACGTTAATCCATGCACAACTGTTACCTTACTTAAGTCCTCTTAGGACAAGATTTGTTTAACATGCATGGGGAAGTTACCACAGGACGTCTGTAATATGAACTATCCAATTCGCAAGACATAAGAAGTCTCAGGAAACACATTCAGAAGTGGGAGGGGTAACTCGATATACACCACCAACGTCATTTTTGTGTTGTTATGTACGTAATACGTTGATTATGTGCACAAGCATATATAAACATACATAAAACGTTTAGGTACGGTCGAATGATTTAATAATGAAATTAACCTACACTGTGAAAAAACTGTAATTTAACAGAATTTTCAGTTATTTTTTGGAATATTTGTTATTTTTTTGGAATATTTGTTTTTGTTTACAGATTTTCATGTATTTTTTAAATACGGAAAATGGGGAAAACATGTAATTCTACAGGGTTTATTCTGGGGCCCAAACTGCGCCCCAGCTGCCAGAAAATTTCAGTTTTTTTAACAAGATTTATTTTTTTACATTTTATTTTTGAGCCCGATTTGAAGGGTTTCTGAAACATGTAGATTCATTTATTTATATTTGTATAATAAAACAATCAAATTAGTTGATGACAAAATCTTCAATGACGCAATCGCTGAAAGCAGCCGTACGAGGAGGGTCTTGTGCTTTCAATTAAAATGTCCATCATGGATTACACCACACTTACATATATACACAACACACACACACTTCTACTCTTTCTCTAAGTGTGGCCTTGGCACTTACAAAGAGCTTACAAATCCTGCTTTTGCCTGCAGGCACCCGAGCTCAATGCTACACAAGTACTCAATTCTCTCTCTCTCTTTCTCAATATACACACATTGATGTTAGATTTGCATATACGGTTTGTGTTCTTTTATGGAAATTCTGATGTTGTGTTCTTTGGTTAAGGTTGTCAGCACTTTCATATTTCTGGTGAATATAGTTCTAAATTCAACTCCGTTTAAGTTTGTGTGTAAGTTTAGATCGTTCAGCGCACATTAAAGTGATAGTTCACACAAAAATGAAAATTCTGTCATCATATATACCCACCCTTTTGTCATTTTAAGCCCATGATATTTTAAAGAACGTTGGTAACAAAACAACAGCGGTACCCATTTACTTCTATTGTATGGACACAAAGCCAATGCAAGTCAATGGGTTCCGCTGTTGTTCGGCCTTCAAAACATCTTTGCAGAAGAAAGAAAGCCATACAGGTTTGAAATGACAAGAGGGTGAGTAAATTTTCATTTTTACGTGAACTATTCCTTTAAGAAACAATAACAGAATCAAATCTTACTAGATTAGAGCAACTTCATCTTTTAAAGGCAAATTTAATGTGCATACATTCAGGTTGCATGTATTAGTTTAGCTTCAGACTGTGCAGTTTCACTCCAGTAAAAACATTTGTGTGTTATTTGTTTAGGATCAAAATGGACTCATCAGTCTCGACAAAGAAGACACGTTAAACCGGGTGGCTGAATGTTGTTTTATGCCTGTTTTGCACATAGACAGTAAACGAAATGAACACCATCCCGCACACAAAAGCCAAACGGGGACATTCCATTCTTCTCCACGCGTCCGACTAGACGGCTGTGTGCGCCAGACATACCTGTCAAGGCGAGGTCGTATCAGGTGTTGTTCACAGAAATTCAGGTAGCTGTTGAATGGAGTGGGTGGGGAGGTGAGAGGTCAGGGCAGACCCTCTCAACGGGGGCCCGGAGAGGTGAGTGGCCCCTCATTTCTCACGAGAGTGAAAGTTTCAGATTTTTGTTTTCTTTTTGAAATAGATAACATAATGTTTGACTTATTTCCATGATTTTATTGCAGTTTAAGTGTTTTTCCATTTGATGAAAGGAAAGCTGCAAATATTCATGCATGTGCAAATATATGTGCAAAACTAAGCATTGATCTTATGTTTTGATTGTGATGTCACCAGAGGTGTGACAGTACACCAGGCCATGGTGGTGTGTAATATACAGTATGTTTTCCTCTCTTAAACCCTTCTCCTTTCCTCACAAGCGTAAATGAAAGCAATAACTTCTATTTGTGTAGTTAAACAGATATGTCAAACACTGCATATTGTTTGCAAAGTATGTGCGCGTTGAACTGTTCATCTGGTGAACTTTAGCTGCGAGAGGTCAGGACTGGAGATTCTATCAGCAGGTGCTGACAGCACTGAATCCTGGGTTATGTGTGCTGCGCGTGGAGGATGTGACATCATCGCTACCCCTCATGTTATCTCCCCAAGTTAATCACTTTGGGAGCATTCCAGAAATAAGTTCACCTGTGTGTGTGTGTGTGACAGTATGACAAACTGTGAAAGTAAATTCTTAACTGTCACCCTGGAGGATGTTGCACAGTACTTATGTCCTGTGTGTGTACAGGTGTATGTTGATTTGTGTATAGCTTGAGGCTAATTTGTCCCCAGAGGTTTGCTTAACTTAACAAATCCCTCCGTTAAAGGGATTGTTCTATTAAAAATAACAATTCTGTTATAATTTCTGTTGTTTGAAACCTATGACTTTTTTATGCAAAACACAAAATTGCAATATTTTGAAAAATGGTTTTGCGTCTATACAATGGATGTCAATTAAAATGTAAAGTCATTTTTGATGGTTTCATCGAACACACACACCTGGCCCGAAGTTAACTGCCGGTCTGTGTTTGTTGATTAATATTAATATTTTATTGTATATTCCTTTTATTAAAGAAACAATTTGTTGAATGGGTCGTGTAATTTTGTCGCATTTAAGTTTAGTCATGTAACGGTTCTTCTACTGTAACCCAAAATAATACTGACTAGACATACTATTAACTTGCTAGCTAATGTCATTTACTTGTTATTTCTTTTGCTTGTTATTAAAAATAATCTGCAGGGACTCTATTCTTTGCTGATATATACTGGAAGTTATGTTTGGGGGTCTTTACGTGGAATTTCTGAACAAAATCTCATGTAAAAGTCTTTGATTTACAATTTTTATCTTTTTTTAGAGCTGCATATTTGGGTTAACGCATGTGCTTCTTGCAATATTTTATGTGATTTATTTTCTTTGTTGCCTTTATTTTTGTTGTCATCTTCATCGTCGTCATCATATGGATCATTGCATGTCGTCATACCTTTTTGCTTGTTGTACAGATCTAAAATAAGAAACGGGCAATGGCAGGCTGTGTATTGCAGAACCGTTTACAACGGTTAAGGGGTGTTGTTAGGTATCAGTTCATTTGTTTGACTTGGTTTTATGGTTGCCAAGCATTGAACTGTAGAGTATCTTGCGGCATTAATGTAGAATTTGTTTGAAGTGCTGTTACACGTGGGCATATTAATTAGTTATTTTGCAATGGCTTTGAACATGCCGCATCCAGTCATAATTTAGAGCCGCAACGATCTGTTTAATATTTCCAAGCAAATCTTTTGAATTCAATTTTTTGACTTTACAAACATACAAAATGTAGAATATATTTCGTACTTTATTGAATAAACAAATGCACACATATTGTATTGGAATTGGGTTTTTGTGTGTAACCCTAACCTGTGTTCACCAGAGACCGGTAGGTTGTAATTTGCCCTCACCTGGCCCCTGCTCCTGCTCCCTATCCCCAGCCATAATTACTCTAATGGAGCAGTATGGAGCCATGGGTCAGAGCTCCGGCCCTGGGCCCCCACCAAACAACGGATCCTTCAGCCAGTCCGAGACAGGAGTGGACAAACCTAATGGTCATACTGACAGTCCTGTCTGTGAATGCGTTTACCTGTGTGGGTTTCTGTCTCCACATGGTGGGGGAAGTTCGGGGTTATTATTGTTGTCAGCGAATGAGGCATTTTTCATGTGACCTCCTATGTGAATGCGTTGTTCACAAAGACAAAAGAAAGGTTTATTAATCACTGCGGTGATGATAGACTGAACGTTTCTAGTTATCTGTCCTGCTTTTCATCCTATGCATTGCTATCTGCATTGCTTTAGAAAGTTTTCCTACAATTCTTGACTGAACCGCTGACAATATATTGTTGAAAATGTACAAGTCTTAAAATAAACTGAAAAGTGGACCAAGTGGAAAAATAACCTCAGACTCCGAGGATATATCTGTTGATACCTGAATGTGAATTTTTGGTTTTACCTGGTAGCGGTGCAGTTAAAGCTGCTTGTTTTTTTAGTACACTTTATCACACATCTCCAAACAATAGATTTCAGTAACCACAATTTAAAGTTGTGGAGTCGGTCATTTTTACATTTATGCATGTAAAGTATGCTTTCACCTGCAAAGTAACCATTTCAATAGCAATTTTCTATTATGATCACTTTCATAACAGTACAGTCATCCTTTGTCACATTAACTGTCACAAAACAAGCATACAGCTGCCAAAGCATACTTTGAAAACATGCCAAGTTTGGGTGGTACTAATTTAAATTAACAACAGTCAGGCTCTCTTTTTGGAAAAAGTGGCCAGCTGGTATAAAATACTAAACAACAGAATAGTACACGGGCAGAAAAAAGGTTTACATTTTTTTAAGTTCTTTTCTATTCCTTTACAGGTATAAACAAAACATAATATAATGTTGTACCTTTTTGTGTGCATTATTGTACCCTAAGGTCCTATTATGTACTTTTAAAGGTAATGTTTTGTATCCCTACTATTTAACGGGTTAACAATAGGTACAATAATGCACCCAAAAAAGGTATAACATTTTATGTAAAAAACACAAAAAAATCCTGTTAAAAGAATAATATTCCGGCAGCTGGGGCACCCAAAAAATACAGTAAAATGACATCTTTTTCATGTATTTCTTGTAAATTTGCATTTTTTCCTGTAACTTGACATTTTCTACACTATATAAAATTTTAAATGTGAAGAATCTGTAAACTGCAAAAAATTGTTTAATAACTTAACAAAAAGTTAATAACTTCTTAAACTTCTTTTACTTGACAAGACATTTAGCCTTGTTTTATAAAATA
Source organism: Oreonectes daqikongensis (assembly GCA_026939265.1). Classification (NCBI taxonomy): domain Eukaryota; kingdom Metazoa; phylum Chordata; class Actinopteri; order Cypriniformes; family Nemacheilidae; genus Oreonectes; species Oreonectes daqikongensis. Next base: position 1,274,772 of record JAOTQM010000206.1, read on the forward strand.
ACAAATACGAATAATGTAAACAAATAAGCTGGAATACAAGAAAAAAATACAATAAATTCAAGTTTATTTTTCTTACCCCATTGGCAATTATTTTCCTGTTTTAAACATAATTTAGTTATTTGTATTATAAAACAAGACAAAAATGCTTGCTTCAAATTTTATTTTCTGCAGTGTAAAATAAAACCGTATTTGAACCTTTAAGGGTTCCACCCCAGCGTCAGAAAAGGTACAGTTTAAAACTTTTCAACATACAAATGGAAACTGAATTATTTATAAATGTTTTTATATGCATTTATTATCGTAGTTTATTCTGCAACTTAGCGGAGCGCATTCACTGCATTCTGCAGACAACACATTTCAAGGCCTGTATACATTTCCTATAGTTTTGTGACTGGAAGAGGAAAGGGAGTTACAAAGGTTTGTGTTGCAATCCACTGAAAAATGGGCAGGTGGGACTGTCTGACCAATTGGTGATGGGGAACGTATTTTGGAAACCTTTTTAAAAAAAAAAAGTCAGAATCTCTGCAACTCCATTTGTTAACACTACGTATAGAAATTTCAGTTAGCAGTGTCATTACTTTGAGGTAGTTACATCCCAATGGGCAGGGCCCATAGCCAACCTAAACAAAGATACCTGAAGTAGCTTATCAGGTCTTTAGGATTACTCAGCATTATCTCATAATCATACAAATTGATTAGGTTGAAACACTGTAGACTAATTCAATACAAATAATATATAATGCAAACAAAATTGATGATTAAATATTTGTAGTATTTTCCTTTGTATATATGCACATCTGCATCTTTTGAAAAGGAGATGGAAAGAAAACGATCAATCAGAAAGAGAGAGAGAAAGAAAGGAGGAGAAGTGCAACAGATTTGGTCGTTTCTGTGTGTGGATTTGCCTTTGTTTGAAATGAAAATTCAGAGTGTTTGCAGGATTACTCTGGATTGGCAGGCCCTTAGGAGCCAACCACTTATCTGTAAAAGTGTGTGCGTACACGCGCTTGTGCGTTCCCTGAGGAAGACTGCTCTTATCTGTACCACAGTAATGTAGAGTATGGTAATCATCTATGCGTATGTCTGTACCTACAAGTGTGTATGACGACACAGACTTTGGGGCATTTTTAAGTTTTCTAGTGGGGTTAAATGAAATAACAGGAAAACACAATGGATAGGAATGTCCAGAAAAGTTCTCTCGGGTACAATGGTTTGTGGTTTATAATACTTTTGTATAACTGTTTCATTTTCATTTCATTTGCAAATGTAACATTTTGATTTATTATTAGCGTGTTTGGAAGCCCCAGAGGTTTTCAGGTGGGCTTACCTGTTTGTGGAAGCTCATGTGCAGTAATTTTTGGTAAATTTTTTGGGGAAAATCAACCACTGAAGTTATCTAAATATATTTTTTTGTTTTTATGTAAACAGCAGCATTTCGAGATGTATTGTGGCCATTCCAGGCCATTGTCTGTTGAATTTCAACAAAATCTAAACCTCTAAAAATTTCTAAAGGAGTGACAAAGTGATCCAACAGACACATGAAATTAAAATCAAGGTTTTCACATTTTTTTAACTTTTCCTAAATTCATGTACAAATATTACTGTTGTATTGCTATAAAGTGAATAGAAACTTTGCAGTTTTCTTTGCAGTATGTGAGGTATGAAAAAATACAGACAATCTTTTCTGTCATTTTAAAATTGGGCGAAATATTAATAGTAGTTCACAGAATGAAACCAAAATGATAATTTGACCTAAACACATACCTATAAATAGTAAGTTCAGAAAAAATGAAATGGTCTCTTATTTTTTCAAAGGCTGTATTTTGATTATTATTAGGCCTGTTTAATTATTTGTAATATATGAATTAATGATAAACTATTTTAGTCTATACACAATCAGAGGGTTATTGCAAAATAATGAATTGCAAATATATGAAAAAGCCCAGTTTGGATAAATGTGTTGGATGTGCTTAGATTGTGAATAAGATTTAGGTTGTTTGGGTTACAGAAGAAGTTCTTTGCTCGAAAAGGTGTGAGGAACCCTAGTCTGTGATGTGTACTTATTCTTCCAGCTAGGCAAGTGTGTGTGTGTGTGTGTGTGTGCGTGTGTGTTTTGGTAGGGGTGCGGTGTGTGTAGGGGCCAATTCTTCCCTTGACAGTGCTTTCACCCCCCTCATTAGTTGGGTCATTGGGAGGTGATGTTGTCATTAAACATACCTGTTAGGATGACCTGCTTATAACGTAAACACCTGCTTTGTGTCCTTCTCTTTCTAACTCACTCACACACCTGCATTCCTTACATCTTAGCTCAGCGTCAGCCCTCCAAGCTGCGTGTGTGTGTTTATGTGTGTATATGTGCGAGCATGTACTTGCAATGAGTGGATACAAGTATCCTGCAATTTTGGGATTACATGAAACAACATAATACGAGATGGCATATATAATGTTTCTGTTATGAAACAATGCTAAGCCTTTACAAATGCCTGTAAAACTTTGCAAATTGCAAACTGTCATACAAAATAAGGGTTGGCTTGACTTATCCGTTTAATAGACAGGGGTTTAAAGTTGACAGTTAATTCTTGACAAGAGGAAAACTTGATTTTGTTCTCAAGGCAGGAGTTCAAGGTTTCATGTCTTGCTTTGAGCATTCAGTCCACAAGGATGAATTTGTAATAACAGAAGATTTTACAGTTTTCGCAGGGGTTAGCGTCGCATCACCATGCACTTTGCTAAGTAATAGCATGTCACCACTCAACAAACCACACAAACAATATGGGATAAATTGTGCACCAAATTATAATGTTTAGGATTAAGGATTTGCACAAACTCCCAACTCTAGCTAGTATGAGCAACATAGTGGCTGTGTTTCCATTACAGATTTGCGCAAAACTTTTGCGATATTTTGTAAATATTGATAAAAAACTATAGCGAAATGAATGCGCTTCCATTAACCAATGTTATGCTGCAAACTCGATCCAAAAATCTCCATCTCATCTTCGATCTAGACATACCGCGCCATCTTTAAATAATGATCATGTGACTTTTTACGTGCACCATGTGACCTGTAAATGCGGAAAAAAAACGTTTACGTTGCAGTTTTGCGAAATATTCCTTTTTCGAATTACCTGAAAAACCACGTCATGCGAGCTCAAAATCTTTTTGCGATAAATGGGAGTTTGAGCGTAATTTCAATTTGCGGAATTTGAAGGGTAATGGAAACGCACCTACAGATGCTTGCCCTAGCAAACACTGCTAACAATGTAGCGTGTAACTGACAGGTTTCCAGACAGACACACAGTGAGCACCACATTTTGTTACTGCAATCAGAAATCCCATTAAAATGTAAAGGCCTGTTAAAGAAAGAGCAGATAAAACCCACAGCTTTGAAATGTTGCATTTATTAAGATGGTTGTGTGTGCGTGCGCGCGTGTTTTTATTTCCCTGGGCTAAAGAATCCCCTCTTGTCTAGATTAACCCCCCTGCCCAGCTTTAAGGGGGTAGTATGCTAATAAAGTCCCTCTGAGTCTGTGTGTATGTGTAGGGGACAGTATGGTAATAAGGTCCTGGTGTGATTGAAATCTGTGTGTGAGAGATAACGGGTTTATGCTGGGTTACAAAACTCCCATTAATGAAGACCACCCTTTACCAAAACTCATTCTCTTCTCCTCTTTTTCGCACACACATTTATTAACCTTTTATTCCATCACCTCTGTTTTATCACCCCAATCACCCACCTATTTCCTCTTATTTGGAAATTGACAGTTTTGTGAAACTTTCTCCTATGCCATTTCTTGTCACTTTTTAGGACATTTGCGCAACTGGTGTATGCTTTCATGAAGTAGGAAGTAAGAATGCAAAATCAACATTACTACATGTTTGTTGTTATATTATGGTGGAGACTTCCTTGTAATTTTGTATTGTTTTTATAGTAGGACAAGGATAGGCAGCGTCAGTCCTGGAGTGCCGCTGTCCGGCAGATTTTAGTTCCAACTCTAATCAAACACACCTGCATGTATTTGTTTTAAGTAATCATGACTTGGTACGATTTTGGAGGATTTTGGAGCTAAAGCGACAGGGCAGCGTTACTCAATGAATTACGTTTTATTGTGATATCGTATTTGTTAAACCCTAAAATTTCACCATCCAGCAAGCTTACATAAATCCATTTATTCATTATATGTGTTCCTTTAAAAAAGGACAAATAATTATACTAAATAAAAAGCGTACACCATATTTAGTTACATGGGATGCTTGCGTCTGGCCCGAAGCTAACTTCTGGTCTGTGTTTGGTTATAATATAACAATTTATATTTAATTTATATCAATATTATTTTTTAATTAATAAATTATTTAATCCACTCGAGTTATTGATTCTTAGTGGAAGTCTACCGGATGTAAAGTTTGGGCCACATAATGTTATGTATGTATATTCGTAGTTTTCAGTCGCGTGACCTCGTAGTAGGGGGCTCGAGGGGGAAGAAAGCGTCAGCTTACATTGAGCTCTCCGTAGAAACACAACACAAGCCAGTCATTTTTCCTTCTATTTCAAGCCAAGAGTATTTAAATCACCTCTCAACAGAATATGAGCACAAAGTTTCCGGTGCTTGCGATCCATATACAGCACCCGCTACTGTATTTTAATCACAAAAACGCCAGATCCCTGTCAGAGCTTTACTTTGGTGATGTTTAATTTTGAGGAGAATCGCTCGCCTTATACTACCCCCAGGATTATATTACTACTCATATCATATTGTATCATATTATATTACATTATATAATATTAATAAATAACAATAAAGCTTAGTCGGAACATACGTTTAATACTTTCTTTAAATTTCTGTACATCTAACACTACATATAGACAATTGAGCTAACTTAACTAACAGTTAGTGTAACTAATCACTGTAATGGGTTGCCTTGTCCGTAAAAACGTGATATATAATTTAAGGCTAAAAATACTAACATATCCAGTGTTTACATTAGGTCACTGCAAATCCTACAAGGGCTGCATTAATTTCACGAATCCCTTATTTCTGCGTTTCTTTCTTAAGGTGGGCATATGCACACACACACACACACACACCATAACAGGTACTATGATGCCGTGTCACTTAGAAAATTCTCATCCGCCCACAAATATTGAAACACACATTTATACAAAATGACACGGCAAGGAAGTTAAACACACATGAATTTTACATAAAATGTAAAAATCTAATTTAGCAATGCATAAAATATATGTAGGGAGTAAAAAAGAGGAGGTGGGTGTGACAGTCAGGTGGAATGTGTGTGTGCGCTTGGTCATTAGACGTGCGTCAGTGACCAAAGCACAGATGAAAGGGTGGAGTTGGTTGGCTGAGAGGCAGGCGGGCAGGAAGAGGGCAGCTCTAATTGGCTAAAGAGGAAACGTGTAATGAAAGGCTATTAGCCCTGCCAAGAGCCGCAGTGCAACAGAGCGCAAACAAGCCCAAATTACCATTATTACTCTCTCTCTCTTTCTTTCATTCCATCTCTTTTCCACTTTCATCCATCTCCCGTATCTTGAGCAAACAAGTATTACTTCGTAAGGTTGTCACGGTACCATAAACATAACTTACGATACTACACCAGCCGAAGTATCATGATACCAAGTAGTCGTACTAAGAATTTTAGCAAAGTTTACTGTAGTGAATACTGCCATAAATACTAAATAAGTACATTTTCCACATAGGAATGTGGGACAAAATTCATTTACAGCAATGTTTATAAAGGGTTAGGCTTACTTTAAATGTGAAAACTGGCCAGTAGGTGGCGGCAATTTTTTACAGAGTCAGTGAATCATTTAACCGATTTGTTCAAAATGACTGATTTACTAAAGAACAAATGTCTTGATGAATATCATACACAAATGTGTATTGTAGGACTCACTAAATCATCATCTTGTCCGAGTCATTCAAAATACGGATTCGTTTAGGAGAGAAACACCACAAAAAGGCAGATGTAAGTGTTCAAATGAACATTAATTTGCATATGCAACATTACTTACGGGACTACGATACTGCCGTTTCAAAAATAGTCTGCGTCCGAAAGCTTAGGCAGCTGACTTGTTGCCTCGCTGCCTCGGGAGGTAATGATTTCGAAGGCAGTATTTGGGCTTGAAAGCAGCTCCGAGAAACGCATTCGGACAGCTTTCATAGGCAGCGTAACAGAATTTTGTTTGAAATATAAACAGAGGGCACCTATGTGATAACTAATCAAATATTTTAAAACTACAATACACATTTTTCACTAGAAATGCAATCAAGTTGTAAAAAGAGAAAATATAACTTTATTTACACTAAAACTGGGCTCGACTTGACCCCGCTCAACCAATTGCATTCCCCGCGCACACGCATAGAATTGTGGGATATTGAAGGCCGCGAAGGATACATCCATGCTGCCTTTGAAAATCAACCTAGTGGAGGGTATCGCAGGTGACGTAAAGCAAACATTGGATTGGGACGTGCCTTGATGTTTTCTTACCTTGAAATTTTAGAGCTTTCGGACGCAGCCATAGAGCGGCATCACTGATATTTTAAAGCTTTAGCATCGCAATGCTACATAGCACCGGTACACTGTGCAACCCTATTACTTAGTATTACTACAAATGTTTGGACATAAGCTATAAATAGGATTATTCTTTTTACTTAAAAACTTAAATTACAATTTTAAAATGTTAATGATGTTTATGCATATCAATAGTAATCAGTATTATATATATTTATACAAAATGTAGTATGAATGTGCCAAAGTTTAATAATTACAGTTCATAACCCCATTTTGTCTTGCCCTCCCTCCTTCTTTCAGTGACTTTCAAAGCGAACTTCCATGCGTGAACTCTTTTCTGTTCAGTATCAGCGTGCATATCAAAACTGATCATTTGTGGGTCAAAGACTTTGTTTTTAATACTCTGTTTACTTTCCAATCAGTGGTTTGAAAAATGTTGCCGTTATGCCATAACCAGTTGAAAGAGTGACCTCTAGTTTTACGAACATAAAAGAGAAGGAGAAAGCCGATGGTGGTAGGCAAAAGAGAGAGAGAGAGACAGTATCCTTTCTTTCAGTATGACCTTCTCACTATTGGTTCTCGAGACGTTATTCATCATTTACACGATGCGTGAAGTTCACCTTGTCAAAAGTACCCACCCAGCCACTGGCACACACAGTGTGTGTTTGATGATCTGCAGGTGCATTGGAATTCATAATACAGTTACTTTAGAAATATATACAGTCTTTGAATGACTAAGGAGTGTCGAAGCGCAGGCTTAAAGGAATAATACACCAAAAATGAAAAATTATGATTTATATTTATGTTGTTCTTGGGTGCTATATTCAAAGTCTTCTGAATTTAACATAATATATTTGCTTTGCACGTTATTAAAAATGCATCAGATGGACTTTTTTGCTTTAAACCTTGGAAATTCCCAACAAAAATAAAGCAAAAAACATAAACTTTTGGAACAAATGAGGGTGAACTATTCCTGCAATGTTCATATACCAAAATGCTTTTTTCACCGATTCACGCTTATCACGAGCAAAAAAATCTTAGCAGATTTTCATTGAATTAGACGATTTATTAATGCAAGAACGAAAAAGGATAGAAAGGTTACACATGAAAGCGGTTGCAAATTCTAGCTCTTTCTGCGACTGTGCCATGTCAACATAGTTTATCGATGCATGAATGCCGCTAGTGAGATTTGCGAAATCTTAACATTCAACTCCGAGCGTGCGTGTTTATTTGAATGAACATGCTCCTGAATCGTAGATATTTACAAATATACACACGCACACAGCTTTTCTGGCTGCGGCTCAGACATTACGGCCCTCAATTCAGCCGCAAAATCAGCTTTTAAAGACGGCCTTTTCAAATGGAAATATATTTGTCCATCAAAAGAGTTTGTGTGTGTGTAAAGAGCTGGGTTAGATTTGATGGTAATCATTTTTCCTCTCCTGTGCTTGACCTGATAAGGGTATGGGACCCCCTCCTCTCTCTCTTTTTCTCTCCCCCAGCACTCCTCTTTTATTCAAAATCTCATCTGCAGATTATCTCTCGCTCTCAAGCTGATATTTTCAAGTCCCTGAACTATCTGGGGACTTTTGGGTGATCTGTCTTGTATGGCAGGAGAATGTGTCAAGGGATCATCACGTGTATTTTTTTACATATTATTTTTATTTGTAATAAATAGTGTAAACAATTATTGAGTAATAGTTATGTGTTTGAGTATGCGTGAGAGCCCATGCACCAAAAATCCCTCAGATTTACTTAAACACATACACATACAGATATTGTGACCCTGGACCACAAAACATAAGGGTCATAAGGGTCAATTTTTATGAAAGTGAGATTTATATATCATCTGAAAGCTGAATATATATGATTTCCATTGGTGTTTGGATGGGACAATATTTGGCAGAGATACAACTATCTGAGGGTCCGTAAAAATTAAAATATTGAGAAAATCCCCTTTGATATTGTCCATCAGAGGCTTGTAGCAAAAGCTGAAATTCTAAGCTTTACATAGATACCAAACTTGAGTGGGTATTTCCCAAAGAGTGACAGCAACGAGTGAAGTTTGTAGATGTGTTTCCGGCCATTTTTATTCATTTAAGTTTTTATATATTTACGGTAGGAAATTTACAAAATATCTCAATGGAACATGATCTTTACTTAATATCCTAATGATTTTGCTATAAAGAAAAATGTATAATTTTGACCCATACCATGTATTGTTGGCTATTGCTACAAATATACCTGTGCTACTTGTGACTGGTTTTGTGGTCCAGGGTCACATATGTGTTGAAAATATTTTGTGCACGTGCAGAAGTGTAGTCGCGTGTGATTGCGTCCTGCATTTACACGGGACGTTTTGAGTGACGGAACAGCAAACACACCAATGGCAAAGCGTCTGTATGCTGTGGTTACCCGCATGCACGGAGACAGAAAGATTAATATATTAAAGATCTGTCAAACATTACATCAAAGGGTGCAAGTGAAGTGCTGTACAACAATGTTAGCTTTCGGTTTTATTTTTGAGCCTGATTATATTGGACTTTGTGAAAATGCTTATGTGAATTGAATTATGACACAATGTAAACAGAATCTAAACTCTAGTCTTAGATTAGTCGTAGACCCTACTTCAAATTATTTGTCAGTTTGTACATTTAAAATTATGCAACTGTTTCAAAGCAACAACATGAACAAATGTTACTGCGCATGCAGACTTTTGTGACCCAAACTTACACAAAGCAAAGAAGAGTCCCTGCAGATTATTCCTGATAACAAGCGAAAGAAATAATACTTATAATATACGTAAATTACATTAGCTAGCAGGTTAAAAGTATAGCCAGTATTATTTTTGGGTTACCAGTAGAAGAACCGTTACTTATGTGACAGTTACACGACCCATTCAACAAATTGTTTATTTAATAAAATGAATATACAATATAATTCAACAAATTGCTATTTAATACAATTATTGTACAATAAATATATAGTCATATTAATATAAACTAAATGAAATATAAATAGCCACTAGACTGATCAACAACACAGACCGGAAGTTAACTTCGAGCCAGATGTCGCCCCCCGATGAAACCTTCTATACAAAATTTTGACATGAAAATCCACTTTTATAAAGCACATTTTCTTTTTTGTTATCTTGTTTTATGTTTGTGCTGTGGTTCCAATTGCCTTTATTAATCAAATTATACCTGCTTAAGTTTCTCAAGTCTCCAACTCCACATCACAGCCTGTCATTCTTCGTGTTGCTGTCCACAGTTTAAAAAGAAAAAAGAAAAAGAGAAACTTCAGCGGAAATGTTAAAGCATCAGGTTAATGAATTAATTTTTTCAATTAAGATAAAGAAGCACTTGTTCCTTCGACCTGCGGGCCACGCAGACACATCAAAGCTGTTTTGTACTTTAGAATACGCATTCATAATGGTTGTGTTTGATTTCTCTCCCTCTCTTGCTCCCTTTTCCTCTCATTCTCTCAATGCTTGACTTGTCCTACCATTAGCTGTTCAGATATGCTATTAAGAAAACCTCCTTAAAGCCCTTTTTCCTTAAATGAACGATTGCACCATCCCAGTTCAAAGCATACATTTCATATAGTTTACATTTAATTTAGTCATAAAGTTCTTGTGCTTATCTGGCAACAGGGCTTGGGTTCGGTTCCCATACAGATGAACACACAAACAGAAGTGTCTGCCAAATGTATAAATATATCTTTATTCATTTTTTTTAATAAAAAACAGCAAATAAACATTGTACTCACATTCATTTTTTAAAGGATTAATAACCATTTTGCTGTTGTATGCATACGTATACAGATACACATACACATTCATTTGCAAATGTTTAACATAGTTCAAAGTTGAAAGAGGCAAGAAATTACCTTGAACTAAAGAAAAGTCATTAAATAAGTAGAGAAGCATTTGAATATGCAAATTAAACGTTAAGATGCTGATGTGTCCTGAACCTGAAACGCCAACTCTGCATTTTTTATGAGCTATTGTTCCTCAATCAAACTGGATGACACTCGTAATCAGGCCGTTGATCTAAATGAAACTTTTAATTATCTCTACAATGAATTCTATTCAATTTTTCAATTCAGCAACTATGTTAAAAATTGCTAAGAGGAGTTTGTACAGTAGGCTAAAATGTTCCTGTGACCTTTGTGTTGACCGTTCAAAAATAAGTTCTATCGTGCAATGTGTTGGTATTGTTAAAGGGATAGTCCATCCGAATATACAAATTCTGTCATCATTTACTCACGTTTGAGTTGTTTTAAAATCTGTATACATAGATATTTGGAAGAATGCTTATATCCAAGCAGTTCTTAGAGCCCATTGACTACCATAGTAGTAAAAATGACTTTATATATATTTTTTTGTTCTGTTGAACACAAAAGAAGATATATTGATGAATGTAGTTCTGGGGTATTTTTGACTACCATTGTTATTTGTCCTACTATGGTAGTCAATGGGGTCCAAGAACTGTTTGGTTACCATTCTTCCAAATATCTTTCTCTGTGTTCAACCAAACAAATACATTTTTGCAGGTTTGGAACAACTAGATTCATGACAGAATTTCGATTTTTGGGTGAACTATCCCTGTAAATTTCCCATTATATCCGATTAAGGTACTTATTAAAGCTTTCCAACAAAGATAAACATTCTTTGTAGATTATGATATCAACTTTAACAAGCTTAGCAAATGAATTAGGTTTATTTGAACATATGAGAAAGAGAAATTGTGGAAAAAAGCATCAATCCAGCACTGATATGCATAACAATTTATAAACAAAATATTTGACCACACAATGTCATTGACCACTCACAATGTTTTGTATTTCAGGTAGCTGTGTAATAATATGTGATATTTTTGATGTCAGTGGCAGTGGCTTTATCTCTGTGTGCTGTTAATGCAGTTTAGCTCTCACAGTCTATAGCATTGCATTGCCCCCTACTGAAGAACCTTCAACAGAGGAATTGTTCCGTCTCCCTCGCTCTTTCAAAATAATAATTTATGCTCAAATCATCCCCTCTTCTTTGGACGTTACTATATGCTAAAATTAACCTCATTTTAAAAAAATACCAAAAATATAATTATACATCATCATTTAGATGTGATAAAGTGAGTTTGTGAGTGAGTGTGATGCCCTTAACACAAAATCAACATTGTTCATCTTTGTCGTGTTCTTTAACATCTTTATCATAGTTCATCTCATTGCTGTAATTATGATCTATAGTAATAATCTACATAAGATCCACATTACAACTACAGTCCTCCCACAGTTTATATATAACTCACAGGTTTTATTTGTTGTTTATTCTACATGTCTGCTTGTCAGAAAATCCAAACAGGGACAGAGAACAGGAAATATTGTCATTTCTTCCATAATTACACATAATGACAACATAAAATTACTGGAGGGTCGCATCTAGAACATTCACAATCTGCAATGCCATTAGCAGCATCTTTAATAAACAGAGAAGAGATAAGTTCAATGCATTCTTTTATACCTACAGTGGTCATCAAACAGTTAGGATGTATAGGCTGTGGCTATAAATCTTTATAGCCTAATACTTTACTACTTGTAGTATACTTATATGTATACCGTTCACAGATTGTAATACTTAGATAACAACAGTGTGCAGAATGGGACTGCACAAGATGCTGTATCCCATAAGGCAATGACTGCTGAAGCAGAACTCGTGTCAGCTGCACAACATTCTTTCATTTATTATAATATTTACATTTCTTTTACATACCATTTTACAAACAAAATGTTTTTCACACCTCTTGAATTAATCATGATATCTCACTAAATGAAAACAAATTCAGTAACATACAGTATATTTCAAATAGTAATTTACAGTGTCTTTGAGTGCATCTGGAGTTTTACGCATTCCCATGATGCTTTGAAGTTCTGAGTGTGCCTGTGAGGTGTCTATGAGGTATGGAGCGTGCCCCCTGACTATCTGTGCCCGTTTCTTTCACCTTGGTGCAGACTGGCATCTGGGCAATGAGGGGTTTTTGGGAAAGACTGGCTCTAAAATCCTCATGGTGGGCAGGTGCCAGCGAGGTTGCCAACATGGTCAGCTGCGGTCCAAAGGTAATCCACTGTGAATTCCAGCAGCGGCGAGGATCACTGTGCCCGTTGCCAATTTATTCTGTCTCTTGCTTTCTCTTTCCATTCATTAATCACTCCATATTGTTCTCTCATTTTTACTTTTAGACTTAATTTTATCCTCATCTTTACTATCCTTACTTTATTGTCTTTTCCTCGTTTTCTGTTCATTTATTCATTCATTCTCATTCCCTCTCTCTCTCTTCCTCCTCTGGTTTCTCATCTTCTCTGGAGCAGGTCCCAGCGTGTTGGAATGGAGGTGGTGCTCCATTCAGCCGGTGAAACATTTCTTCTGCTCTCATTCCTTTGCCTTAAAACATTCAGCATGTTAACCAAAGGATTGTGGGTAGGAAGGATTAAAAGAACGGCACGTGTCTGTCCTTTTCCACAGAGCAGCTGGTTTCCCTGCCTCCTCCTCTGTGCTCCATCCCTCTTTTTATTGTTTACCTGTGACACAGGAAAAAATTGAATAGTGGCCTACTATTTACTAAATACCCTGTAGTGGACATACTGTCAACTAGGGCCAATGGTGAAATATAGGGAGCTGTGTGAAATATCAAGGCTGAAAATGTGGTCCTGGCTCAATAAGAAGAGATTTCCAGGTTATTCCCCTTTAAATTTGACCCTTACAAAAAATAAAAACATAAAATAGGTTATTCTATGATAAACATTTAAACAAGTCACATGACCTCTCAGTCCATGGAAGTCATAATAATAATGATAATAATATGTGACCCTGGATCACAAAAGTCTTATGGGTAAATTTTTATTTTAAAAAAAGCTGAATAAATAAGCTTTCTATTGATGTATATGGTTTGTTAGGATAGGACAATATTTGGCCGAGATACAACTATTTAAAACTCAGGAATCTGAGGGTGCAAAAAAATCAAAATATTGAGAAAATCACCTTTAAAGTTGTCCAATTGAAGTCCTAAGCATAGCATATTACTCACAAAAATAAAGTTTTGATATATTTACAGTAGGAAATTTACAAAATATCTTTATGGAACATGATCTTTCCTTCATATCCTAATGATTTTGGGCATAAAAGAAAAATGGCTAATTTTGACCCATATGATGTATTTTTGGCTATTACTACAAATGTTCTCATGCTACTTAAGACTGGTTTTGTGATCCAGGGTCACGTATACGCTACAGTATTTACTGATGTCAATTTACTTTCTATACAGATGTATCTAATGTCTAATGTTATGCAAAAACAGATCATACATTAAAAATGTTTCACAAAATTGGGATGGTCAATTGGGGTAGTCAACTATTACAAAGAAGTGTAAATACACCAAATTTATTGAATGTCTATACTAATTGACTGTAGTTTGACTTTAAAACAGATTTTAATAAGAAAACAATAGATTTAGAAAATATGCTTTCACATTTATTAATTTGGTTGCACATTTTTAGGCATCTATATTCTCTTTCTTTTTTTGCATTGATTTTACATAATTCAAAATTCAAAACCATCAGGGCTTTGGAAGATTTTTTTAATAAAGCATGATATGAAAAAGGCCCCTTAAAATGGCTTTCATTGAATTGAGTTTGTCATTCAGGATTATTATGTCTTTGACATTGTTGAGTTTGAAGTTTATAGACAGAAATTTGACCGTTATTGAGTCTGGATGAGAAACCTTAGAATGATTCACTGCATGTAGATGCTGTCTACACGGGATGCTGTCTTGAGTTAGATTTACTAGATTTGTATACATCTTCATCTGAACACACATACAGTACACACACAACTTCTCAATAACACATCCAAGAGTGAATGGATTTCATTTAACAATATTTTTGCTTTGAATGAGTGTATGAAAACTCGATCTCTGTCGTGTCATGTCTGTCTGGCATTTAGCAATATGGAAAACATGTTTAATTTGGGTTTGTACTGAGGGACCCCAAATATCCCATCGATGACTTTTTACCCATGCTTCTATTGGCCTAGGTATTGACCTATCACACGCACAGACGATAGGGCCAAACACAGTGACGTAGCCCAGCTACAAGTCAGTTCTTAGTTTTTCTCAGTCATAGGGGGGTTTGTATAAAATGTTGGCTAATGCAGTGTGTGCTGGCGCCAGCGAAGTGTGTGTATGAGTGCATGCGTGTGTGTGTGTCAGTGGGTATGGTCGATAATGTGTTTATATAACATCCTTCACATTCCTACACTAAGAGCCTTTCCATTCTCCCACACTCCTTCATGCTAGCAAGACTCCATTCTCAAATGACACACACACACACACACACACACACACACACACACACACACACACACACACACACACACACACACACACACACTGCATACACACTCTAACATCAACCATACACGCTTGGCTTCATTACTGTAGTACTGTGTAGTATATACAGTACATCACTATACTGTTGTAAAGCTGACACACACACTCTTTTACTGCATGTGGCTTCCAAAACATGGCAAAATCTGTCTGCCAGTTGGCTAAAGAGGTGAACACTGCTTTTTTGTCATTTAATCCATCTGTTGTTCCCTACATCTGTATTTGTCACATTCCTCTATTCTGCATCCTATCATCATCACCATTTCAGACAGATCTTCATGTTTTTGGTATATTTGCTTGAGTTTCAATTCTATAAATACCTTAACCACATAGGAGAGACAAACCACAAATGAGATGTATTCATGGAGATCAAATTAAATCTTTTGTCTGAAGTATATGTGTGTCCTGTAGAGTTACAGAAGAGTCTGATTTTTGGTGAAATCTTTCAACTCCGACTGTTCAAACTTTCAACATTTATTGTCAACTCGTCCAGACTGCAAATCGCGCAAAAATCTGAGCAAAAGTCATAAAGTGGGTTCCAGCCTTGAATGAATGCTTGTCTCCTACACAGACAAGCACACCTGAAGGAACAGAACATAACCTGTATGGTCTTCGTTCCCTCTTCTTCCCACCTAAAATATGTTTTTGTCACACAAACATGCACAACAAACTCGGGATATCACAAGCATTATGGCCTTCTTGCCAGATCTTTGCAGAAGGTACAATACCACACGCTCGCTGCCAGATGCATCAAGCTGCGAGTGTCTCCGAAGCATCAGCATGCATTTGTCTGTGCCATGGAGAGGGTCCACTCTACACTCTGTTTTGGAGAGAAGAAGAAATCTCTTTGTGGCAATGCCAGCATTCGACACCGGCTGCTTCCTGCCAACGCTTCTGCGCCATCTTGCCAGGGTTCCGCTTTCCTCCTCCAAAACGTTGCCCCATCTGTTGCTGTGCAATGGATGTCTTGCTCTCCTTTCTTCGCTCCATTTCAATCCCACTCTGTGTCTCTCTCAGTCTCTGGCAAGAGGAAAATTTAGCTCCATTTTGGTTCTGTTGTGGAGTGGCAGGCGACGTTGACCCCCATCTTAGCACTTCCTGGACTTTAGCCACAGTAGAGCGGGAGCCATTTTGGATCCTTGGCAGAGAGACACAAAAGTGTTTTTGGTTGTGACATCTCAGGAAAAGAGTTTAAGTATGAAAAATGCTACATATTCTTAAGTAACTGAAACATTTTATATTGATGAGAAGAGTCGGTTTGTTCAATCCCTTCATTCAAACAGTGGGCATTATACTTAGAAGCAGCTTATCAGTATATTTTGTTGCAGTCAGGATAAAAAATTAATTTAAATATAATTTAATTTGATATAATTTAAATGTGTAAAGTAGGATTTTCCAGAGGAAATTTGATTATTGCAAAAATAAGGTCTGTGATCAACGTACACATTTACACTTACAAATTTTTCTTTAAACTATGATTTTGAAGCCTAAATACAATCTGCAGGAATAAATAGCTAACCAAACAGAAGGCTAGAAACATCATGCCTATATCATGGTAGCTCAACATCAACATAACGCCATCTCATGGTGAAATCGCAAGTTACTTACGACTTCCCATGAGATCAGGTAACTACACCAAAGTAAAAAAAAATATGTATACTTATTTAGCCAAAAACCCACTGGTGTAACCAAAGATGTTAAAATGTGTTAAAATGCTACCTTGCTTCCGGGTTTGCCTAAAAAAATACATAATGTCTGCAGCAAAAATTTATATTTATAATTTATTTAAATAGTCTAGTTCTAAAATTGTACTATCTATAAGAAACTGTATGAAGTCAAAGTAGGGCCACATATATTTGCAAAACAAAATAAAGGTTTGCAAACAAAAATAAGTTTTGCAAATAACAATAGAGTTTTGAGCAAATATGGCTGTTTTGCGAGTAAAAATAAAGAATGGCAAAAGAAACATCAAGCACCGAAAGAAAAGAAAGTTTAGCAAAGTAAAACTTCGGCAGCAATGATTTTGCAACACACAGTTTCTTTTGCGCAGCTCCTTTAAATTAGCGTTTCAGTCAACCGTGCCCTTGCGGCACTGTTTTACCTTTGCGCTTCACTTTTCTATGCGCCTCGCTTTGTGTCACTAATTTGACGTGGGGGAGGAGTCAAGAGTTTGGGACGTGTACAAGGGACCTGAACACCAATGGATCTCATGTATGTATTATTGACTCCTACAAAGCGCTATATAAATAAAATTAACTTGACTTTAAAACTAGTTTAACTATCTTATTTAGAGAAAAACCCATACATTTGTCATGGTCCCACTACAGTAACTATAGTTTTACCATGCTATTTGTAGTTATTAGACAAAGAGTTAAGATGCAAAAGCCTCTAAAGGCCATTTCTCTGTCAAAAATGAGATTATGATGTTGAGTGATGCTCTCCACACATATATATATATATATATATATATATATATATATATATTATAGTATAGTATAGTATATATAGTAGCCTATATGTTACTAAAATTTTTTTGTACAATTTAATAATTTTACCACCGTCTGAAATATCTGATATTAATGAAAGTAAATGTAGGAGTCTGATAATAAACAGAAGAAAACGATCAATAATTACATAGGCTTACCTTAGATCCACCACCCGCATGCCTCTGCTCTGCCATGATGATGGATCGATTAGCTCGGTCAGTTTTGATCCATTCTAAAATTATTCTTGGGACCATTTCGCGAACCAGTTAATCAAATGTTTGAAAAGGATCTGGCTCAATAGAATGTTTTCTTCTCAAATCTACACACTAATGCATTGTTGGTAAAAAGGCAGATGAAGATGGAAGAATAAGAACAGGGTCAGTATTGTTCAGGTAATACATAAGCTCATATATACCCAATCCACAGCAGGGGTGCGACACAAAGCACAGTGCCAATGTGCCAACTACATCCACCTTTCGTTTCCCCAATGATGTCTCAACAGCACTTCCCCGGATCAGCGTTTCACCTGTCACAGACACACAAATACACACACACAATGATCCATTCACCCTATTGTGCATGTGTATTGTAGTAACATCTCTCACACACACTCCTGTCGGAGTCCGTTTTACCCATAATGAGGTCTTATTAAGCTCTTTTGGTGTCTGAGAATAGACATTGTCACCAGGACGCAGGTAAGCCAGCTGCCACAAAGGCCGATGTCTGACGCTAAACAAACGCTTGACGTCGTTTGCGGCTCAGCTCAGCCACTTCAGGTATTTTTTATTGCACGTTTATCGTACGACAAGGAAACGTTTTGAACTGACGAAAAATAGAGTGAGAATAGAAAGGTATTTATAAGAAATCTGTTTATACTATTATTCCGAGTATATCTCGTCGTCACTTTGACGCGATTAAAATTCCTGTCAGTATTGGAGTCAGTCCCAATGAGATATGTTTACCTTTCTCCGGAAGTGCGTGAGATGAATTACCTGCAGTGGAGGAAAAGGCGTCTTATTAATTTTGATGAGAAGAAAAGTGTCTTAACATTTTATCGGAAACGGAGCGCATTTGCTTGCCGCTATCTGTTCCGTTACAGATACCTCTGTATCCCGCGACACACTCCTCGCACCGATAACCAGGCTTCTGCGTGTGTATGCATACGTTTTTGGTATGAAGCGATGATTGCTGGGTTATTGAATCAATGTACGTGTCACAATGAGAAAAACGTGTCAGTCAGGATGATGGGTATGTGGGAAGATTATATTCTGGAATATTCTAATCCCAATTTTGATTCTTGTTGTACAAACAGGTGTGCTAACTGTCAGGTAATGTACAGCTTTGAGTTGAGCATTTAAATCCATATGAGGATATTGCAGACAAAAGTAATGTGATTGATTTACTCAAATTATAACATAAGATTCCCTAACGTCCAAGAATGTGGTAGATAAAAATATATTTCAAATGCAAAATTCTTACCATGTCATTAACTTGCTGTTGAATGGCTGTTTAACAGATAAATATAACTTTTAATAAGAAAGTTTTTTGTACCAAGTGTTGCAATTTGTTAAAACTCATTCAGAGACACAATAGTGTTAATATTGAGTTATATTGTTATTGTAGTAAATAACATAATTTGTCATATGTGAGTTTGTCCCTATTGAAGTTTTGTTTTTTTAGATGAAACTTTTAAAATCATCATCTTTTCAATAGCATACACTGTCAAATTGTGAATGAACAAAGTAAATAGGATCCATTTAGATTTAATGTTGATTTTAATGTCTTGTTTTCTACAAACTTCTCTTGCTGCTTCGACACCAGAAGTGACATCATATCTTTTGGCTGAAATTGTGTAAAACTTTGTTGGTTTGCTTCTATACTAAAGGCTCTACATCACAACCGCCAACTTTTAAATTCAAAGTATTTTTGAACCAAACATGTTCACCAACACATGCAAAGTGGTCAAGTTTTTATGTAAATAAAAAACAGCATTTACTGCCCACAAACTTCTCTTTATCTCAGGAAAACTTAAACTCTTAAAGATGGAGAAGGAGAACACGCACTCACACTCACTCGCTTGACACACACAGTTATATCTGAGAGATGCAGCGACTGGGATTGTGTGTATGTATATAAAAGATTAAAGTGTGTGTATGAGGTGATGCATTGCCATTGTCAGAGAGAAATCCGGCAGGGCGGCCCACCGCTATCTGCTCTGAGATGAGAGAAGTCCTTAATCCTACACACACACACATACATACATTTACATCTGCAAACAACAAACAATACGCCCACATAATTCATACAGAAAACGACAGGAGTGAAGAGGTGGAACGGAACTCTGTTTTTTCCTCCTTTTGTCAGAGATTTACGGTTGAAGACTTTAACTTGTGATGTGCTATCACACACTTTTGTGTTTGTGTGTGTTTGTAATGGGGGAATCAGTCTCTGTTATCTTCGGAGAATAGAAACAACAACACAACTCCAGAGCTCTAAAAATAAACTGTGTAAACAATAAACTTCATAAATCCACTCGGAACACTTTGTGGGCATGTGCAGTGGGGAGTACATAGTTTATACAGTAAAATTATATATTTTCATTAAAGCATTTTAACCACATAGCAACAGACATCATGGTGACAACTTGGAAACTCCAACCCCCCTCTTTTTTTTTTTTTAGAAATGACAAAAAATGTGTAGTTTATTATATGGATTAGGAAAAGGTTCATTATAAAGCAAATGAGCAATTCCAGAGTTATAGATGCGAAATATAAACGCTCAGAAAACATATTTGTTACCAATATACTGAATCATCTACTTATATTTTACTTTGATAGAGTATTAACATGAGAAAAATATCACTCTATGCATGAGTTTTCTGTTTTAAAAAAGGAAATAAACGTGCGTTATGGATGTGACAAAAGGGTCAATGCTTTTGAGAGACGATGTACTTTGTAGAACTTCTGTGAATTAAAATGCACAAACCAGAACAAATAATTCCTAACAAATGGAGAAGGGATGGCTCTTTATAGAACAAGCAATAGTTACTTTTTTACATTTATTGTGTCCATTCATGAGGAATATGTGCTCTTATGGATGTGATAATCCAGAAAATTTACCGGACTATGGAAAATCATGCACTAAAAATAAAAAATATGTATCAATCAATGTATCAATGTAGCAAAAAACTTTGGATTTTTTTTCATATTAAGGTTGACATTTGCATGCAATTGCCCAAATACACAAAAATTATGGAATAAACCAATCATCAAATCATGTGACTGTACCTCAGCTGAGTTGTGTTTTAATGTCCATATTATTTTATTCTTGACCTGCAGAGAACTACTATTGGTGCCACGGAGACACAACCAGAAGATCTTATGTCTTACCTACAGCTAGCACTCGGGTACAATAATTATTGTATATAATAAATACAAATACATAAATTAGCTATGACTGTTTTTAACCCTTCAAACACACACACATATACAGATGGTTATACGGCTGTATCGTTTATATCTGAGTGCATTTATGTATTTGTGTGTGTTATTTTACAACCCAGTCCTGAGTGCTAGCTGGACACTTCTCTAATTAAAATGTCACTAGGCTCTGAAGCATGAGCTCACTTTACTGTGTGTGTGTGCGCGCGCGTTCGATTATCTTTGTTTTAGCTGCATAATTAATAATAATAATGGGATAATGATTTTTATTTAATTTATAAACAATGCGCTTAACAGGTTAATGGGTTATGTTCAGAAAATATACATCTTTATGTAAATAAAAATGTATAGGCAGTTTAAATCAGCCACCCTGAGAAAGATGCTACCTGCATGGTTACTAACTGAACCAAAGCATGTCAACGCACCCTCAGCCTGAAAATCCTGACCTTGGTTCAAGCGTACCGTAAAATAACAGCTATGAAATACTAACTGCCACAGGTGAATAGACGTTGTTCTACCATTAAGCTTATATTACTTATATTTACTCCTTGAACAATGAATAATTGCTGTTTTAATTATTGCAGTAAAGCTATACTAACTGTTGTATTGCTGTTGCATTGCTACTGTATTGTATAGTCAGTTTAGCAGATCCATTGTAAGTACAGCACTACAGTACAGTAAGTAGCCTATAGTGGGTGTGAATTCAAGATACATAAAAAAACTGCATGTGACTAAATTAGATCAAATAATAGGGACTAAATAAATACATTTTACATGTGTAAATGAACACACTTCAAAACCTGTACATTTTTTCTGTCTCAGTAGTTTTGTGTTTATACAGTGGATGTCAATGGGGGTCAGTGTAGTTTGCTTACCTAAGTTCTTCAGCATATCTTCTTTTGTGTTCTACAAAAGAAATGTATACAGGTTTGGTATGACATTGAGGGTGAGTAAATGATGACACAATGTTCATTTTTGGATGAACTCTTCCTTTAAGGATTCTTCAAAGCCGATTTGGAGTGATTCGTGATTCACCTTCTGTTACATAATCATTTATGCATTATGATTTAGAATAATTTACCACTTATTTACCATTTACCAATCTGTGACCATCTATGAATTACAAATAGAAACAATAAGTGTGGAAATGCAATCCCTCTGTCATGCGCTTAGCCTACTCAATATGGAAAAATACTATTTAACGCAAATTAAAAGAACAGTTTATTTCACACGATTATCCACAGATTGCAACATGAAATGATTACTATTAAAAAACGGATTATAATCTGGTGGATGAACCCACAGAAAATTGAATATTAAGTGGCTAATAAAGAAACAGATTTACTGGCTCTAAAATTATACTTAAAATTGTGATATACTGTAGCTATCAACCTGTGTTTGGATTTCAACTACGTATACAACAATAACATAAAAATGACATGTTATAAACATATAAAACATGTCCAGCGTTTTCTAGAAACCGACGAACAGGACAAACATGATTGGTGTGTTTTAAATCTGGATTTGTGTGTCATAACTAGTCCTCAACCGCAACTCATGTTCTGCCACTGACTCGTGCTAGGTAAATTTTGTACTTGGTGTCATTGTAACGGCTATGATTTTGTAACAGTTCTGGAATGATAGTTATGTGCATTTCTACGTGACTGACACAGGCTGTATATAGGTATACATGTGGGGAAGTACACTGACTCTGAGCTGTATTTAGAAGGACGGGTTGTCACAGATTTTACGCGTATTTGGCAGTATGACATGTAACACGCGTTTGAACTTTCATTGTCACTTGTGACACTAAAATGTCTGTCATTCCTTCACACAGGGTCACAGAGGTTCTTTCACTGTTGCGTTATTACAGATTACTAGCAAAACTTTTTGTCATTGTCTCTTTTAGGCTATATGAAGAACTTTATATTCATGTCTTCTGAAATGATTCAGCACTTACATGATGCATGATTTTTTTATAAATATTTGTTTAGTTATTTTTACAATTTACTTTTCTTTCTTAAGGGGTACATCAGGGCTTTGTATGGGACCCTTTCTTATTTCAGTTGCTACTAATATTCTTTCTCTAAGTAGTGCTAAGTAGCTAATGCTAAGTGCACAATCTTGAGTTACATTTGTTGATTTGCGAAAGACATCAAATTTATTATGGAACTGATATAACAGCAGCTGAAAGCAGTAAAACAAATGGTTTGCCTTCCCATCTGTATATTGTATTATGTGACCTTTCCAGAAAGAGATAAAGAGAGGGGAGAGAGAGTGAAGAGATGTAAAGAATAAAAAATTGTCTGGCAGAAAAGCTAAAAAAATAAACAGTTTTAGCTCAAAGGATAAACTATCTGCAGCTTAGAAGAACTAAGTCGATATGGGAGGGGGGATAAGCCATGTAAATATACTTCTGTTTACCTGTCTGCATGTCGCAAATTAATCACTCACATGCGCGCACACACACACACACACACACAGTCTGTTTACCTGTCTGCACAGACTACATTAATCATGGGGGTGTATGGAATAGCTTCACTGTAAACAGTTCTAAGCGCTACCAGTTGGCACTGTTTTGTTTTGGTTAGGATACTGCATGAATGATGGACCCTTAACACTGCAGTGAGAGGCTGCCAGCTGTGATGGAGGGCCGCAGGACACTGGGGTCCATGTGTGTGTTGTGTCTGTCTTCAAAGATCAGTCATTGACTCCAAACTACCCTTGAGTTCACATGTAATGACCACAGAGCCTGCCACTGTGTGCCATGCCTTGTGAAACTTCCCAGAGGATGTTCTTTAGCATGTTAGCAGTTAGCATTTAAGTAGCATTTTCATTCAAACTTGTCTCAGAAATTTTTATTAACATTCAAAGGAAAAATACCAATAGACTCAAATTAAGCATTTTTTGACAGTAAATGTAATATAATGTTATTTTATATTATGAATTGTCAGTAATGTTATTTAAAAAATGTTGTGAATATGGGATTATACTTGGGCTAGGCAATATGATTTTAAAAAATCCATATCTTATTTATAATTTAATATGAAATGTTTTTTTGCAGTATGGATACATTTCTATGGAAATCTCTCAACTACAGTATAGTGCAGACAGATTTGAGTTTATTGGGGTTTCAAGCATTATTTCTAGGTACTTTACTAAATCTAGGTATCTTTTCAATTACAAGTCAGCTAACTCACTTATTTAAGAAGATATTTTAAACAATGTTGGTAACCAAACAATGGCAGTACCTATGCACTTGTATTGTACGGACACAAAGTTGATGCAAGTCAATGGTATGTTACCATTCTTCAAAAGAAGAAAGAAAGCCATACAGGTTTAAAATGACGAGAGTGAAGAAATGATGACAGGTATTATTAGATAGCAGATATTAAGCAGACAGTCCAGCCCGATCTCATGAAATGCGTATAAATAACACGCTAGGTGCAAACTCGTAAAATAAGTATGCCAAATTGCAATTTTACGTGCATATGATACGCCAATTTTTGCGTGCATGCATATTTGTCTTATTAACCTGTCCCCTAACCCAAAACCTAAACCTAATGTTATTACTTGAATTATTTCAGTGTTTCCTCTTTATGTATGTTTCAAAATGGCGGCTCTCCGCCGAGGGCGTATCATTTACATGCAAAGATTGGCGTAGATATACACGTAAAATTGCAATTTGGCGTACTTATTTTACGAGTTTGCACCTTCGTGTTATTGATACGCATTTCATGAGATCAAGTTGGACAGTCTACTAATATTAACTATGTTAATAAAAATGTCTAAAATGTCTATTGAAGTTAAGTGTAACCGATTTTTTAAAAGCAGCTGATGCAAGCAAACATCTCAGTTTAATTACCATTTTACATCAGATTATGGAATAATCTGAATGATAATCTAATTTGTGATTATTCTTTCCTATGGCGTAAAATGTGTGCCTGTGTGTGTGCATGTGTATAAGAGTTAAGAAATGCATTTATTTCTGAATTAAAACCACACTAGGCCAAAGAACTTAGTTCTGCTTCTTTCCTTTATACGATTCTTACCTGCTGATTATTTTACATTCAAATCATTTGAATTTGGTTTGGCTTAAATACGGTTTCATATGTAACGGCCTGGATTACGGCTCTGCGTATCTGTGCAAAGAGGGGAAAGGAAGGAGGGTGTCATCTTAACTAGCCTCATTATCATAGCATTTCTCCTACCTGCCTCATTAATTTCTTCATTTTTGGGAGCAGAATGGTTTAATTTAATATATGCTGTGCATTTAATCATAAGTCGCGTGTACTTGCGGCTACAGAAGAGCCGGACGGATCATAGGCCTTTTGATTTTTACAAATCCAACATCCCTCCATGGATTCAGTGGTGCTCATGAGAGAAAGATGCTTAGAAATCAGAGAAAGAAAGATAAAGGGTTGGGAAAAATAGAAAAGAGACAGAATGAGCAGTGAGGCCATGAGTCAATGTCTTTACTGGAATTTTCGGTTCAAAATGGAGAGATCACTCTTCTACACCATCCTTTTATAAAAAGGACATGCTTGCATAGAATGTAATTCTCTTTTTTTACTTTTAAAGAGAATATTTTGAAGTTGTATTTATTTAAAAGTACATATGTGACCCTGGATCTCAAAACCAGTATTAAGAGCATGAGAACATTTGTAGTAATAGGCAAAAATAAATTGTATTGGTCAAAATAATCGATTTTTCTTTAATGGCAAAAATCATTAGAATATTAAGCTTAAAGTGTAGAATTTCAACATTCAGGTTAATTTGTTCTCCACAACGTCATAACAGCGGTAAGCAAGAAGAGAGCATTAAAACTTGTTATCAGCGGCCTGCTACAGCACTTCTCTTTAACAACTTTAAAGGCGATTTACTCAATGTTTTTTGATTTCTTTTTCAGATTTCAGAGATTTTAATAGTTATATCTCGGCCAAATATTGTCCTATCCTAACAAACCATATATCAATAGAAAGCCTGTTTATTCATATGATGAAAAACTTATTAATTTCAAAAAACATTGTTTTGTTTAAATATACTGGTGTGTACATTTAGGGTGAATTCAGGTCTGAGATAGCAATTGTGACATGTTGTTTGCTAAATTCTCATTTGCTGTACTAAGTTAGCTTTTGTATTTCAAAGTACTTTGATATTTGGGTTGTATTATACTGACTGTATTAAATTTTTTCTAACTACAATAAGAGTACAATCTAAACAGTTAGTAACCAAACAGTTCTTGGACCCCACTGACTACCATAGTAGGAAAAATGACAATGGTAGTCAAAAGTACCCAAACCTTTTTGCTGCCCTACATTCTTTTCAATATCCCCCCCCCTTTGGGTCTTCACAACTTGGATGATCTCACTCAGGAAAATCAAAGAGTTTCTTCGCACTTGCTAAAATTATTATGTTCATCCACATTTATCCACACAACCTCATTGTCATGAGCAATGGCATTTAACTCCTGTAATAACATTCTCACGCAGGTTGGTTATTAGCATGCATGTCGTGGGAAGTTTGCGAACTCCCAGGTCAGCACTTACATTAATGAGAGCGTCATTGAGGGCTTTATGTGGCATGTTTTTTGCTAATTCCTCTCAAATTGTGACCTGTAACATGTCTTCAACCCTCCTGTTTGAAATAGGGGCTTTTAACGCTTAGTGCATGTGATAGATGGAGCTTAGAAGAAAAATGAGACTACCAGAGAATGCGGATGATTACTTTGACAAGTTGAAGAGTAGGGAAAAAGGCATTCTGTGCTCTCATTGTGTCTCAATAACTTTAAAAAGAAGCTAATCCAGTGTAGTCTAATTGCATGCCACCTCCCATATGGGGACCTCTCTGCTTCTTAGCATTGTGGTACAGAATACGGCAGCACCCTCTACGGATCCCGCTTGCGGTATTCCTGAAGATCCCATAATGAGTTTTTAAAAGATATAATAGTGCTCTATTAGAGATTCTAAAACCCTTTAAAAGGAGGTTTGTCTTTGCAGGCATCAGATATTAGCAGTGACGCTGGATTAAGGTTTCATTTCGTTTTCTTCGTCTATTATTCCAGCCGGTTGGCAATCTGGCAGATTGACGGAAACTTTTAATTAAACTGCAGTAATTACGGTGGAAATCTCTCACGGAAAAGAAAGACTCGAAATTCATTTCATCTGGCTAATTATCGGCGCCGCGAAAGTTCGACGCGGCCATCTGAGACGCCAAAGGCGCGATTGGACAGGAGAGGTCAGACAATGAGCCCAAAGTTCTTTGTGCGGCGAAAAATCTCCGGTTAGCCGTCTTCATTAGATCTTTCAGTTCTAGCCAATACAATGAACGCAATTTTCTTCAAGCGGTGTGGAAATGAATATCAGGAGATGCTTTGAATTTGGCCGAGGAACAATCACACGGAGGAGATAGCAGTGTTGATTTTGCAACCGTGGCTGAGCGAGCCAGTGAGTCAGAATGTTTGCTGACTTCACTGAGGAAAGACGCATGGGACGTACGGTTTTCCATCTCAACCCCCCCCCCCCTCTCTCTCTCTCTCTCTGTCGTCCTGGGTTTAGGGGCGAAAAGTAATATAGGAATCGCTTTAGGCGGAAAAGAGCATTGCTATTTAGGCTTAGAGGCTCAATCAGTCTGCCTGGAATGATGGCGATGGTGAGTTACCATTAGGCTGACCTGATTAGGGCCGACTTAGGCACCACAGTCATATGTGCCATTTTCCTGATAGTGCTGGAATCTGGATTTCCCGCTTGACTGCGTCCGCGCGGCTAAACTCAGCCAAGCGCGGTGTCTCTGAGCGCGCAGAGCGGGAAGGTAATTCTCATTTCAGTCCAGCGCTCCGCACACTCGACAGAATCTCACAAACCGGCGTGGAGGGAATATGTGACGTTATGCCGATTTCACAGAACTTTGGTGTAATGTTGAGACGACATCAAGAGTATTGGTGCTGGCTGTGGTGGGATGGATATCTGACATATTTGTATTAATGGTAATGTATTGTAAATGGATTTCCATGGCGTCTACTCTACCTACTCAAAATGATGTCAATATAGTATTTGTGATGTTGCTGTAGCTCACTACTTTATATAAAAATATGTAAAGCTGCTGTAAGCTATTTCTATACCACCAGGTGCTCCGAATTTCAGCAATGGTGAATGTTTTCGAACAAGTTTATGAACAAAACTCCCCCTCATCTACCAAAGTTAAGAAACACAGGTAGTCCCTGAGCGCATGATATTGGAAGAGAGACATCCCCTGTGTTCTTATTGGTTGACAAGTTTTATAGAATCTAGGTCTGGTATTGGGCAGAAATATCACTTAGAAATAAATTAAAGGGACTGTTTACTTAAAAATAAAAAATATGTAATTTATTCACCCTCATAGCAGTCAAAACCTGTATATTTCTATTCTCTACAAAACGCAAAAGATATTTTATAATCTATCAAATTGACAACTGGTGCCAAAGTTGTTTGGTTAGCAACATTCTTCAAGATTCTTGCAGTTTTACAGGTTTGAATTGACACGAGGGTAAAAGAATGAAAGAATTTAATTTTCCTTTAAACAAAGTAGTACAAGAACATACCTGGTTTGGTGCTCACCGATGCCCAGTATCATGGGCAAGTGCTCCGACATGTGGCGCGGTTGCGCTTCGGGTGATCCGGGTTCGAATCCCCACCCCCTTCTCTCTCCCACTTCGCTTCCTGTAATTTAATCTCACTGTCCTATACAAATAAAGGCAAAATAAATCTAAAGAAAATAAATAGTATCCCCTCTTCAGTGTAAATCTTTTTTTTATTATAATAAACGATTTGCTTAAAAAGTAAAAGCAAAATTATTTTCATTAAGTCGCACGATTTGAGCAAACCTCCAATAGTAATAGTGATGTTTGCAGTGGCTTGTTTTATTTACTCCTTTTATAATAGTGGTGTTAGCTAAGATGTTTAATAATATTTATAATAATAATATTCACTTTTCAAGTATCAGATAAAGTTTCGGCATGTTTTTGACATACAGCTGCACAATTTGAGTCTAGGAAAATTCCAGTGGTTTCATCACAAGCAGCGAGTTTCATTTATAGACCTGCTTCAGCATGATGGACCAACGTTTCAACTACCATTTTCTCTCTTTCTCTTTCTTTGTTCTCTCGCAGTAGATGGTGTAATGTCAGGTTGGGCATGGAGCCCAGTTCTGTAGCAGCCATGCATCCCGTACTGACACACGGTTACAGTTTTTCATTCAGCGCGTCCAATCCTCATTTCAGCATTATTTCATCACCTGCGCGTGTGTGTGAGCATTTAACTGCGGATGATGACTACAGGTTTCTACCTATGAATCAGCGCAAACACAATCTGTCTCTCTCTCTTTCGTTCTATTCTCTCGATCTGTACGTCTGTCATCGGGATTCACCCACCCTGTGAGCTGTCACTCCAGAACAGGATGCCCATTTAGGTTGGACACAATTACACACTTATGTGTGTGTGTAACCCATGCATGCCGTAAGACATGGAGCAAGAACTTGGGCGAGTCGGAAATGTGATCCGCCCCATCGGCCGCCCCCTCCCGCTCTGGGTCTGCCCGTCTGGGAGAAGGGGAACAGTGGGAATGCTGTGTGGCGCTGGGCAGCCGAAGCCTCTTCCCAACAATTACCTTCAATTAGGGGAGCACAGCGGCGCGCAGGCAGAGAATGGGACCCCATTAGGGGCCAGGCCGGGCGACTGGAGCCGGGCCAGCCCTACTGTCCACCTCTACTCTCTTACATTGCCCCAGGGCTAGGGTTACACTACACACCCTGTTTTATCATCCCTACCTGACTATCTCACTCCTGTTGTCGTCATGAGGGTCTTCTTTTCCATCATCCTGTGGATGAGCAGTGGTCTGTATGGGATTCAGAAGGAGAAGAGACAGGTTAGGTAAAGAAATAAGAATGGAAAGAGAGTACAGGAAACCTCAGTGTTTTGTGGGGATGTAACTTGTACACATGCACCCTGCAAATGTTTTTTTTCTGGGATGTTCACTTTTAATACTTTTAAAGTGTGGCGATGCAATGAATACGTTTTTTCTCACACAAAAATGCAAAATGTCTATATTTACCAAACCACCTACTTTGCCCAAGTCTGCATGTAACAGATACAGAGAATCGATCAAGACTGTCATGAATCTGTTGCATTCTTCATTTCTTAACTTAAGCAATTGAGATGGTCTTTCATCTCTGTATTCATTCGACAAAGATTCACAAAAGATTGTATTGCGTAGCATCAACACTCTCGCACGCTCAATATATAATGTGGTCAGTAAACATGACAGCCTATACATCAGAATGACACTCCACTCTATTATTTGACTCTTTTTTACTGACTATAAAAACGGTTATAGAGGTGCTCGCATGAAATGGACAGGGAAGCTCAGGATAATCTGTCTCCAGGAAAGCATTCCACAGTGTGCCAAATACACTTGTCTTGAAAAAAAAAATTCTGGTATGTGTGGGCTCTGTAAACACCTTGCGTGTTATAGGGGAATTTTAAACGTTCCTTGATTTCGTTTGGGAATATCAAACTATGTGATTATTACACAAACATCAGGAAACTGTGTAATTTGTCACTCTATTTAAAGCTACAACTGTATCCTTTGCCTTTATATTGTTGCCTCTGTTAAAAAAAACATAACATTTTAGGGCATTATGTACTTCTCTGAACTTCTACTTCCCTGAAGACAAATAACAACCTTACATTTCCCCAAAATCTTAGCTTTTAAATCAATGATATAAACTTACCTTTGCGATTCAGGGTAGAGAGAGTTTTGAATACTGTTTTATGTACTTGCTCAATAATTTATTTTTGTTTTTAACCGAAAACGTATTGCAGCTTTAACATAACCAACTCTATTAGGTTTTTTATACTTAGTTTTTTTATTCAAAAACAAGACATACAAAGAGATCACACATAACAAAACGTTTGATCACCTATACATTCCTAGAAACGTACATTTACATTTACGCATTTGGCAGACGCTTTTGTCCGAAGCGACTTACATTGCATTGTACATTTGAATATTATACATTTGTATTGACATAAAAACATGTCAGGTGATACAATGGTCAGTCTACGTCATGAGTCCATAAAACACAATAAATTGTTTTCCAAAATTGCAAATATTTATCCTACGTAACATAAACTTGTTTGCTGGCTGCTAATAGTATTTTTAAAAGGCTGAATCTGTGTTAGTGTTAAGTGTTAGGGTTAAGGCCATAGCCTCTATACCGTAGCCTAGGCCTGTGGTTTTCAAACTATTCATGCCAAGGGACCCCCTTTCGCAAGTGACCCCCTTTCTAAAATACTTTTTTTTGTATAAAAAAGCATTTAAACTGTTAGACAAACACTATGTGTGATATTATCAAGACAAAATATTGTTTGTAGATATTAAACTGTAATAACCTTCATTGTAATTTTACAACTTTTGCAGTCTTTTGTTTCTCAAACATTTTCTGGGGACCCATTAGATTATTTTGGAGGCCCCCTGGGGGTCCCCGGACCCCAGTTTGAAAACCCCTGCCGTAGGAAATGCATCGGCCTTCAATTATACTTCTGCGTTGTTAGCCGTGTCGACATGCATTTACTCATGCAGAACACTAGTAGGCAGAGTGCATGGGCATGTTGTTGGTTTAACCCACATGGAAAATGCATAAATAATGCATTTATTTAGAAACTTTATTCGGAAATTGGTATAAGGAAATGTGACACTATCGCAGATTTTTTTTTACCTGAGGGAGGGGTTAGCAGACCAATCACAACGCTTGCTTTTTAAACCTGTTTGAAGAATTGACATGTTGTTACATTTTTGGAGAGGTGCACATCTGTGTACACTTTGCATAGACTACGCCTTACCTATTGTGTACACTCAATGGAGAATTATAAATTGGGCTTTAGGCTTAGGGTAAACTACTACTTTATAACTTCTGGCCATGCGCGTGCGTCATCCTGGACTGATGTTCTTGACAGTTACGACCCTCGTACTTTGGGCCTGTGGTGTGTAGAATATTCATAAGAGTATTTTAAATAGATCAAATAGATGAAAGTCTTGCTTGGTTGCTGTAAAAATAAACACACGAAAATGGTTTAAGATCTGTCAACCGGCTGTCTAGTCCTTGTGAAAATGACTAATAAATGACAGTAAAATAGCCACAGAAACATTTAGCCATTTTCCCAATGAATTACAACCAAATTTGTTTCGTTTCCATGGTTATCATCAATATCATGAATTAAAGCTGACAGTGGTGTTGTTGTAGCACTGTATTTATGATTTATTCTGCTTTTATTGCTTCTTGGTAGAGCTCACCTCTCACCCTAACATTCAGAAATACAGATCACACAGATTGAGAAAGAAGATGCCAAACACACATACTTTTGCCTTGGGAAAGCAAAGGGAGTGTCTAGACACAATCAAATAAATCATACACATTGTCATCAATAAGCTCTCTGAGAAAAATGCATTAAATGTAAGCGGAGTGAAAGATAAAAAAAACAAACCCTGCCATTATTTATATCTTCCAATTCAAATACACTTATTCCATGACCTAAACTATAAATCTGAGTTATTGCCTGCTAAAAGACACATCTTTAATTGAAAATGCTGGCTGCCTTTCTAGTCAGAATGCCATAAGCAATACGTTTTGGTTGGGTATCAAAGCGATGCTTGTGTTGACTCGAATTTGTTGGCTGGCTTTGTTTCATAGCAAGGGGCTTTGATAGTTCACCCCCCCAAAAATTTGATAGTTCACCCCCCATTTCTCAAAATATCTACTTTTGTGTTTGGTTCTTTTTAACAGGAGGAGTTTACTTATATTGATCTCATACTAACATATGTAAATGCATTAATATGTTATATTTTAAACTTCAGTACCCTGTTATAAACAGTTGGTCCCTCTCACTATCCAACAAGGGGTCTTTTGCATGAAAACGGTTGAAGACCCCTGATGTATAGGTTATGAGTAAGGAGCATGAGTCACATATAGATTGTATGTTGTGGTATGCGTGTGTATTTCCTGGTATGAAAGTGGTATATGTTTGCTAAGTATCACAATTACTATTGCTCTTATTTGTTAGTGATTTAACAAGGTTTACTATTATTTGACTGGCTAACATAAATAATACTATATTTGTGTGACTTATTGCTTTTCAGTTATAGGAAATCTGAGTTTATACATCACAGAAATACAATGAAGGAAGGATGTTATGACTTGACTTGGAATGCAACACCTTGGTATGAACACCATAACTGTTTGGCAACACTCTGACAACCACCCAAAATACCCCAGCTTTGCACTGGCACACACCGTATTTTCTATCTAGTTCATTTTGTTGGTAAATCGTGATGTTGTCTTTAAAACTTTTATCTTTTAACCATTTCATTGTTTGTGCAATGATTTATACTGAAATGATCAAATTTTAACATTGAACTGTTCTCACTCTATGACTGCATGTCTGTGCTAGTAGGCGAATGAAATCTCACATTGTTATGATTGTGTAAACATGGAGACAGTGTATCGAGATATGACTCTATTATCAGATTTTTCATTGTGAGCTACTCTTGTTAGACTCTATCTGTGAAAACAAATCACTGATATCCACAAAATATCCACAAAACGCTTCTGAGAGACGCAACCTTTGGAGTTTGTGTGTGTGTGCTTGGCTCAGCGAGTGTGCGTGGCTTTTGTGTGTGTTTGCACGCATCAGTGAGACAATGATAACATTTGTGCTGTTTCTAATTAGAAGTTGGTGAAATTGGGATCATTAGTTTTTCAATTAAATGATACAGCATTCCACAAAGCCAGTCTGAACCAGTTTGTAATTAATACAGAATTATGTAGACGTTCACTTGCTGCTACTTTAAGGTGGAAAGGTGAAAAGGTGAAATGTAGGAACACAGTCAAGAGATGGTGCAGCTGATATACAGCTTCATCATTTGGGGTTGTGAAACTAAACTACTAGACTGTGTGTGTGTGTGTGTGTGTGTGTGTGTGTGTGTGTGTGTGTGTGTGCGTGCACTCATCTTTGTCAGACATATACCTATTTATCACTTTACAGTGGCTGTGTCTGTAATACTTTAGTACTGCACAGTATGGCTTCTGTATTTTTGTATGTAATTATGCTGTATCCAGTACTAAATGTTTCAGACATTTAGGCTATAGATCACTTCACAAGATGTAAACACTGGTCCAGAAGCACTTTTGACCTCATTATTTTTTCAATCTTAAATATATTTGATTTGGTTTTAAATGTTCTTGTGGTTGGATTCTATTCAAAGGTTTGTCAAACTGAAACAGGAAGTTTTTCTGGACCAGTGTTGTTTATGTCTTCCGATGTGTTCTATAGTACAGTTTTTGTTGCATGGCCCCCTTTGTGTAGGATGGATCGCTTTGCGGCCCCCAAATAAAAACGTATAATCTTAAACTTAGAATTTTTATGAAATCAAAAACATATTCAGTTATACAATGCTGGAATCTCAATTCTTTTGGTTTTTGGGCTTATTTTTCTGGTGTTTGATTGTATAAAATGGTTGCAATTTAATTTCTATATTTCATCAAATCTGTGGCCCCCTGGATCCATCTTAGGGCCCCCCAGCCCCAGTTTGAGAACCACTGCTATAGTATATCATTGTCACTGTGTCTCACTGTGTTTTCTAGTGGTGTTTTATAATCATAAAAACAAGTATGTTTACGTTTATAAATATTCAAATTAGAGATGCGCCAATATATAAATAATAATCAGTATCGACAATTTTGCACACTTTTGGCTATGGGCTGATAGTTTAAAAAAGTTAAAGATCAGGGCCGATATACCCTGTCAATCAAAATAGGACACGTAATTGCAATGAGTTGTGCTCTGTGTAAAGAAAATGCCAAGAAACATCACAAGTTTCGTGTTATATATTAATAGTCATTATATGAGTTAATAAAATTCAGAAAATAAAATATATATATTAATTTAATCCTTAGAATTGCGGCAGATATCACTCTGAATAATCGGCTATCAGTGGAGAAATGTAGTATCTGTAAAAAAAATAATTTACCCACAAATAATAATAAATGTGTATATAAATTTACTTTTTAACTTCCTATAACAGTGAGCCGCAACTGTTCATAATAAGGGCCAACTTGACAGGTTTTGATTGACAGGTAATGAATACAAATACACACACAAACACAGCCGTGATTTTCCTGACTAGCAGTGTAGAGTGCGTGTAAGAATCCCAAGTGTGTGAATGTGTTTGTGTGTAAGCGTGATAAGATCTGGATGGAGTCAGGAGATTATGCTCCTAAAGCCAGGACTAATTATAAGCTCTCTGCACTAAGCACTGGAAAAGTATTAATTAAACCATCTCATCTATCAAAACCTTTTGGCACGGAGAGAGTTAAGAAATGACTGTGTGTGTGTGTGTGTGTGTGTGTGTGTGTGTGTGTGTGTGTGTGTGTGTGTGTGTGTGTGTGTGTGTGTGTGTGTGTGTGTGTGTGTGTGCAAGAGAGAGTATCTTTATTGTAATTGCTTTTGCAGATATACTTTATTTTACAGCATTACAGTTACTGCAATTACCGAGTAAGTATACAGTATGTACGTTAAACAGGTTTGTAAAATAAAATGCTTCTGGATCCATATTTTACATTGCTTGTTAAGTGGCAACCCAACACACCTCAAAAAAAATCTATAAAACAAAAGTTGCGAATTAAATGGAATGATTGTATTAAGCCAAACATTTAAGTAAGCTGCACCATAAATGATTGTGGGCTGCACTGAAACGTGTTTAGTCTGAGTTGCTTTTTCTCTTACCTTGCATATGTTGGCTTTCATAAAAATGACCATATCTCGAAACGGTCCCTGTTGACTTTTGCCTAATTTGTAGACAGTACAAAGTGACATGAATTTGCAAGGCTGACTGCCTTTGACAAGAAAGGGACAGGAAACGCTCCTCATATCTTTTGTTGCTGGTGACACTTTTTTTTTGTGAAAAGACGAGCATTGTTTGTTTTCATATCCACAACCCTGACCAGACGTGACCCATTTTTAATTCATGGCCTATCACTATAGTATAGACGGTTTCAAAGCAACAACATAAACAAATGTTACTGCGCATGCTTGCGGTACACATCCACAAAGAATAGAGTTCCTGCAAATTATTTCTGGTATCAAGCATTAGCAAGTTAAAGTGTGACAGGTCAGTATTATTTTCGGTTACGAGTAGAAGAACCGTTACTTGACTAAACTTCAATGTGACAAACTTACACAACCCATTCAATAAATTGTTTATTTAATAACATATATACAATACATTTTTTAAAATACAATTATATGCAATGAAATATTTATATAAATTAATATTCATATAAATTAAATACAAAATAAATAGTTATATTATTAGCCACTAGCCAGAACGATCTACATACACAAACCGGAAGTTAATTTCATGCGTCCAATGAAACGTCTATAGAAAACACGAATATTTGCACTGAAATCAGATGAACTTAAACAATTTTTGCTCACTGGTGTGAAAGCAAACCATAATAAAATGTGCACATGAGATCATATGAATTCATACAAAAATAGACACCTTGTAAAACAGTTACAAGTTGACATTTGATTGTGTTAATGGTGTTAACCATAATGTCAGATTTATATTAAATGCATGCAACACATTAAATAAAATAAAATCTAGAGTGTAGATTTTTAGAATATGTTCATAGTTATGATCTTGTTGTGCTGAATAAGTAAAACTTAAATCCACATAAAAGTTGCATGACTGCAGTCTAGCTTAACCATGTGCTGATAAATGCAAATCATGTTCATTCATTATTTTTTTAATAAAGATGCCATTTTCACTAATGATGTTGGCAACATATGATGGAAAAAATGGTGAATATGTAGACAAGCACATTCAAATTTTAAGTATCACAGTGTTAAACTGATACTGTACATTCCCAATACAATATGCAGCATGTGGTGTCCTGTAACCTCCACAACCAGGCATTTTGAACCAGTTTTCAAAACGTGGATTTGTTGCATGCAAATTGCATTCTGTTTTGGGCGTTTGTGCCGTTACCTGATTTGCATGATTCCTTTAGTAGTGAATTGGCTTCTAAAACAATGCTCACAGTGTATGCAAATGAATGATGCTATCTTGGGCCATAGTGCATTCACCCCAGAATGTATAGCGAATGCTATTTCAAATCCTAGAAATTCCATATATGCTGTGTATAAATGTATTTAAGATGGTTTTCCAGCCTTACCAAACTGGTCAGATAAAGTGAAAAGTGACCTATTTGCCAGATAATGTAGGTGGTTAGCCAGCTGGTTTTCCAGTTTAACCAAATTACATTCCCTTTTAAAACCAGTCAACAGACCGGCCTGAGAGACAAGCAATAACAATACTAGCAAACCTGGCTGACTTAAAGGGATCGTTCATCCAAAAATTTAAATTCTGTCATTATTTACTCACCCTCAAGTGGCTTCAATCCTGTATAAATGTCTTTATTCTATTGAACACAAAGGAAGATATTTAGAAAAATGTGTGAAACCAAACAGTTCTGGGGCACCACTATTTGCCTAACAAACATTCTTCAAAATATTTTTGTGTTCAGTAGTAAGTAAATGACCGGATTTTCATTTGTGTGCGAACTAGCCCTCTAATCGTTTGTTTCCATATTTTTTATAACATGATATTTAAGTTTGCTAGCTGCTAATCTGTAGTTAGCTGTTTTTTCAAGAGCAGAAAGTTTAACTTTCAGGGCTTTGCTGTAATTACTCTCACATCCAATCCATCCCTCATCCTTTTGTAAGCTAAGACACAGGACTGTTTGGTTTTCATGTTCTAAGCTCATTTGAACATAAATCTTAAAATGCTACATCAGAGCTTCACATCATTCGTCCCGTACAAATTCTGTACACAGCCAGTCTCATTAACAAGCCGCTGGAGTTATTCTGCCTTCATTTAAAAATGCATAAATTCACGCTTTTCATATTCCATGCTGGAATCCCATTACGCTGTGACTGTAATATTCCGGGGTATTAGGGCTCAGTGAATATTTACGCAGTAAAATAACGGCAGAGAGGGGACGTGCACGTCACTGCTCCGCGTTACGGGCGATATTAATCAGGCTCGAGACGAGCAGAAAAGAGAGGGAACCAAGAAAGAGAAACATCACAAAACCAATTCAGCGAACAAAGGCCCGTGTGTTCCCCGGTGGCCCGGGATCGACGAGCAAATGAAAGAAGGGAACGAGAGACAGAGAGAATAAAAGAAAAGAGGTTTTATCAAGGTGTTGGGTGGAAAGACTGAGGTGGAGTCATTGTGGCAATTCGACTGGATAAGGAAACCCCTTCGTCAGGTCAATTCATTTTAAATCTTTTTTTTCTTTATCAGGTGGTTTTGGGAATAATTGAGATAGTGGGTAGAGGGCATTGTGTCAAGGGGTGTTTCCACTCACTAGAGCTGTGACTAACATCGCAACACGGGTAATTTGTCTGCTATATGAGCATTGAAACAAAACTATAAGGTGGGCATAAATTGGGTGAACTCGGGACGTTATGCAATTTCGTTATTTGGGTCTGTTTTGTCTTCTATGACTCTTAGCTTAGGACTATAGTCAACATCACTACACCATTTAACATATCAAATGTGATCTATTTATGATTGGAATGTTCAATACGATAAAATTTACAATATTTGAAAACTGAGATGAAAGACTTAAAGGGATCATTCACGAAACTCTGTCATCTTTTACTCATCATTAAAAAAGAAGATATTTTGAAGAATGTTTGCAACCGAATAATGGTGGTACCTGTATTCACTTCTATTGACACAAAACCAATGCAAGTCAATGAGTAACGCTGTTGTTCGGTAACCAACATTCTTCAATACATCATCTTTTGTGTTCTGCAGAATAAAGAAAGTCATACAGGTTTGAAATGACAAGAGTTGGAGTAAATGATGATAGAATTTTCATCTTTGGGTAAACTATTACATGAAATAAGTCTATATGTACATTCTTGGAGACCCCAAACAACCTGGTAGAGTCAACAAAAATAATCATTTCACTACCCAAAAGTGTACAGATCACTACTAAAACCCATCTGCAGTGAATTAAAAAAGGCAAAGGATGCTGAGATAGGAGAAGGTTGAAAAGAGAACAGAACAAGGGTTATACGACTCCCATGTCTCTTCTCCAAGTAATCCGAGTAAGAAATAGAGAGGGAGATCTTGCTATCTGTGCTTCATTAATTTAAATGTTGTGTTCATTTTGAACATTTTTATCATCGCGACTAGATACCCATCTGTTGTGTTGCGTAAATGTTGCGATCATGGAAGATCCAGCTTGGATTAGGCTTTGAAAAATAGCCAAGCCGCAGCGGCAAAAGTGTATGTGTGTTGAACGTTGTGAAAGTTGTATCAACATCCTTCGTTTTGGATGACAAGAACATTAATGCTAATCTGATGGAGTGAGGATGATCATCGTATCAGATATTGTTGTACTTTCAACATGTCAAAAAGCAAATCGGTGCACTTTTATAAACATTGCATAATCTAGCGCTTTAAAACACTAACATACTCATGAATCCATATGTATATATATATAAATCTATACATTACACATAGGTCAATTTAGGCCGAGACAAACAACCCCCCCCCCACACACACACACACACATGCACACACACACACATGCACACACACTGGTTTTATTACAACAGTCACACAAGCTTGCACACGTCCCTGATTTCCTCCCTTATTTATTTTTCAAGTCTTTGCAATCCTTAGTGAATTAGGCTGAAATGTACACCTCCTCCAGCAATCCCTGGCTCATTTTAAAATGCTCTTTCTTTTCAAAGTTAGAAAATAAACCACTATCCACACCTCATGTGTTTTAAAAAGCCTACAATTCACGCTGTCGATAATGCAGAGAGATTCTGCTTAATTAAACGTGTATAAGCAGAGCAAAGTTTAAGAGAGAGGCGAAATTCGCTCATGTCATGCTATGAAAATGTGCAAATTATCAAATACAAATTAATTAATGTTTCGAGCTCGTGTTCGGCGCAATGAATTGCATTTAGAAAATTAAAAAGATAGGCACTGCTCAGCCCTGCTACACTAGTGTGTAATTTATTATGGCTAAGTTCAAAAAGCAAAATAAAACCATGTCATAAACACAGCCTGGCTAATGTTGGAATGATTTTAATAATCGCTATACCCTAAAACTCTTTTTTTTAATTAAAGTCAATACGAAAATATGCATGCAATGAGATCATATACATTGCACTGGGACTTCTGAGGGTAGGTAATCTCTGTCATTCCCTTCTTCAAAATATTTCTCAATTACTCAAATGTACTTCTGTCCCAAATTTTTTGAGGTGTGAAATTAAACATGTCTTACTTATTATCGGCTATTAGTTCAACATGTCCTCATAGAATCATTCATTCAACCGATTATCTGATCATTCAATCATTTTATTATTAATTTGATCATTCATTTGTCTGATCGTTCATTCGATCATTCATTAGTTTGATCATTCATTAATTCATTCATTCGATCATTCATTTGATCTTTCAATCATTCATTTGTTCGATCATTCGTTCATTGATTCGTTTGAGCAATCATTCGTTTGATCATTCGTTCATTCATTTGTTTATTCATTCATTCATTTGTTTGAGCGTTCGCTCGGTCATTAATTCGTTGATGAAGTTCGATCTTTGATTCGTTTGCCCATTCGATCATTTATCAATTCCTTTGCCTAATCATTCATTCATTTTCTTCCTTCACTCCTCATTTCAAAAATATATATTTTGCTATCTTTTACATTGTGAAAAACAACTACAAATTGTAATGCATTTTCAGGTATTTTTAGATAAATGTTGTCATTTTGCATACTGTAGTCCTGTAGAAGCTAGCAACACTAGCTAAAAACAACAACCACAACAATAACAAACGATATAGCATTTGCTGGGTGTTGCAAACTTAGGATATTCGATCCACCGTGGACCCTGTCAGATTTTCAAGCAAAACTACTCTGTATGAATTTGTGTAACAATGCGAAAGCAGTTTCAATATCTATAATAAACTTGTCAGAATTTGGAAAAAATGCAAGCAGAAATACGAACTCTTAAGAATAATATTAGTGCAGTGTTTTGCACATTAACTTTTAGCATGTTGTCAAGTACTATTGAATCAACATTTTGCTTCTTTTCACAGCAATGAAAGACACGTTCAGAAAAACTGCTTTAATCAAAGAGACAAAAGCTGGCCTAAGGGTCATCACTCTTTGACCCTTGACCTGACGGGGACCCCAGCTCCTTGTTTGGTCCCTCAAGGGTGAGTTTGTCCTGAACAAAGCTTATATAAACATGAGGCTGTCAGTCACTTAGCATGCTAATGCATCTCAGTGGTCTGGGTGGATAAGACCTTCACCTCCCTGAACCTCATAGTCAAATGCACTGGGCTCGAGGGGTGTTACTTAAGAGAACTCTCTTTAGATCAGCATTGTATTGTTGTATTTAGAAACCTTTATCAAAACGGACATGGGGAAACCTGATCCTAGATCAGCTTTCATACTGTTGTAGTGAGAGTGAATGCAGGTCCACAGATGGAGAAGCACCTGGATGGGTCAGTTTGAGGTAAAATGAAGCTGCTGTGTGTTAGCGTTGGGTGCGCGTGCCCTTTGCCAATGACCTGAGACTACATTTGCATTTCTTCTTACAATGGATAGAGGCTGAATATATGTAGAAGAGGTCAGTGTCAGGTTTCATGCACAAAAGAACAAATAAATGATTTCCT
Source organism: Oreonectes daqikongensis (assembly GCA_026939265.1). Lineage (NCBI taxonomy): Eukaryota > Metazoa > Chordata > Actinopteri > Cypriniformes > Nemacheilidae > Oreonectes > Oreonectes daqikongensis. Next base: position 1,316,467 of record JAOTQM010000206.1, read on the forward strand.
GCTTGGCACACAGCATATGTTTACTGCAGTGTGTTTGTCTAAAGGTCTGTTTAGGTCCAATGCGACTTATTAACAATGCAAACATCATTCATTAAAGTTATTGTCAGCTTACAGAGTTAAAAGTACATCATTTTCTTCATTATAACAAATTAATTGGTTGGCTTCTAAAAAACTACAATACAATATATATCAGTATATAGCCTACCTTATGTTTAAAGGCCTGTTAGCGTGATAGTTCACTCCAAAAAAATCTGTCATAATTTAGTCACCCTCATGTCATTTCAAACCTGTATGACTCTCTTTCTTCACAGAACACAAAGGATGATATTTTAAAGAATGTTTGTAACCGATCAAGCGTGGTACCCATTGACTTGCATTGGTTTAGTGTCCATATAATAGAAGTTTTGCAGAAGAAAGAAAGTCATACAGCTTTGAATTGAGAAGAGGATGAGTAAACGATGACCAAATTTTCATTTTTGGGTTAACTATTCCTTAAGGTCCCATATGACTACACTAAAGTCTAACACATTGACATCTTTTTTATCAAACAGCCTGGGCTCACTACATCTAATGTGACCAAACAATCGAAAAGTATTTAGAAACGGTGTTTTGCACTAAAATATACAAGCCTGATGTTTAATCTTGATCAGTCTATGGGCAAAATGTGAATAAAGTCTGACAAAAACACTTTATTTAACACTCTATGTAAAGGAGTACATAGAGATGCATTGTTACATTTTAAAATGCTGTGCATATTGTGCCACACTTGGACTTGAACAGACCAAAAGCGATTGTTCAAACCAACACACTCTTGTCCTTCTTTTTAGACTCTGACGTACATTTGCATTAAACTCTTTCATATTTATCTTCTCCAGTTCATAATTTCACCATTGTTCTTTTTCCCTCTTCACCCAACTTGACAACTTCAACAGAAAAGAGCCGCGACGCGCTGCGAGTCCACATCTCCCATTGTTCGTCGTGAATGAATGTCGGTCAGAGGAAAAAGAAAGAACCGTGTGGACGGAGGGGTGCGTGAGTTAATTAAGAGTGTGTGGGAAACCGAGGAAGCCGTACACCTCCGTTAAAAAGACAAGATACTCCGATGAGAGGATAACGCATTAATTACTTCTCTCATTGTTACAGCGGAGTCTCAGAGTTGAGAGAAGGTCATAGAGTTTTTGGAGGGGAGCAAAGCCTTATTACAAGAGAGACAAAAATGAATGGAGGCGGGAATGGAAACAAGGAGATGGATGCAAAGGTGAAGAGAACTTATGAAATGAAACCTGGGCTGTAGCACCACCACAACAGAGGAAGTGTGTGTGTTGGTTCACCTAAATGCTGATGTTTAATGGTAAAATGAAAAAAGTCATTATTTATTCACCCTCTATCATTCAAAACCTGTATATGACTCTTTGTTCTGTAAAACACAAAAGAAGATATTTTGAGAAATGTCTTAGTGGTTTTGTGTGCACACAATGGAAGTCAATGGAGTTTTCTTCAAAATACTTAAATACTCAAAATATTATTTTGTGTTCTGCAGAAGAAATAAACCCATGCAGGTTTGGGATGACATGGGGATGGGTAAATGGTAACAGAATTTGTATTTTTGGGTAAATATCCCTGTGTGAACTTTGTCATATTCATAAAGAGACTAAATACAAATACAGAGACTAAGGCATGTATTACTTTACTCATTGATCCTTTAATGTGGAACTCATGTCTGTTTAATACTCCAGAATCTGAACGGTGTGACTCATCTCGCATCATCTCGCGCTTTGGGTAAAAGCGGCTGCCAAATGCCTAAATGTAAATGTTCCAGTTTGCACAAGTACAAAGGTCAAACCAATTCATATGCCATCGGATGTAGTCTGTACTCTTTCTCCTACCCACTTTCTCGCTGCTGTTCCTCCACAGGTCCCGTGAGAGAGGGGCCGGCGGCCGTGAGCCGCGTATAATTACGTAGTGGCGATGAGGCCATCCGATAGGCAGGAGAGGGGGAATACGGCGAGATAATTAACACCGATACCCAACGCAGGAGAAACGCAGGCGAAAGGTGGGTCCAGAGATAAAGCGCTCATCAGAGCGCGAAACCGCCCCGCGCGCAGATAGTTCTTGGGTAAATAAACGAGACGGAGGAACGGGGAAGGAGGAAGAGCCAAGGTTAACACAGTTTGAAATAAGGTTACGCCTCCATCAAAGAGAATTCAGATGACATTAGGAATTGAGGGGTGAGCTGTTTTCCAGAGTGCGTTAAATGAAGTGTCTTACCTTTGCCTTAGTGATTTGCACACTGCATCATAGAAAGGGCTTCTTTTGTTTAAAAGCATGGTTTAGACATCTATGAGTCAACATGAAATCTAATTGTATACTGTTTACCTTGTAAATGCGTTTTTCAACAGAAGAAACTTTGCTTTACCATTTGCAATCACTTTAAAACATCCAACCTGATCTCACAGGAACTCGTAAGTATTTTACGACGTGGCTAATTCGTATGAATTCCTGCATCGTGAATTATGCAAAAATGTACGATTACTAGAAAAAAGCAATATTGAAGCACCACCCCAACCCTGTCCCTAAATCTAACGTCACTGGCATACTAAAATGTACGATTGAGATCGTACAAGTTCATACGAATTAGCAAAAATGAACCGCCTCCTAAAATAATTACGTTTTTGCTGTGATATTGTGTTGAAATGCTTTTTTTTTGTTGAATATCCCATTTAACACAGTAGTGAAATGGGCCTACAGTCATTTCAATTTTCTGGATTGTTATTCAACACATCCACGCTACTGATTATATTAACTGGGGGATGTAAATGAGGGCCCTTGTCGCTGACCTTGTCGCCAGTCATACAGGATGGAAAGGGCAAGCATTCAGATGCGTATTTGGGCTCAGAGATGATGAAGATTATACCACATCTCTCCCCCTTCCTTTTTCCACGTTCGTGTGAGGACCCAAGATACAGAGCAGAGATACTCTTGGGTTTGGAGATAAAGACGGCTTCTACGCCACATCCCACACCAACCTGGCACAGGGGAGATGGTTCTGATGCATTTGAACCAAAATGGAGGAAGCAATCTTATCATACCCCTGCAGAGATTGAACATTTCAACGCACCTCCATTTTGAAGGGAATGTTGGCTCCCTCCTCACCTGGGCAGACATGGAGATTGGTGCAGCATGGCTATTATTGATTCCGACGTGTGCTGCGTTTAACGATAAGAAGGTTAACTACACTTAAGCACCCCGACAACCATTTCCACATCGCCGCTTAATGTTCATGTGGAGCTACTTGATATTGTTGAGATGTGAATTTCCGATAACAACCAACATCATTGCGTACATCCTGTGAGAGAGGACGGGGATTTTGACGATTACTTTATTGATATTTTCATAATACGCAAATTCTGGTTTCTAATACGTCAAAGCGTGTGTCCTTTTTGTGAAGGATGCACCGTGTGTGTTTTTGCACGTATCTACGCGCGTCTGGCAAAGACTTAGGACTGATTTAGTGGGGATGTTTTGGTGTGCGTGTGTGTTTGTGTGTAAGTGAAGTCTGGTAGAAGCATCTTTATCTAAGATGCTCCATTTGATACCCATCAGGCAGGCCGCTCCACAAGCTCACATTCCCCCAGTTTGTCTTCTCAAGTGTGTGTCTGTGCGCGAGTGTGTGTCTGCTTGACCTGTGGCTTGATATCAGATATGTCTCTCTTTCTCGCACACTGGAGTTTTCTCTTATCACATTCTCAGTAGCTTTCCTCTTTTTCTCCTGAAGAGTAAAGAACAAACAAACAGCTGTCAGCCCAAATACACACTCTCACACTGCTGATGGCTGCTCAACAGGTTGTAAAAAACAGCATTCTGTGTATAAAGGTATTGCTTAGTTTTTATAAAACTATTTGTGGTGTCTCAAAATATATATTACTATTATTATTCTATTATTAATAGATTATATCTATTATTGTTATTATTAATGTATTACCTACAAAATCAGTGCACGGAATAGAGCACTTTAATACATTTAATACATTTAATACTGTTTCACCTTAGTCAGTAGGTGAAAAGTAGTAGTAGTAGTCTTTTTTAATAATTTTGGAAAAACAGACCGACTTTCATTTTATAGCATTTAAAGAGTTTATTTGCAAAAGTAACAAAATTTTTTAAACATTTTCAAAAATCCTTTTTTATTGTGTTAGTTAGCTGCATTTTTATTATTGCTTTTCTACTTTTTGTTATTATTATTTAGTCAAAACAACCCAACTGCAGTTTGATTATTATCACTAGGAATGCATCATAAAAAAATACAGTTATCTCTCTTTGCAAATGAACTCAATATTTAAATTATGTTCATACCATCTACAGTTTATATTTTACATGCGTTTACTAAAAAAATACAGAAACCTCTTTAAAGTTCATGCCAAATTAATGTCTTCAACTAGACGGTTTCAAAACAAACGTTACTGCACATGCACGCTTTTGTGGCCCAAACATAACTCAGCTAGCTTAGTTAGCTAGTAAGTTAAAAGTTTGTCTAGCCAGTATTATTGTGGGTTACCAGTAGAAGAACCGTTACTTGGTTACACAACCCATTTAACAAATTGTTTATTTTTAATAAATAGATATACAATAAAATTCAACAAATTGTTTATTTAATAAAATTAATATACAATAAAAAATGTATATAAATGAATATAATGAAATAAAAATAGTTTTTAGCAATTTGCCAGACCGATCAACAAACATAAACTGGAAGTTAACTTCCGGTCAGACGAGTGAGGGCCTGCTATAAAGTAGAAATATTGTGTTTTCTTTCATGATTTTCAGTTTTATCAACTGCACCCATGAATGTTCTGAAGATTGACTGATTTGGAGAAGTTTTGTTGTTTACTTTCACCGTTTACCTGACTCATATCTGCCTCACGAATTCAAAGCAGGCCGGAGCTCGCTTTGTTGTGTATATTTCATTTTTCAGTCAAGATCAATTCAGCAGTGAATGTATTTTTATCCGATAAAAACAAATTAATTTATCAAACTGTTCTGAAATAAATGCGGTTGTCATAGCGCCTGTGACGAGCTTTGGCGAGCGGTGATGTGGGATTTATTAAAAGCAGGAGTCGGCCTCTCCACGCGCTCCTGCCTGCATTCATCTTTCTGACGCAGGCATTATGACTGAGATGATAATCATAACTCTCCAGGCTTTATTGCGCTTTCCTATGGTTTGTTACGGTGTGGGCAGTGGTGTAGCGATCAGGTGCACCGAACCGAAATAAATAATGTCTTTGTTCCTGGATATGTAAATTAATTTATTTCAGACTGCTCGGTGATTAATCATCACAACCAATGTGTCCTTCCAGAGATGGATCCATTTAGATTAAAATGATTATTCATAGAAAGTAAGACACTGAAAAAATATGGATTGAATTCATATCTGCTTAAACACAGAGGGGTTTGTATGACATAGATGGAGTTTGACATTGATCCAGTAGTTTTCTTCAAAAGTGATCATAGTAGCTGGTCTGTTGACCTTGTTGTTAAACATTATTGTGATGCAGGATATTAATATCAGTATGAAATTAGGCTCATTTGTGGTCAGTAAAGCAGATTGCTCACCCAAAAGCATATAGTGACCAAGCTCAAGTAGTCCAATATTACATGTTTACTATTCCAAGTCATAAAAAAGCATTAAAGAACAGACAAAAATTCAACTGGGAATATAAGGTGGGTATTCCATTATATAAATATAATGGTATTCCATTCAAGCAAGGCACGTTGTGACACGTGAGAATTAAATGATGGATGTTGTCGTTGATGCACTTGAAGTGGCAAGTTTGAATAACAAACTTATGTTCCATTGAAGAATGACAATGACTTCTTGAATATATACTGGGGTGAGTAAAGTTGACACTTAGCCCCTTCTAAAAGAAACCTAACCTGAGAATCTTGAATGTGACAATTGCAGTCCATTTGAACTTTTATTATATTTGGTAACATTTTTGAAGCACGTGGCCTCTGGGTGTGTTATATGGACCAAGATCAGTTTTATGTAAAAATGATAAACATGATGCTTCTGTATGTGCGTGTGTTTGTAAGAGAGAGAGACGATTTTAAACACCGGATATCAGGCCCAAATGTGGGAAACCTGAAATGAACACGCACGCGCGCGTTTACATGTAGGTTTTAAGCATGTCAACTAATAAATTAAATTTCCTATGTTGATTTTGTATTTTGTCTGTCTGACAAAGATAGAATAACACACACATTCAATTACCCCAGGGCGCAATAGTGGTCAGGGTTTGTACCTGCATTGATGGTGTCAATAAGAGTCATTTTTCACATCTACTGATGTTATGAAATCCATTACAATTAACATCTTTGTCATAGAAACTTTGTTTGCATGTGAGGTATGTATTTCGCTATATTTTTGGAAAAAGTTGTTTGAAAAACCTAATTCAACTTTTTTTAAAGGTGCTGTGTGTAATATTTAGCAGGATCTATTGACAGAAATGCAATATAATATACATAACTATGTCTTCAGAGGTGTATAAAGACCTTATATAATGAACCGTTATGTTACCTTAGAATGAGTTATTTCTATCTACATACACCACGGTTCCCCTTACATAAAATGCACCATGTCATTTCTACAGTAGCCCTAAAGGGACAAACTGCTCTACAGATGGTAAAGAAGCTAAAGAAGCGAAAATATAACAACATCTTTGTCCTGTGTCAGCCACCGATGTGCTTTAAAAAGAGACGGGGAGCGGTGGAGTTAGCCAATGGTTGCAATTTACAACCTCACCACTATATGAATATGATGCTAAAATGTCAACATTGCTCCTTTAAGGGGTGTTGTCAATAAAAAAACAGTACATGAATGTCATTTTAGGATCAATCATACTGTAGAGTCTAAGTTGGTTTATAGACCACTTTGCAAGATGTAAACACTGGTCCAGAAGCAGTTCCCGTTTCTGTAGTAGAATTTGTATGCGTACGTCGGAGAGTGTGTTGAAAAGAGCGACTCGTGGAAAGGAAACGTGTACTAGGTGTGGGATCTTCTGATCTTTAGTAATTATAAGAGATGATGAGTTTAATTAATTAAAGCAAAATCACCCGTTCACGTTTATTTCTGCCTCTTTGTTATGTCTGTCCTCTGAGATGTCCCCCCATTTCTCTTTTCATTCCTTTTCTCGCTTGTTTTAGCGTTAAACTGAAATGAGTACGATCATTATCTGTGGCGTAATTGCGAGCTAATTATGAGTTTGAATTCTCACGTGGTTCAAGTCCAGAAGTGAGACGAGTGTGTTTTTGTGTGCTTGGAATACGAGTGTATGAGTGAGTGTAACTTTGTAACAGAAAACCTGAAACACGCAAGAAAGCCGTAAAGGGGCACTATAATGGAATTAGCATAAACTGTGTTGTGTTTCAGGTCAAAAATCTGTACAGACAAGGTGGGGTGACCAGTATCTTGCTTAGTTAAAGGGATAGTTCACCCAAAAATGAAAATCCTGTCATTATTTACTCACCCACTTGTCATTTCAAACCTCTATGACTTTCTTTCTTCTGCAACACACAAAAGAAGATATTTTGTAGAACACCGATTGACTAGCATTGGTTTTGTGTCCATACAATAGAAGTGAATGGGTACTACTGCTGTTCGGTTACCAACATTCTTCAAAATATCTTCTTTTGTGCAGAAGAAAGTAAGTCATCCAGGTTTAGAATGACAACAGAGTGAGTAAATGATGACAGAATTTTCATTTTTGGGTGAACTTTCCGTTTAAATTGCCGACATGTTTGTAGCTAGCTTTGTCTAAAACAAATAGCTTATGTCACAAGTGTTTAATGGTAACTTTAGATGTGGTTTGTTACAACGACAGTAATTCAGAAATGCTCGAAAGGAATGTACAACCAAAAGTATGGGTCAAATGCATTTGGATATTAAGTAAAGATCATGTTCCATGAAGATATATTGTACATTTTCTACCGTAAATATATGTGAGTAAGTGGATGCAGCCGAATCGCTAACATAAATAGTCGTAAACACACCTACGAACGTCACTCGCTGCTGCCCGCTCTTTGGGAATTACCCACTCAAGTTTGGTATCTATGTAAAGCTTAGAATTTCAGCTTAATCCTTTCTCCACAACGTCATTACAGCGGCAGGCCAATAGAGAGTGTTAAAACTAACCTGTTTCTTCTTAGCAAGGCCATTTGCAAATTAAAATATTTTGCAGACATTATTATTATTATTATTATTATTAAGCAGGAATGTAGATTTAAGGGGATAGTTAACTCCAAAATAAATATTCTGGCATCATTTACTCACCCTCATGTTGTTCCAAACCTTCTGTTAAACACAAAAAATATGTTTTGAAGAATTTGGGAAACAGTTCTGGGGCACCATTGACTACCCTAGCAGTTTTTCTTCCTACTATGGTTGTCAATAGTCCCCCAGAACTGTTAAATTACAAACATTCTTTTAAACATCTTTCTTTGTGTTCAGCAGAAGAAAGAAATGTATACAAGTTTGGAACAACGTAGGGTGAGTTTTAAGGTCGCAAAAGGAAATCTAAACTGTTGATTCTCACTGTTCTTAACAAATTATGTAAGATTTACACTTTTGTGTGTTGCATTAGAGCGGCAATGCATTGTGGGTCAGAGATGAATTGCTCTGTTTTCGCATACACTCGTGTCCTGTATTTCCACAGTGGGTTGAAACCCAATGTGGAGTTTCAGTCGTTTACTTTCCTCCTCTCTCTCTCTCTTTGTTGCTTCCTCTCGCTCTCTTTCTTTCTCAGTCTCACCCGTCTGTGTGTCCTTTTCACTCTAAATTTCCCCTCGTTGTCTGGAGGCGTACGAGTATATGGGAGAGAGAGAGAGGTCTTTGGTAACGGTTACATAAAAGCATCGGTCGTGTGCTTTTTTGGCATATAACAACTGTTGCAGCACGTTATATCTGACAGGTGCGCTGCAGGTGAGGGTCGCCGTGGAAACGGTGTAACTAGGAGGCGGGCAGGAAGTTTAGGGATGACCACAATTTCTGGCTTAAAAGCAGACACAGGGCCAAAACCACATGTGTTTGAGAATGCGTCTTTTGTGGGAGGCCCAGACTTGCTTTATTTGCTGGACAGACAACCCACACCCAGCTCTTCTGGTACTGTCTGTGGGTTCGGCTCTGCGTCTGAGCCCCTTGACTCAATGTGGTGGAACAATGGTAAAACCGACTGCGTTTTCGAGTGTGTGCGTGCGTGCGTGCGTGTGTGTGCTTTTATCAGAACCTGCCCTCTTGTAGCAGTTGCAAAACACCCACACTCGACTTTTTAACCCAACACCTGTTCTGAGTTTTTTCCTCTTTCTGTTGATGTTATTTCTATTCCAAGAACGTAACCAAATATTAAATGTGTTGTTAAGATCAGTCATTGAAAAACCCATGTATGATCATTATGGAAATCGGAAAGGACAATGTGTTTTGCTGATAAAAATAATTTAATTTGATAATTTGTAGAGTTTCTTTAAACATTGATCGATGAAGGTGTAGATCAAATGTAATCTCCCCCTCCAAATTTTAAGTTCACCATTTTACGATTAGCTTTGGCGTTTACTGTATACCGCATATTTTCTTACAGACGATTTTGTATTTCATTTCCTGGTGGCAGACATATGATGTGGTAAATGACTTCCTGAGGCCTTGTGCAACCGCTTTGTACTGCGAGCGACATACTTTCCGTGTGAGGCCTGACACACTACTAAATTCATCCTATTTTAACCGTTTTGACAAGAGGCCTAATTTGACCTCTTCTACGACTGTGAAAATGTCAGCATCAAAAGAATCGGCAATGACAGCCCCTGCTGGAAACTTTGAGACTGCGCTGCCTCCCCAAGCTGTGTTTCTTCGTATTGAGGAGGCTCGAATTCTTAGAGAGAGTCTTTGATTTTTCGTTTTCTGACATGTGAGAATTTATAGATGAGGTTATTGCTCATTTGGGGAGACACAGAGGTCAAATTAGCAGAAAAGTGAATGCTGAAAATTCTTCACATTTTTCTCATTCTGACTGGCTCAGGCTGAGCGTGCCAGGTAATTCAGAGACGGTGCAATTTTTGTACCGCTTTTTCTTTTCAGTTTCTTTCTTCGAAAATGCTGCGGTGCAAAACGTCTGCATGTTGATTTTTAAAATCAAGTTAGTGTTTAAAAATCTATAGTGGACACTATTGTGTGTTTTATATAAGTCGCTCAAAAGCTCTGTGTGTCCATTTGTAAGTCATGTTCTGTAGGTGTGTGATTGAGTATCAAAACAGAAATCCAACCAAGTTTCACCATACAGAAGGTCTCATATTTCTGAGATCCAAGTTGTGTGATTATGTACAGTAGCTGAATTGGATCAAATGTGTCATTCTATCTTACTGAAGGTTTTGTCAGTATATCCATCACAACTAGCAAACGGGACTATTTGTGTCTGAAAATTCTAGGAAATGTATATTATCATATTATTTGGAATGATTACTTATTTATAGTTCCATGAAATTGCTATAGCACTAAGACTTGTGTACCATAGACATAACCATGGCACAAATAGCACTATTCATAATTAATAGCCATTCAGGTTTTTTCTGCCAAATTAATTCATTGATAATGTATTTTATAGACCGTTTTATCGGACGCACGTGCCTGACGTTAACTTTCGGTCTGTGTCAATCTGGCTAGTGGGTGTTTATAACTATTTATACTTTATTTCATTTATATTACTATAAATTCATATTAATGTTTTATTGTATATTAACGAATGAATGGGTCGTGTAACTTTGTCGCATTTAAGTTTAGCCAAGTAACGGTTCTAATACTGGTAACCCAAAATAATACTGACTAGACTTTTAACTTGCTAGCTAATGTCATTTATTTGTTATTTCTTTTGCTTGTTATCAGAAATAATCTGCAGGGACTCTTTTCTTTGAGGATGTGCACCGGAAGTTAAGTTTGGATAACAAAAGCGTGCATGCGCAGTAACGTTTGTTTGTTGTTGCTTTGAAACTGTCTTTAAAGCAGTGTGGTAATACATGCTTGCATCTAAAAGAGAGCTAAACGTTTCCTGAGTACATTCATATTATATATGCTACTTTAAAAGAATTTGTCAGTGTAAAAGTTGAGGAACCAAAGTGGTGCATTGAAAATTGTTGATATTCTGTATTAAATAGCACACATCCATTTATAAAAATCTGCATATTTTTTTCAAGTTGGTATCATCATTTCCTGGTAAATAGATTAAACATTTTGTTTTTTAAATATTGCACACCCATATACAGTAACACATTTGGTGGATTTGCCCGCTATTAGCGGTAAGTTCTTTTTGAGCGTCACTGTCAGTCGCAGGAAGTCATTGTTGACCTAGTTTAACTGCATTGGTAAGATGGTTCTGCAACTCCTTGTGTGTCTGTTGTTGGTGTTCAACATAATGTGCATTTGTGTTATTAAGTGTAATACTTTTATTTTTTTTATGTATAATGTAGCCTAGGAAAATACAAATACCAGTACCGCAGTACAAAAAAAGTTTACAATATTTAAAATCTGTTTTAATATTAAACATATTTATCTTGATTATATCAAATCAATCACAATAAAAAGACAACTGAAGCACAAACATCATCCACACATACAGTAAAAAACTATGATTTGGGGCTTTCAGCAGTTCTGGGCTGTACGTGTGGCACATCTCAGATGCAGTGGGCTGGTTTTGGGTTGAAAGAACATTTACGAGAAAAATAGCTGACCTGATTTACATCCAGTGTTAAAAAATAGACTTTTATTGTTACATTTACATTTACATTTACGCATTTGGCAGACGCTTTTATCCAAAGCGACTTACATTACATTGTACTATACATTTGTACATTTTGTATAGTAAGCAAGTGGGGGTTAGGTGCCTTGCTCAAGGGCACCTCAGCCGTTACCCGCCAGCCCTGAGAATCGAACTAGCAACCTTCTGGTCATGAGTCCAACTCTCTAACCACTGGGCCACGACTACCCCCAGGGGTTACTCGCATAAACACATACTCGGTTAGGCAGCACAATCCGACACAACGAACATTTTGGCCATTCTTTGAAAAGAACAAAAAACACTTGTCCATTTTGTCCGTGCACATATTCCACACATTTAAAGAAAGTTAATCTATTTAAATATTGTAATTTTTTCACCCAAATGCCAAACAAAAAGCAGTTCTGTGTAATCTTCTCCTCCATCGATGCTCTCTTTGCGTCGATGTCTGTGTTCTTACCCAGAATCCATAAGGGGCATTTGGTGCATTTGGTGCATTTGGTGCATTTGGTGCATTTGGTGCATTTAGTTACTAGCAACCAGCGACATTCATTCCAAACCCGCAGTGTTTTATCAGCCTCATGTAGACGCTATCTTGGCGGAGGAATAGATTATCAATGGATGGTTACTTTCATTACAGTGTGTTTCTCACACAAGCTTTTGTATGGCTTAAGAAGTCAAACAATAGCTCATGTAGTGTTTCTATGTTTATATTCGGAGTAAAAAACTGTTCTTTCAATCGAACATCGCATCTTATGATATTCAAATGCCCATTTGGTGTTTGAGGTGGTCACCTTACCCCACCCTGACCTCGCATTTCCTCTCTAAATGTCTGTCAGCCACAAGAAGATCTCAGGTGTGTGCTGGTGGCGCTGTATCCCACAGGTGAGATGAATATCACCGCTTTCTCCAGTCAGGCATTGCGACTGACCCCAACGTTCAGTCATCCCCCCAACACACACACACACACACACACACACACACAGAGTCGCTATCAGGGTACGTGTAAAGATGCTTCACCCCCTCCCCACCCGACCGAGCTGCTCTTCTCGTTGCTCTTTGTCCCTCTAAATGAGCAAGAGAAACTTGAGAAACTCCATCTATACACTTTGCTCTTTCTTTTCTCCGTGGCAGAATCTCTCTCTCCATCGGGCTCCGCTTTCTATTGACCTTTTGATTCACTTTTATTCCTCTGCCCCTGTTATTTAGAGGCTTTCAGATGCTGGATTAGAAGGTTTCATTAGAAGGTTGTTTTCTCAGTTTCTAATTTGACACTCGCTATAGACTGTGGTTAGTAAATGTATATATTTGATGTATGTATAGAAGCAATGGCTGTCTATAGATTTGTATTTCATAAAAACATACTATTTAAATAGTCAACTTGATTGTTTTATCTGGAAAAAAGCATTACACTTGGCCAAGTTCATGGCTTTGTCTATACCAGTTATATATGGATAACATATACAGCCGCAGAAAAAATAAGAGACATTTTAAAAATCAATTTTTAGTTTTTCTGAATTTACTATTCATTGATATGTGTTTAGGTAAAATCTTTTTTTTTTGTTTCATTCTGTGGACTATTACTGTAACTACTGTATATTATTATGTTGTTTCTATTTGCATTTATTTGCAGAAAATGAGAAATGGGTGCTTTGTATTTTTCAGACCTCAAATACTGCAAATAAATTAAGTTCATATTCACTTTTAAGCAATACAACAGTGAAATTGTTGCATGTATTTAGGAAAAGTAAAACAAAAGCCTTTTTTTGCAATAACCTCAATTTGATCACAGTTTGTGTGTCTCTTGTCGTGCTGTCAGTCGTCAGACTTGATTTTGTTGAAATTCAACAGACACTGGACTGGAATGACCACAATACATCTAGAAATGCTGATTTAATGAAAATTCGCAATGGTCTCCTAATTATATAGATAGCTGTATATAGATAACCATATATAATCACTAAAATTGATATGCTGTGTAGCAAATTTTTGGTGTTCTAATATATAATGCATTCTTTCAATCATTATGAGGTCATAAAAGCTGCTTTCATAATCATTTCAATTTCCAGAATGCTGCATAGACGCTGTATAGCATCACAAGTATTTGATGTCAACCCACATGTCCACTTATATCTTAAGTTTCTTACTGAAGTTTCACAAATAAATTAAATTTACATTACGTTTTTTCCTATTTTTGATTCCCATTTTTAAACAATCATATTTCCAATAAAACGAATTTTGAGACACCAATGTACAGTACTGGCTACAGTTATCTGACAGGATCTCAGCCACCGTTTATATCTGTCCTGTGTGTAAGCCCACTCTAACCAGACTCTTTATATCATGAAAGGCTCATATTTAGATAAACATTAGTTGAACTGTATGCAAGTACTGATTCGCAATTCATTGAAAGGAAGGAAGTCGCCCAGTAGTTTATTACAAACACTTGTAAGCATGCAAGTTTCGACAGTTGTTTGTTGTCGATAAATTAATTCATTTAAGTACTTTCTTCAAATAATATAAATATTTAATAAACAGTAATACAATTACTGTTGTTTATTAAAATAAAAATGGATTGTTAAACGTTTTTTTTATCTGGCAGATCGAGACACATCACACCGAAAAAGCCTAGTCATCTCTACTGGAATGTTTTGAAATGTAAGCACGTTTTACATTTCGTTAATAAACTTAATCTTTCACAGCCTTCCTGTTGATGAAGCGATTTGCTACTTGCAGATTTTCAGATGCTCACACACACACACACACACACACACAAGTGGGTTTCAATAGATGGAAAATAGTGCGATAATGATCAAGTGAGCTTTTGGGGTAGCGATTTTGAGATATGGCATGAGGTCAGGCATTTCTCAGGGCACTTTGCTCTCATATAGCAAAACAATTAACGCTACTAGTCAACCTGGCACCTATAACAAGCAGATTATATAGCCAGTTACACAAATTTTGCAAATCAAATATAATAACTCTAACTAATAAAAAGAAACTGAAAATGAGTCAGGTGTACTACTGCTTGACAATTTTTTGGTACCACTGTACAGTAAGGTTGTATTTGTTAACAGTATGTTAATGCATTTACATCTACTGTAATTTTAACATTTATTAATACATTTTAAAAACCAAATGTTGTAACTTTTTACATACATAATGCACCATGAACTAAGATCAATAGTTATATTGGCATACATACTGAAGAAATATTGTTCATTGTTTTTATATTAGCTATAGTGCATTTACCAGTGTTAACAAATGCAACCATTGTGTTACCTTTTTGTAGTTTAATGCATAACAACTGCAGAATAATAAACAAATAAGGTAAATGTTTTACTGTTAATGAATATTTGTTTGAGTGGACATGCTTGTATTCTGTGCCTATAGCACATGTGGTGAAGCGTGGCACTTGTGTTGTCGAGGTCATGGGTTTGCATTAGAGATACAATATACAGCTATGCATGTGTAGATGTGTTTTTAATAGGTAGTTGTGTGTCTATCCTGACATTGTTTAATTAACGGGGAAGAATCCCTGTCGTTTTCGCAGCAGCTCTTTTAAAGAACATTCACCCCACTGACAGACAAGTCTGTTTAATCCTAACTAATCCGAAGGATGACAATATCCCCCACCCCATTTTTCCCCTTTCTCTTCCATTCCATTTGTCATTAGTGGAAATAGAATGAGTAAGTTTATTATTGTGATTTAATTCTAGTCTCGATAAAATCCACTTTTAACAAAAACAATCTTTTTTTATGATTTGCATGGTAGTGGTTGAAACAAGGTATTTGCTTGAGTATGTTATTGAATAGTTACTTAATGACTGAATATCAATGCAATATAGAGAAAATGATTTAGCTTAATGTAAAATATAGAAACGAACAATAAACTTGTGAAGATGTTCACACTTTTCAATCAAAAGTATTCTTTAAAGATGTGTTTGGTTTGTTAAAGTGTACCACAACGGAAAAAGTACCCTTTCCTTCAAACCAATTTTAGTGTGCTGGCAGATTTAACTGATTTGTAGTTTCCTTTAAAACTTGCTTTTACAAAGTATGCTAAACACATAATGTGGCTTTTGTATCTCGGTTCACAGGAAAAATATGCTTTACTTTACAACAAGTCTTTTTTTACTTGAAAGATACAAATACACTTTGTTACATGCGTGACTACATCGACTGTGACTTTTCATTGATGTGTATATATATATATATATATATATACACACACACACACACACACACACACACACACTTTCATTTTTTGCGGTGTGACTGTGCTGACTCTTTAGTGGACTTCTAATGAAACTGAGTACTGATAAAGGTATGGGGTATATTTCTTCGTATGCATGACACATCATGAAACCTAAGATTTGGTTAGCTTGGTTACCTCCACCTCCGATAAAAATGTACATATTTAATTGCAATATGTTATTTATGCACCTATTTTTTCCGCAGATGTTTTAACACAGTATGTGAGACACCCACACGTTATTCATCCTAAAAAGTGGATATATTAAGATTTTTTTTAACTTATATTAATTATTAAGGGATAAGTTGCTGAAGATCCCTAATCACTCAATTATAATGCAACCGTAATAAATTATTCAGTAGTCCGGGCCTTATCTCACAATTGTTGAAATTGATACCATGTGTAATTGTACATGATGTGACATTCACAGGAGTATAAATATCAGTTATAAAATGTTTAACCTACGTTGACGACAACCGCTTTAGAGAATGTTCAGTTGTATGTGTAGCTTAGCAAAATGCAAAAAGAATAAGATTTTTCCCCAAAGCAGTTCATTGTATTTTTGTAGAGCTAGCATGCAAATGCATATAACTACTGTAAGCAATGACATGTAAAATACCTTATTTATGTGTCTATTTATTTTAAATGAGTTTTTATTTTACTTTACTAAAGATGGTTTGGAGATAGGCCTTGCTGATTTGCATGGTTGCTTGATTCACCTTCACAGATATTGAAAGCAAACATGCACCACGGGGAGTCAACAAGTTGCAAACATATTTTGGGTGTTTGTGGCAAACATGGGCAAAACTCCAGCTTGTGTCATTGGGGTTGCCTAACTATAGTTTGGGGATGATTTATATACATCTATCTCTCCCTCTTTCAAAACGTCCTATTGTTTTAACTTGACCTTTTAATTACCTTTTTTACATAGAAATTAAATTAAAGAATGATTAAATAATACATAAAATGCCTATAGTAGTTATTAACAATATGAATATGAATTATTAATAATATTGGAGTCTGAAAAATATATATTCTCTTTCAAATCTTTGTGTATTGTTGTATTTTTTATTTATACCCAGCTAGTTAAATTAATACATTATTATTAATAATAATAATAATAATAATACTACAAATGCATTGGAACATGATGACAACTTTATAATTCAATAATTTCTCAATTGGGCATTTTTGAGTCTATTTTAGTGTGAGAAACACATCAGCATTCGTGACTTGGTTTACTACCGCAAAGATGCACACATAGCAAAACATTAGGCCACAGAGAAACACACACACTCGCACGCATTCAAGTGTCCTTTCTCAACCACATCAAGGGTCCAACTCGCTAGCTGACCTTAAAGGACAATGTCTGCAACTGTCTAAAGATTTGTCCATCTTGAGATAAACACCCTCTCTCTGTCTGTCTCTCTATTTATCTTCAATATCTTATTATCTCTGTTCTTTTATTAGCCAGGCGAGTGAGAATGGTTTGAGCTACTTGTCGCCATGGGCACTCTGATTGTATCTTTGTTTTGTGGCTTTATTAACAACAAGAGAATTTGTGTTATTTTCCGCTCAGATATGGCCACACATGAGGTACCCGTGTCCTCTTCGTATGTGGTTCTTCATTCTATGTGGTCCTCTAAGGCAACCTGTGACTTTGAAGAAAAAGTATACATTCCTATCTAAAAAAAACAACAACCTTGAAGTCTGCTACAGATATGAAGAACATATACAGGCAGGGTCTCAAAACCATCAGACAATCATTTAATCTTGTCTACACCACCAGCAGAACCTGTACGCTGCCTGGATGTTTGGATGTCCTTAAAAAAATAAAACGCTATTCTTTGGAAAGTCAAGATTTGTCATGCACGCACAAAACTTCTAGTCTCAGGGTTTTGGGTTCTTTTTAGTAGCTTAGTTTTTGATGAGGTGTGCAGAATTTTATTGAACAGATGAATTGTAAATGTATAATTCATATGATTTATTGTAACTTTAGAGAGTGCATGAATCGGAATGACAAGATTACTTTTTATTAATTCAATTATGACTGGGGAAATGGTTAACATTATTGTTCAATTCATGCATTTTTTTTTCTTTCCAAACCTTTCAAAATGTAACAGTACATGTGTTATGAATAGAATTGAAAGTTTGCTAGCTGTCTAAAATAATGCACATGGAAAACTGTATGCGTATGGGTACATGTAAAGTGTTTTTGCACACAAACATACACAATCATGAGTGCCATCTAGTGCCCAGTGGCACCCAAAATATTACCATGTTACACTTTAAAAAGTGTAATCTTTTTTTAGGTAATGTTGTGCAAGAATGTGTTTATTCTGTATTCAGTTGAAAAACATGTGTTATTTAAAGAACCAATATATGGATACAATGATCTGAAGAACTAATAATATAACATCATTAACTTTATATCTTAAAACCCCACATACCTTAAGAACCTCAAAATCTTTCGTAAAAAATAGTAGGGTTTGTTATGCTTTGAGGAACCTTTGAAGAACGTATATTAGAGAATACAAAGCAATTTTTTCTATGTTTAAGCTCGATTCAAAAACTTCAGTTTGTGAAAAAGGTACATTGTGTAGGTGTGTTGTGGAAATTGTACCATTCACACTTTTCTAGGTGAAATAACATGTGTTTGTGCATGCGGTGAGTTGTGATGCAATGTTGGCATTTAGTTAGGATGAAAATGAATCACGTCGTTCAATACCAAGAACGCACTGGAATGAAATATTGAAAAACATTCTTGGAGCTGAGCTAAGTCGGCATGTTTTCTGTAACGTGGGGGAGGAGAAGTCAGAACGAAACCACCGTCAAACAGGACAACCGGCGAGTCATTCTGATGTACTGCTCCACTTCCTCCGACTGTGTGAGTGAGTGAGTGAGTGTGTGTGTGTGTGTGTGTGTGTGTCGCAGTCACACTATATCGAACCACGTACCTGTAGATACATCTTCTCTGTAACTCTCAATTCATCCATATATCGTTTGAAGCATTCTTCAACCATACAGTCACAGTCTCAGGTTAGGTTCTGGTTAAACCCCATTCTCGCTGGTCCCATGGGGCTTTCCGTGGTGACGGTGGTTATGTCACCACTTAGTGAAATAAGTGACACTGATGGGTTTGAAATGCACTCTGGGTCCCCGTAGACCTCTGAGCCGTCCATCCACCCCCCTCTCCGTGGGCCCTCCAGAACCTCTCGTAGCCCCTCTGTCATTCAACCGTCTGCCTGGGCTAGTGTTAGGTTTCCACACAGAGAGGGGAAGGCCAAGTTCATCGCCAGGAGCACAGCTTGCGTTGTGTGTGCCAGAATCTGTTTGCTTCAGCATGCATGCACCGTTAAGGCTTCTTAATTATATTTTAACAACCGGGATCTGTCATTCCGATCGGAAAAACCAAAGCTTTTTGAAACACAAGCACGGCCCAATGCATGCGTTCAATAACATGCATTTTCATTTTGCATCAGTATGTGTGTTTCCTAAGAATCGAACCCCCAACGGTTGCGCTGCTAACACACTTTTTGTCACATTTACTGTAAAACGTTAAAAACGAATTTGCTCAGAATATTAATATCTGGCTTTGCAAATGGCAATGATTTTATTAAGTTTAAGGGATTTCTACAGTCTTACTTCGCTGTCTGTGCTGCAATACCTCAATTTCTGCAGCTAAAATAACATCGCATAGACTTATGCAGAGTTCCGTGACCAAAATAGCATCCAAAATATCATTTACCCATAACACCATGGCAGCTACAAGCGGGAGTAGTGTACGAAAAATCACCACATAGCAATGCCCTGCCACCACCCACAACCAGGTTTTGCACGAGCAAGCACCGCTCCCATTTTCTTTAGAAAACGTACATCATACGTAAATCATGCATGAATGAAATCACAGATAATTTCCCCATGATCTTTGATCTTTGTGGGAAGTGACAGTTGATGGGTCCTCAGAGACCTGAAATCCCCACGAGGATAGGTGGCCAATGTGTGCCTGTCCCATATTGTCATATTCCATTAGTGCCATTAGATACACATATTAGTGACAGAGTCATTTTGAGCGGAGAGAGAGACATATGTGTTTAGTCTATTAAAAGAGACTGAGCTGTAAAGGCTGAGAGGTGACCTTAATATCGGCTTACACCAACACTTGAGGGCAGTGCGTCATTAGGGGTCTCACACCATAACCTGGTGGGACCAGACGGGGTCTCCCCACAGTGCCGTCCAAACTCCCCCTTAACCAGATGCCCCTTCATCAACATCCTGCACCGGAGCAGAAGGGACTGGCCCTCTCTTTGTGGGTTTCCAGTGAAGAATTTAACAGTTATAGCTAATAACTAATAGTAGTGGGGGTGTAGGAACAGTGGGGGTGTAGTTGAGATACAAAATATCTGTGATTTTTTAATAGAATGGTTGAAAATCCAACATTTATTTTGTCATTCCAGCAGCAGCTGTGTTCTTATAGTTCAACTGGTAAACCCCAGGGCACCGGATATAAAATGTATATATTTTTTCCCTGTAAAATTACGTTTTCCCATTTTTCTAGTAAATTTCTGTTTTTCTGTAATTGTACAGGTTTTTTTGTGTACACAAAAAAAGAATCAGTAAAACAGTTTTTCGACATTATATTTATTTTTACAGTGTAAGTAACGCACGCGAACATAAATAAATAAATAAATATGTGATTAAAAATGTTTTTCCAGCTTTGATCCACATGACCATTTATGCAGACCGGAGCTGGAAAAACATGCTATGTAGAAATTGAATGTGCAGTATGTCTGCCTAATGCACAAATGTAAAACATAATTAAAGTGTCATAAAAAACTCTATGTCCAATAGCTTTATATGTTGACACTCAAATTTTGCTTTTCTCCTAACACAAATCTATCATGTGTTCTTAGAACATGGGATTATAAGGAACAAGGGATTTTTTTACAAGTAATATTTACATACCGTTGTGCTTTTGATGTAAGCCACTGTATTGAATGACTGCCTCGTGCTATATGGCACGTCTTTTGAAAAGGGTTGGTTCTCCTTCCTTAATGCAGAAAAAGAGGGATTTGGGAAGGTGACACACAGATTTAAAAACAATATATACACTTAAACACACACACAGAAAGAGAAAGTATTGGGTGACAGAGATGGAGAAACATGTAGTAGACATGAAGCCAACAAGTGTAGGTGTGATGATCTACATGTGGTTAAGTTCATGTTTAGATCAATGTTAACTAGAGGAGATTCGACCACATTGGAATCTAAAAGATAATTGAACAGAACTACAAATATGGACAG
Source organism: Oreonectes daqikongensis (assembly GCA_026939265.1). Lineage (NCBI taxonomy): Eukaryota > Metazoa > Chordata > Actinopteri > Cypriniformes > Nemacheilidae > Oreonectes > Oreonectes daqikongensis. The sequence continues at coordinate 1,337,833 of JAOTQM010000206.1, forward strand.
CGACAATATACTTGAAGTGTACAGTAGAGACACATGTGAATAGATACAATACATGCACACACTAATATGTTTTTTTATGTAAAAAATAATAAATGTAAAATTCTAAAGCATGTAAGTAATATTAGTTAATCCCAAGATGGCAACATTTTTACTATAGTATTAACACAAATAGATATAAAAAAAAAAATTAAATGTAGAAATGAATGTAAAATTACAGTTTTTCCTGTGAAACTGTGTTTTCCATATTTTTCTTGTAAATTTCTTGTATGTCTAATTTAGAAATTACATAAAAAAATATGTAAAAAAAAATGTTAAAGGTTTTTTACAGTGTACGTATATGGACAAAAGTATTTGGACACCCCCTTTTAATGTACAAGGACTACTTTAGTCATTTCCGTGACATATAATAACATTCTACAGAGTTGTGTCTATTATAGAAGGTGGTGTCCCAAACTTTTGTCCATATAGTGTATGTATTGGTGAACTGAACGAAATCTTTTGTTTCTTATATATTACTTATATCATTATGGTAATGACATCTGGGGAGCAGGAATACACTTAAATGTCTAAAAAAAATAATAAGAAAAAAGGTTTTAAGTATCATTTCAAAGAGAAATATACTTCTGGTGAGATTCTTCCAACACCATTTTATTTTAATGCCATTGAAAAGAAGAAAATGCCAGTATGAATTTTCATAATTCCTGCATCTAATGGACTCCATCCCCCTTTCTTGGCAGGTCATTAGAGAATCTCCCTCTCTCCTTTCTCACTTTCTCTCTCACACATAATTGACCGTTCACTCTAGAATATTTACATTAAGCGAAACTAAAGGTTGGAAACACTAGACATATAATGTCTGATATGTAAGACTGGATTTAGACCGGGGGAAAGACCATACCATAGAAGTAGTCACACTTTGGATGTGACATGCCCATGTAGCACCTTTCAGTGTGGACAGAGGTCAAAGAACGTATGCGTGTGTGTTTTGACTGCGCGAGACGGCTTGTTAGGGCTTTAATGTGGGTGTTGACTAGTGGATTATTCCCTGGACACACCTCCCCCTTTAGTCCATCACCACTCATTATGACAACAATAAACCTCCGGCAGTCTTAAAGGGCCGCTGACAGCCGTGAGCTAATGACACTGTCGCTAACACCCTGATGTGTTCCACAGCTGTGCTAAAAATCCTTCCTCTCTTTCTTTCCACGTCCGTATTCCTCCTCCTTCATCTTTGAAACATTGTACAAGTTCATTACTGTCCCCTGCTTTGTTTAGTCACGTCTGCGTAAGCCATCTACGAGCAGTAAATAGATATAGCAGGATGTCATTCCCATGGCCTTAAGAGAGAAGGGTCTGTATCTCTATCCGAGACCCTAAAATGAGCTCTACGGTTACAGGTCAGGGGTCGGAGTTCAGAGGCTGGCAGCAGGTGAGGTTGACAAAGACACAGGTGCAGCATTGAGCAGTGCTCACCTGTGGATCACGCTTTCCCTCTATTAACGGAACACACACATGTACGTGATCATGACCATGCTGTGAACTTCATGTAGTGAGGTAACTCTTTTCCATGGGTTTGTGTGTCCTGGTTTCGCCCCTGGTGCTGTTCAAAGCAGCAGGTGCGAAAACAGGGCTAGCTTTGTGATCCTCTATACCTAGACTGAATGTTATGTCTATATGCACGTGTACTGTGAGTATTAGACCATCTGTTGTGATAGCTTTTCTTTTCACATGACTAGCTTAGACACCTATACAATAGGATTAAAAACTTGTTATACAATAACATTTACACGGAGTCATTGTTATGAGGGTTATTTATTCATTTATCAAAGACAAAAGACATTCGAAATTTAAGGCAACATGTATGTTCAGATTTGCATTCTGCTTTATGTTTTTTTCATCGGTCGCATGCACCTGGCCCGAAGTCAATCGGTCTGGCTAGTTGCTAATAATATAACGATTTATACTGTATTTATTTATTATTAATATTAGTGTATTTTAATATTTTATTGTATAAATAAATATTTTGTTCAATTGTATTGAATTATAATTTTACAGTACACAATACAATGCACATTATGGAGTAACCAGTAGCTATGTTAGAATTTTAAACATTACATGGGAGACTTTTCCCATAATCTTTTGTATGATTTAAAGGTGAAGTGTGCAATTTCTGCACCACTAGCGTCACTAAATGGATTTGCAAAAATAATAAAGGTTTCAGCAGGTCGCCCTCATCACAACACTTCTCTCTTCTGCTACGAAAAGAAACTGGCTACGTATGTCGGGCTGCTCCAAGATGTTTTCATAATTTTGTCAGCCCTCAATTAGCTTTATAGTAAGTGCATTTATTACCTTATAATTGACTAGTATAGTTCAGCACATTAAGCTGAGGGAGATTCCAAAAGATTCTCAACTTTTGCTTCTTTAAAGCAAAGCAAGCATATCCACTGCTCAAGTCAAATATGTAGACAACTTATATCTTGTATGTCTTATGACTACCTGTCATATGATTTTTCAGCCTGATTTCACAACTGTTGTTCTCACAAGGTGGCTAATTCGGATGAATTCGGATGAAGTGAATCGCACAAAAACGTACGATTACTAGAAAAAACAATACGGAAGACGGTTTGGGTCACATAACATTTCTGACCATGGACCACAAAACTTATACTTTTTATTGAGACTTATACGTCATCGAAAGCTGAATATATAAGCTTTCCTCTGATGTATGGTTTGTAAGGATTGGACAAAAATCGATTGGACGAGATATAACTATTTGAAAATATGGAATCTGAAGGTCCAAAAAAAATCGTCTTTAAAGTCATCCATCAGACGCGCTGTAGCAGGGCGCTGCTAAGAAGAAACAGGTTTGTTTTAACGCTCTCTATTGTCTTACCACTGTAATGACGTTGTGGTGAATAGATGAACCCGAAATTTGGCTATTGCTATAAAAATACCTGTGCCGTACTTACGACTGGTTTGGCATGAACGTGACAACATTTTTGTGTGAACCGTTCGTTTAGATCATTAGGTGTATTCAAGTTCAACAAACATGAACTTTTTAGTCAGCAAGTAAAAAACCCATTTGTAACTATGGATTCTATTTCTGTGTCCCTTTGAGACATTTATACATGCCCACCTGCACATATCAGCATAAGTAAATTAAGCGTTACTGTATAAAATCCAACAATAATCAGCATAAACACACGCACGCATTCCTTGTGCTAAGAGGCGAAACAATCCCAGCTGCACCTGATCTTCGCATCCGTCGCCTCAAATGATTCCGCCAGAACCTGGCATTGACTCGTGGCTCCTTCTGGGATGAAGTCTTGTTTTGCATTTCATTTTGTTCTTATTAAAGTAATACAGACCAGAATCCGAAACAGATACACCGATAGTGTGTCCTGCGGGTGACCCCCTGACCTGCACGATGCACCCCTTAAACTAAAACACACACAGGCTCGATTATAATCAGGTTATGTGCGTGTAAAGCCAGTGTTATGATAATCCGGTTGTGAGATTGTCTCATTAGCTAAAATATTAATATTCGCTCTGTTATCATATGAACTTCCTTCTTCGGAAACTCTTAAACCTATATGCAATTCGTTGATGTTCCACCTGCTATACTTCCCGCAGTTTCACTTTAAAGTCTGATGGTGATGAAACTAAAATAACTGAATCTGATTGGATAACACGAGTGAAATCTGATTGGATAATGCTTTGATTTTATGTCAACGTTGCTAATTTTCTTTGATGAGTTTCCCAGTCCTAAACTCAGCTCTCCATAACATCAATAGTCAACAGGGCCTGCCAAACCAAACAGCTCTCAACGCTTTACTCAGAAACACACACACACTTAAACACTCTGCGACCCCTGAATGGCCCGCTCTCTCTCCAAAAGAGAGCTTAAGTCCAGGGTCGCACTGAGGTTAGTACAATACAGTCGACTGGAGCCTACGCTCACACATACATGCTCACGCACATACTGTCTATTAACACTAAAAACATATGTGAGTCTAGTTATGTGCCTGGACAGCATACTTCTCTGGTAGTCTGTTTGATGCATTTAGATAACATAAATAAATTAGATAAGAGGCCAAACTTTTAATACTATTTAGTTTAATACTATTTTAAATACTAATATACTAGTTTATAAATAATTCACAAAAATAATTACATTTATATCACATTTATTCAATTGGCAGAAACTTTTATCCAAAGCGACTTACAAGTGGGAGCTCATTACAACATTTTGTCAGCATGCTAAACAGTACCGATAATCATAAAATATAATTAAAAAAATTCATCGTGTACTCACTCTTACGTCTTTTCAAACCTGTATGTCTGCAAAACACAAAAAGAAGATATTTTGAAGATGCTTGGTAGCCAAACAATACTGGTCCCCCATTGGCTTCAGCACAAAATATCTTTTTCCAAAGGAAAAAGTTAGACACAGGTTTTGAACAACATGAGAATGAATAAATTATAATAGAAGTTTTACTTTCAGATGAACTATTCCTTTAATAGTAGTTGTGGTTTGAGTGGTTTTAGCACATGTGCATTTGTTTTGGTGAGTGAGGGTATTTTATTGGATTCTATGCATTTAAGTTGTTCTTGGCCGTTGCTCCCAAGACAAAATAGTTTAGTTTCTCTTATGGCAGACAGATTTCGATGTACTTTTTACCATCCGTTGAACTTAGAAAAGGAACAGCAAACATAAATAAACTGCATGATTTAAAGGTGCTGTGTGTAATATTTAAAAGGGTCTATTGGCAAAAGTGCAATATAACATACATAACTAGGTCTTTAGAGGTGTGTAAAGACCTTATATAATGAAGCGTTATGTTTTCATTACATTAGAATGAGCTATTTCTATCTACATACACTGCGGGTCCCCTACATGGAATTGACAATGTTGTTTTACAGTATCCCTAAACGGACAAGAAGCAAAAACTTGATGACATCTTTGTCCTGTATCAGCCACCATAGTGCTCCGAAAGGGAGGGGCGATGGAGTGAGCCGTTGGTTGCAATTCACAACCTCACTGCTAGATGCCGCCAAGATGTCCACATTGCTAAAGCTTTTATTTTTAGTGCAAATAGTGCAGAAAGAGTTTTATAGCAAAGTTTATTATAGTGCTTTCTGAAATAATTGATTTTGAGTGATCTGTAATTTAAAGGTCGAACATTTCAGAATTTTCACTGTTAATCTTGCTTGTGTTCTTCCTCGTCACAGCCTGTAAGGTACACTGTAAAAAAGGTTAATTTTACAGAATTTTTCTGTTATTTTCTTTTACAGATTTTCAATGTATAATGTAAAAAACTCTAATTTTACAAAATTGTACAGTTTTTTTTTGCATGAAATTTTCAAAATACTGTAAAAAATGTTACTTTACAGTTTACTTCTGGTAGAAAATATTCTTTTTTTACAGTATAATAAAATAATTTTCAATCAGTTTTTCATGTCTACGATTTCTCTAACCACCATAAAATAACATACAGATTCAGGTTCCTGATCCCTTCTCAGATTTTTTTGCAATAATGATCAGCTGACCTTAATACATGAGATTTTTGTAAAATTCCCAATTGTAAGTGTAAGCAAGGGTAACAGTGATGCTAAATGCTCCCTCTCTCTCTCTCTCTCTCTCTCTGTCACACTCCCTGTGTGTACTTCCGATCGCTCTAATGTTTTGCAGCCATTATAAATCTGGCTCTGACTTGCTAAAGCAAACAAAGCTGGGGAGAGAGTGATCCCTCAAAAAACATTTTGTCAGTTCTAATTAGGGTTGAAATATGGCTCAACTATCTCTCTCTCTCTCTCTCTCTCTCTCTCTCTCTCGCACACGCACACACATTTCCTTTCCTCCTTTTACAAAACTGTTTAGAACTCAACACTGTTTATTCTTTCCCTCTCCACCCATCTCTCCATCATATTCCTCTTCTCTTTGAACCACACTATGAGTAATAAAAGCACAGGGTCTTGTAGTACACAAATATCTAAAAGCAATGTATCTAAATGCAGAGGTAGCGTCAGGCTAACCCGCTGTAGCTTGTTGGTTCCTTTAAAACAGATAGCGTGTAATTGTGCATTTGGCCCGCAGTGCCAAAGACCCCTGCGCCTGCTTCCGTTGTGTCTGTACCCCTCCACTGCAATCTCATCCTACAGGCTATGCAAATCAATGCTACCTACACACATACGACTAAACTCAAATGAAGTCACATGGTTTGTGAGTGTGTACGCAAGTGTGTTTCACATGTATCTTTACGCCTTGTTTAGTGTTTGTTCAGAAACAAGACGACCACCAGTGTGAAACTGCTTGGCACTTCAAAGCAACACAGGAAATGTTTTCCTTGTGCTTTTGTGCTATAAAAACCCTTTTATTGAAAGTAAAAAAATGAAAAGAAAAGTTAAACGTTTTTAAATCTGAAGTAAATGTTGATTTAGTCTAAATAATAATATAATATAATATAATATCAATGCTTGAATCATCATTCAAGGATTTATTGTACAATAAAATCAATTTGAAAAAAATAGTCTATGCATGGAGTATACAAAAATATTGACTGTATGTATAATAATAATAATATTTTCAGAGAGCTTTGTATGAGTCTTTAGCCTTTTTTATGAATACAACATGTAAGAGAACAGGAGCTTAACAATGTGTGCCGTGTGTTTATACAGGTCTTTAGTTAAAAGGCACTACTTGATTTGTAGGAAGGGAGAGGTCAACTCGCATTTCCTAAATGGCTTTAAAGTGAAAGAAATAGCCAAGTACTAAATGTTGAACAGCGCCTGGGGCAAAGCAAAAAGGAGACGTTAATGACCAGCACACAGTCACTTACACACAAATGCACAGCCTGACACCTCCGTTCAGCACTTGAAAGGCCCCATAATGCACCATTCATGGCACCATTAGTAAATAAAGAGAAATGGTTTCAGTAAATACAGCTTGTGCGTGTGTCTGTATCACTTTTCCATGTGCAGGCCTCTGTCCAAACAAAACTTCTGTTCCATCTCCATTTTGCCCTGTGGCGAAAAGACGGCGAGGTGTTTCTGAGGTTGGAGGGGGGTTGTAGTTGTAATCCTGCATATCCATTACAACCTTTCCTCCTCAAAGAGAAACGGACGGGAGAAGAATGAGGAGGAGCCGCACGGCAAAGTTGATTTATGGTGAAAAGAGGAACTGTTTATGGACCCTCTGAAGTTGGGGAAGCTTTTAGGGGTCGCGCTCAATAGGGGGTTGTGTCAATGGAGAGAAAACTTGGTGTTATTTTTTGATCAAAATTCAGAGTGGTTTTAATACTTCAGCCTTGTTCCAGGGTTTGAGAAGTTGTTTGAACAGTAAGCAGGCGCCGCATCTCCTCCTACCCGAGCAGGAGAGGATGAAGTGGGTTGCAACCGCTCGTACGGCCCCCGATCCAACAAACCACAATGTCAGGTCAGGCGCAGTGCTTCCACGTTAAGAGCACTTTACAAAGAAACCACGGCACACAAACGCTCGCACATAGACACCTCCTCTTTTAACCCAGACATAAAGCTGTTTAAGTAACCTTTAACCTCCTGTAATGCATTAATTAGAGTTGGGGTCATATGTCCACATCATCTTGGAGTGGGTGGGTGTATGTGTGTGTTTGTGGAGTTTTATTTATCTTAAAATCATTTTCATTGTAGATACGTGTTAGAATTTTAGGACTACTAGGCGCCACTGTCTAAGAGGCATGTGACCTCTAAAATGACCTTAAATTGACCCTCTTATAGCCTCTTGGTGACCTCACTCAAACTTTAAACATTTTCTTTATCCACTGTTAAGCTACTTGGTAATAACCTCTTAATAACCTTGTAATAACGCCATATTAACCTCTTGATAACCTCCAAAGAACTTTCCATTTCTCTCCCACTTAAATATCTGAATCACACACTCAATTGAAAATTCTTCAGATCTGAAATTCCTCTTTCGAGAGTCTTGGTTTTTATTTCCCCATGGCATTGCGGGTCGGATGGGTGACTGACACTTGTGTGTTTAGGCTGACAAATGTTTCCAAAAATGTTTACAAGGCTGAAGCAACAACAACCACACGTCAATCCTGATTACATGCGAAGCTCTGAGGTAGACTTATCGATGACTCTGCAGGCTTCTCCTCAGACTGAAACAAAAACAAATACTTGAACCACCCCCGACACCACAGGACGTGATATTAATAACGGCTTATTTGCGTCATTAGAGGATTTGTGTTGGTGCGTTTGTGGTTTGTTCGACATGATACCATCTAGTCTGCATTTACATTGGTAGCCTCCCTATTTTTGATTGGCGCCTGGGTCCTGTTATAAGAATGACTACGGAGTCCCAGGAGGGCCACTCTTCAGTGCCACCCCCACGAGACACGCAACAAATGCATTAGTAAATGAATGTCCACCACGGGAACAATTCTCACGTTAGCAGGGTTATTCTGTTGTCCTTAGTACCCTGGGGAGGAATCGTAAGTGGGGGAGAGGGGTCAGTAATTGATAGGTCATTTTTCGATTGCCTGCCCAACTGCAAGTCCAGTCGGGGCCAAAGAAAACCAACTTTAAATAACTGCAGACAACACAAACTTATTCCCTTTCTTTCAGCCTCTGTCTTTCATTGTATCCTCCTCAGGTCCTGTCATAGAAACCCTAGGGCGGACAGAGCTCTTGCATCGCTTGCTTCCATTTTTCCGGGGATGGAGGGCGTTATATCAACACAATACAGAATACACGTTCAAACAACAGGAAGACGGTTCTTAGATGGCCGCTCAGATGAGGCGAACTCTATGAATTCTCCTTTCCATGCGAGGAAAAGGCTATTTAATTTCAATAATGATTTTCTGCGCTGTGGTTTGATCCATGCCGATAGGGCAGTGTTATTCTTGGCAGGCCAGTAAGGTGCATGCTTGTGTGTGTGTGTGTAAGGGAGGTACATGAGACGGAGGTTGTTTTTGGGGAAGTACAACATGTGCTTTGGATTATACGTGTGTTATATGGGTTTGACATTAACATGCAGTCATTCACGGGCTATGGGGATAAAAATGAACTTTTAGAGTGCTGTGGCTGTCCTAACACTCAATTCTCAACAGAATTCAGAGAGAAAATGCCAAGAAGTAAAATGAGTATTAGTTTTTAGAATGTGTGTCGGATCAGCAATGCAAACCATTAGAAATAAATCATGATTTATTTTATTAGCCCTCATTCACTCGACCTTTAACAACATATTCCAGTGTATGATCATTCACCTGCTTTTTCTTTTTTCTTTATTTCTTTATTTCTTTATTTCTCTCTCTCTCTCTCTCTCTCTCTCTCTCTCTCTTTCTTTCTATCTTTCTTTCTTTACTAGAAACTTCATTTAACATTCAAAGTAACAACTACTGTAGTACACCAAAACTATTAAATATAACAAAAAATATTATTTTTAATGCATTTTGTGTTCATTTCATAGCTCAACATTAATTACCAAATAACATAAATTAGACTTTAATCAGATGTCATTAATATTGTGGGCGTACAAAATATGCATGCACACCGATACGTGTTGTGTTCCTCTGGGGGAAGAGAGAGAGGCTGCTTTCCTCTTTTGCGGTTTATTTCTAATGTTTGTGTTACGCAGTGTCGTTGCAGGCATTGATTAAAACACGATAACGTTTGGCTCACGCGCTGCATCAGCACTGATGTTAGATAATGCAGAAGAGAGAGAGACTATGAGTGTCTGTCTGAATGAGCGAGCACTTCAAAGCCGGTTTAAGCGGCCCAAGTTGTTTCACTCATCACCTTTCTGTCATACTTTTACCCACTACATCTTTCCTAACATTATTATCACAGCACCGTAACTCTGATAAAAACGCAATGCTGGAATTTCATGCCGATCCACGAGCCAGGCTGGCCACACACGTACATCATCAAGTAAGCACTCAGGATCCCTCATCTTACTGTGAAGTTATAGACTGTAGATTTGACCAACACCGGGCACATTCATCTCTTCACGGTTTCCCACAGGGGAATGTGGTTATGCTAGGAGATTTGGTTCCACGTGTGAGGGGAACTAGATAAAGAGAGAGAAAAGGGAAATTAAAAGGGAATGTATGTGGAAATGTAGGTGATATCGTTTCCATCTACAGTTTAGTTTTATCAGGCTTTAAGTAAATAATAAGGGCTGCTGCTCTTGCAGAATCATGTGTGATTTGCACCTTTCACCAGATGAGAACAGCATGCATTTTTTCATCATCTGTAGTGCTTTTAAAACATAACAAACATAACATAACATGACTAACTGTATTTAAATATTACTAATCAAATTAAGCTAAAAATGAATCTAATGATCTATTGAAGATCCTGCATTGAAAGAAGAAACCTATAAGGTAAATGCATGTCTCATTTGTGAGTCACTTACATAAAGGTGTCTGTTAAATCAATTAACACAAAATGTTTAATAATTTATGCATAAATAAAAATGTTTAATAATGATGAAAATATAAGTAAATAAATAAAAGATGACTTAAGTTATATTATATATATATATATATATATATTCGTTATTATTAAGTTATTATTTAACTATATAAGTTATTGTTATTTTAACTCCATGACCAGAGAAGTTTTGTTTTGTCACAAATTTGTCATGAATTGATCAAATGTGATAGTTAACTAATCAAATGCCATTTTGGTTTGATCATAATTGATTTGATTATTATTTTGTATATGTTATATTAGGCCTATATTATACTATATCGTATTTTCATAGTCATTTCATTATCAAAAAGTCTCCAATGTACCTAAATGAATATAGAAGTATAAAAAGTCGATAGTTGTTATAACAGTGTATTTAAAATTGCTCCACATTATAATTCCCTATAAATACGTCATCCATCGCCATTACGCCGTATTTGCTTTGTAATATGAACACTGATGTAAAATGTTAAAGTGTGAGCTGGAGTTGATATTGGGAAGTCAGTATGTTTGTGTACAGCAGAGCAGACAGAGATAGCGCGATCTCCAGCGCTTCACCAACATAACCTCGCTTCATTCACGCGTCCCACAGCGCGATAAACCCTCACACAGATCCCCTTTCTTATTTTCCCTCCCTTTCTTCATCTCCCGACAACTCTTTAATACACACATATCACAGGCCGCCTCCCGAGGTCTGAAAAACGAAAACACTACTTCATCTCGCCTTTCCTTTTTTAATATTCGGTCACAATAAATATTTCCCATTTATATGCAAATGATCATCTACTGACCAAGAAAGGATGGAGCTCGTCTTGTTTTCATTGTAGTCGGAGAGGTACACGTGTCGGTGAATAGACGGAAGGGAACGCCTCGCCATTTCTAGAGTCAATAATCCCGACTCGCCTTCCATTATTTTTGATGGCAGCGTTGAAAGCGAAGTGTATTAACTTATAAGTTATAAGTAGTTGGAAGTAAGTTACTTAAAACTGGCGGGGAACGGCGAAGAAAGAAAGCTGACGCGTCGCTTAGTTGAGTTGCCCGCAAATTGCTGACATAATTACACGAATGTAATTTTTATGAGTCACGCAAATCTCTGCATTTTCACTGAAGCAGATAATTAGACTCGGAATAAAGCGCGACTGAATAATTAATACATCAAAACTAGATGAACTTTTTCTAATTATTTTTATTTAATCTCCATTCTAATTATTGTTCGAGTCGGCTGAGCGAGATTGCTTCTCATTCAGGGGGTGAAATGCACCCTAGCTGGCGTATTCTCGCCCAGTGAAATATTAACTAAGCGTGCAGAGAGGGGATCAGAGAGAAGACCCCTCCCTTCGCCCACCCGCCCGTGATTGAACTGTAATTTAAAATTCTCCACCGCCAACAAACAGTTTACATCGGCACCTGCCATATTTCGTATTCTCCCCCAGCAGAAGTGCACGACGATCAATATTTTTCCAACTTGGAATGAGTTTGTAATTGGTCTAATGCGCTGGGTTTTTCCTCTGGTTGTGTTTGGGTCTGCGTGAGTGCACGGAGATGCTGAGTGACCACGGGGGAAATTCTCACAAACTTATCTCTTTTATGTGTCTTTACTACCAAGAACGGCATTGTTTGGAAACCAGCATTTCGTCTGATAACCTTTAATACACTCCCACCCTAGCATCCTTTCAAAAACGTGATCACGCTTAGAATCCATTTTTGTCATTTATATAGGCTAGCTACTTTTCTGCGTCTGTCAACCCTTGCTCTAGGTTTATTTTTTGCGCAGGTTTGAGAAATGAGGCAGGAAATAATGAAGGCAGATAATGGCTGACCTTATGTTAACTTGGCTGATAATTGCGATGGGAAGGCTCGAATTGTGCCGTGCTGCATGCGTTTTCGCTCTGATGAGATGAACAAATAAAAAGCAGCATTTACAGGCATGAAATGAGCTGATTCTGTGCCCGCACACATCTCTTATTAGACTGTCGGGCTTTACTAGATTAAAATTGCGGCTTAATTAATGTACAAACACAAGATCAGATTTAATTAACATCTGATTTAATTGCTTGCTTACAATTGCTTTTCACACTGTATGCTCCAATAGAAAGTCGTCACAAAACGTAATAATTTTACAGACAAATATAATAAGAACGCATTGAAATGGTTTGATGTAAATCCAAGACTGATCACTTTTGCTAAGAGACGAAAACATCACGTTTCTATAGTTGTATTAATTGATTTTGATTTTATTCGAAATAATTCGATTAAACACCTTTGATTATCTTTAAATTATATATGCACAATAAGGGGTATTTAATGCAAATTCCAAATTGATTCGGGGAGTTATTTGCGTCTTTCTGCTTGGAACAGCATCTCTCGTCTTGCGTAACCTTATCTTGCTGAAACAGTTCTTAAGTTTCAGTTTACTTATAATGTATCTTAAAAAAAATTAAAATATATTTTGTCTCTCTGTTTAAACTGTGTATTTTATTTACATTGGTTTACATTTTATTGCTCATTGTGTAAGGCAGAAATGTATTGGGTTTAATGTTAACGGTAATTTCTTTACCTTTGCACGCGCAATTTGACTATTATGCTGTTTGTCAGCAGTCAGATCAATTCTGAATTTCGTCTGGTGTTATTTTCAAGAGGAGCAATGTAGTATTTTTGTGTATCACTGTTGTTATCTAGAGTATCTGTTTGCTTGAATGTGCATGTGTTTGGTTTTTATCAGTTTATGGAAATACTAAACCTGCCAGGGGTGCGTTTCAAATGTGCCTAGTACCACCATGTGGCTGACACGGCACACTGCATCTTGATCTTGTAGACCTGAATGCAACAAGTCTGCTGCTAAATATGTGTGTGTGTGTGTGCGTCCGTGCGTGCGTGTGTGTGTAAAGGTTGTATTGTGATGGTACGTGTGTGTAGGGTACAGGGACATTGGTTGGAATGTCAGGTACGTCACAAAAAGACATAACACGCTGATGCAATCTTTTTTGCACAAATCTGCTTTTAAGATTTGTTGATGGAATCCAACGGACACGCAATGGACCTCTCAGATCAGACATACCACATCAAAGGATGTTCCCTTTTTTACTTCCTGTGTCATGCTATACATAACAGCTTTCTTCATAATATAGTTTTGACTAATGCACATTATATAGACATAAATATCTTTTGCAAATTTATAAATAAAGATTCACAAGTAATTCCGGATTGAGTATTTGGGGAAAAATAGTGCCTGGCGTGCACATACGCAACAAGTGTGCTGGTTTCGCAGGTAGTGTTATGGTCTGGCTGGCGCCAGCACGGATGATCTAGTCATGCTTGGATGAGGATCATGCGTACGGGCTCCCAGAATTCACCCTGTGTGGCGCGTTTACGATTGGCCGGCTTTGCAGGTAGAGGCGGCCGCCTCATACACCTCTTTTTGAACTGCTCACCTGCACATGACCTGCAAATGTGTGTGTGTGTGTGTGTGTGTGTGTGTGTGTGTACGTGCGTACGTGCGTGCGTGTGTTTGCAAGAAAAAAGCAATGTGCGGAAGCAGACAGATTGGAGTCAGAACAGAATGGACCTGCATGTTTCATACACACACTCACACACCAAACGCTTGGGTAAGTTTGTGTGGGTGTGTTCACAAATTCTAAGCGTTCGACTGTAGCATTGAACCTTAATTCACCGGGTTACGCAGAGGGTGTGTGGCGGCGCCAAACTAGAATGTTTTTTTCCTCAATTCTTACATTTTGAGTTTTTTGTTAGGTATTAACTTTGTCTTTTCTTTTCTTTTGTTGCTTCTAAAGTTTCTTTGGACAAATGCAAAGAAAATTCTGTAAAGCTGGCGCAACAGAAATATAGCCTACTGTAAAATAAAAAATTACTGTAAAATTACAGGATATAAAATAAATAGTTTTCCCAAATTTTCTTGTAAATTTGCATTTTTTTCTGTAATTTTACAGTTTTTGACCATATTTCATAAATAATCTGTAAAAAAACAAATCTTGTTGCTGGAGTGCAAGAAATAAACTGTAAAATAACAGTTTTTCCCTGTAAAATGAAATGTTCTCTTATTTTGTTTTGTATATTTGAGGTCTTTTTCTGTATTTTTTTTAAAATACATGAAATACAGTTTTGTTTTACAGTGATATAGCTCAGAAATGTATTGAAAAATATATGGAGAATACTTTTTTTAATATTGTAATATTAAGATCTGATATTGATATTTATTCCTTTTGAGCCATTGTTGAGATCTACTTTCAAACTCTATAGACCAAGTGAAATAGTTTTTCTCTCTTAGGAGCAAATCTAAGAAGCTGGAATCCATATGAAATTAAAGAATCTTGTTTCTTCAGGACATCAATGAGATCAAATTGAGTGAAAATAAAGTGAAAAAAGTTTCCCTGCAAAAAAACAGATCCCGGTAGTCTCACACTAGGGTTCCTTCCTATACTCCATTTGCTCCATTTTCAGTTTTAGTGCTTTATCTCTGAAAGCAACTATTTTATTGTTTCCTTTTCTACAAGCATGCCAGGTCACAGTTGGCATTCTGAGTCCTTTTTTATCATTGCTTAAGTTGTACTAGCGTTTGTTCCACAGGTGAGTGGTAAATGCGAGTGTATCAACAGCAGATTGTTGAAAACGAATCTCTTTGCGAAGACACAACAGGCCCAGTGACTCCAAAGTCTCAAATCAATACTTGAACCCTCAGTCCGTCCCTCTCCAGAGAGAGTTGTCCTCTCCGTGTCTCTCTCTACCTCCATCTTTCATCCCTCTATCATCAACCCACCTCGCACACCCCCAGCCGACCTTGTGGGGTCACCTGTCTTTGTCCGCTGAGCTCCGAGAGTGTGTGTGTAGCAGCTCTCTGGTTCTTATCTCTCTGGGCTGCTGCCATTTTAAATTATTCATCCCTACTGCTCCTGCGCTCGCACACACGCACATCTCCATCACATGCCTGCCCGCATCCGCCCGCCCGAGAGGCGGTCGCCGTGGCAACCTTATCAAAGATCGCAGATTTCAGCTCGAGAAATGAAATAAAAGGGGAAATTGGCTGCATTAGCATAAGAGGAGGCAGCGTAGAGCTGAATACACACCCCTGAAGCCGCCTACCCACCCCCCCGTCTCCTTCCTCTCTCTTCCTCTTCCTCCTACCCACGGTTCTTATCTCGCCCGTCTGATCGTTCGTTCTCTTTCTATATATATTTTTAATTCCGAACCCCCCCACTCGCCCTTCTCTTTTATTCCTCTCTGGCTCGGGGGAAGAAAGAATGAAACGAAAGAGGAAATAGATTTGGTCTGGATGACCTTTGACCCCTTCAGAGTGAGTAAACAATACGCAGTAACCTGGGAGACGGGGCATGGGATGTCAGGGGCGACTGGTTGACAGGCAGTTTGATTTCCTGTGGAACAGGGGGCTCTTTCCTGAATTTTGCAAGGGTTTATTTTGGCAGACTCGGTTTGGTCCATAGAGACCCTCCTCTTTTGGTTTGAATTTGACCTAAAGCTCCATGGAATGGAGGTTTTTCTTGAAATCCATCTAAACATTTCATTTTTAAACAATTGCCATTAACCATGCTTATCTTTGGAAAGCTGTGGTTTCCAGATCTTCCTTTCTATTTGGACAGTATTTGCTTTTAATGCTTCCTCAGGTTCGATTAAGCCACCAAATATGAAGTGCATGGTACAAATGGAAAAATCACAAAACTTTAAAGATATTTATTGTTTTATGTTTTTGCAAAACGGCACTCTACAGCTTATCAGATATGTGTTTTATTTGACTATACACAAAAATGCATGCATCAACTACAATATTATGTAGTTATTATTTGTTGATCCTCTTTTATTTGTAGTCATTCTCCTGGGATTTGTCTTAACAAACTGCACATGTGTATTATTTTTTGCCAAGATTCTTAAACTCTTAAAGCTGAACATTAGTTTACTTACATGCAACATGTGCATTATCTATAATAATATATTTAAATAAAGCGCAAAGGTAACTACTGCAACACTTCACGCATAAAAACTTGATTAAAATTGAAATTGATCCTGTTTATGTGTTTCAGTACATTTACAGTACATGATCCGATTCAACATTGAATGGCTTGTCTTCATAAACTTGCTTTATAACTTACAGTACCGTTAAGATTTAGTTGTCTGATGTGAAAGACAACTAAAATATGTTTAACAGTTGTTATCGACACAATGTTCTAAACTAGTTTAATGTTATCCATAGATTAGTCAGTAATGCCAGTTAATGGTAGTAAACAAAGAATGTGTTTTTTTTTTAAGTGTTGCCAGGTTAAGATTCTCTTGAGAGTGAAATTGAAAAATCCAGTCTCACTAGGATACAAAGCATTTTTTATTCTGATTATCCTGTTACATACATCACATTACATTATACATCACATCACAATTTGCAAATGTCTTTTAAAGCTTAAAGTTGCGAATGGTAGTTTTGTGTATTGGTGTCTTGGTTGTGTTTTGAGTAGTGTGCTTGTTTGTGAGAAGCAAACACTGAACGTGTAGGCCTTTGATCTACAAGTAGACCAAAGTTTTACACTTTGGTGGCCACACTACACATACATACATAAACACGCCCACCCTGTCTTACTTTCATATCCCACTCTGTCCTTGTTATCACTTTTATTTGTTCAAGCTGGAAAAACAACTTGTTTCAGTTTCCGTAGGCAACACAAATTAGATTTTTTTTGTGTGTGTTTTTCTTTACAAAACGCTGGGACGTGTTTCCCTGCTGAATGTTCACAAGAGATGTTATTTAGTTGTTAGTCTGAACATCTCAATTCCAAGTGCTTTGTTCGTATTGAAGCACTAGCCTTGGTCTTTGTATTTGTGCGATTGTCAGAGCATTAGCGTATATTTCAGCTTTCATTTCTTTGTGCGTGTTTATGAAACCTTTATTTTTTGCATTGCAATGGGGAATTCGCCACAGGGCTTGGAGTTGTTGCGCCGTCAACATTTGTAGTCTTTGACGTCGGTAATCTGGTTAACACCAATTAAAGAGTATACTGCAAAGGAAATCACGCAGGGTGTTGGTCTTGTTGGTGGTCCAGAAAAGAGAGTTTTGTTTTTTGGCTGAGTGGTTGCAGGCCATTTTACATTCACACAACCCCCCGTTCTCTCAACCTACGTCTGATTTCTCATAGACATAAAAGACTGTAATGCCTCCGGGCTCTAGTACCGCCCCCTCACCGTCTACAACGTTAGTATTCAATGCTAAATGCTACTTAGTGCCGAAGCTTCCGTAAACAGCCTGTAGAGATGGGGCAGAAAGCGTATGTTTGTGTGTATCTGTGTGTGTAAGGGATATAGTAAAGCCAATTGCACCAAGACCACACATTCAGCGAGCGGTTCCTTCTTTGGCACATCGGACACACAAACGCGCACTCGCGCACATCCACGCCTTACATTGGTGGTGGTAGCCGTAATGATGAGTGACAGCAAAAGACGGCCGACAAATGTTGATCCCCCACAATCCTCTGGAGTGCCCAACTTTCCCTCATGCTGGTGTGGCAATGAGAGTTGTGCTGGGCCCCGATAACTGGTATGGGGCTGATGCCTCGGAGAGCGAATCGCTGCCGCGCTAACATACGCTGTTCCGGTCAGTGCTGAGCATGTGCGACAGCTCTGATACTCCACCGCATCATGGCTATTTGGCCATGAACAATTTACAAGTTTGTGCGTGTGTATGTGAAGTACACGTTTGCCGTCGACTCCGCAGATGTTTGTGTAATTTATATGCAGGATTTTGCGAAGTACAGAGCTGCTTGGAAAACTTTGATGCTGTTTTTCGAGTGTGAACATGTAGAAGCCTTGTAGTTGGAAGTCTGAATGTGTTTTTGAGTATGTCCAGCTCTTGTTTGTATCATGTATAAGCCTAAACTAAAGAAGCAGCTTAAAGTATGCACAATTTTTTCTTTTGTTTGACAACTTGTCACATTAAGATTGGTTTTAGTTTTTATTTGTTTTAATGTGTTATTTTTTATGAAGATCATGACATGATAGAAGTTCTTCCTGTCAAAGTGTTATCTTATTAAATTGAGAGATTAGAGTTTTAAGTTGTTTTAATACATCTACATATTTTTTATCAACTTTAAAATTGCATAATATTTAGGAAAATGTGCATTTGTCTTTACATTACATGTGCATTTGTACTTTTATCCAACGTGACTCGCATTGCATTTACTGTCCTCTGAAAATAACATCACATACAGCCATTATTGTCAACATAACTGGCAACAAAGTGAGTAAACCCTAAGTGATAACAGCTTGTTTTATGTTGTTTAACCATGCAAAGTTACATATCCTATTCATCATGCTCATGTTTTTGACTGCTTGACAGGACCGTACAAATTTGTGTATCTTGTATTAGAGCAGTTCAAATTTGGTGCTTTAAGTACAATTCTCTCATACTGACCACTAGATGTTCAACATGGCACATCATGGCAAAGAACCTCATGTTGCCCTTCACAAAGATGGCCTAGGCTATAAGAAGATTGGCAACACTCTGAAACTGAGTAACAGTACAGTGGCAAGGGTCATACAGAGGTTTTCCAGAACGGGTTCCACTCGAAACAGGTCTTGCAAGGGTCGATCAAAGAAGTATAATCCTTGTGCATTGCTTTAGGGGTTGCAGAAGCGGAAGGTCAGCTTGTCAGTGCTCAGACCATACGCAGCACACTCAGTTTGCATGATCGTCGTCCCAGAAGGAAGCCTCTTCTGATGCTAGCTCACAAGAAAGCCTGCAAACAGTTTGCTGAAGACAACCTGTCCAAGGAACCATGTCTTGTGGTCTGATGAGACTAGATAAACTTGTTAGGCTCAGATGTGTGGATGTCAGTACGTGTGGCAACGCCCTGGCGAGGAGTACCACGAAAATGATGTCTTGCGTACAGTCAAGCATCATTGTCTGGGGCTGAATGAGTGCTGCTGGTACTGGGGAGCTGCACTTCATTGACGAAAACATGGATTCCAACATGTACTGTGAATTTCTGAAGCACAATGATGCCCTCCCTTCAGAAACTGAGCCGAACTGCAGTTTTCCAACATGATACCGACCCCAACTGCAGTTTTCCAACATGATACCGACCCCAAACACACCGCCAACATGACAGCTGCCTTGCTGAGAAAGCTAAAGGTGATGGAGTGGCCTAGTATTTCTCCCGACCTGAACCCTATTGAGCACCTGTAGGGCATCCTCAAGCGGAAGGTGAAGAAGCACCACGTCCACGTCTAACATCCCGCAGCTCTGTGATGTCATTATGGAGTGGAAGAGGATCCCAGCAACAACCTGTAGAGCTCTGGTGAATCCCATGCCCAGAGGGATTAAGGCAGTGCTAGATAAAAATGATGCTCACACAAAATATTGATGCTTTGGACACAGTTTTGACACGTTTGCTTAGGGTTTACTCACTTTTGTTATGTTGACAATAATGGCTGTATGATAAGTTATTTTCAAAGGATAGTAAATGTATACTGCTATACAAGCAGCACATTGCCTACTCCAATATATATCAAATTTTCATCGATTTAATAATTTTATTGACCAATCAAAGATGGAAGTAGTATTTAAAATTTGGAAAGAAAGAAGTGGAATTTTTTTTATGTGGTAGTCCCAAAAAACACACTTCATCTTTAACCCAAGAACATAAAAAATATTTAATTTGCAATACCAAAGGAATTATAACAAAAAATAGACCTCACAGGCAAAAATCTTTGTTATCAAAAATATAGGGCAAAAAAGCAGTTGTCTGTATCTGCAGATACACCAAGATACATTATACACACACGTACAAAAAATTGCTTTGTATTGAAAACTAAAGATTATTTCTACGTTAATGTGTTATAATTATTTTATTAAACATGTACAGTACGAAGGTACATACTGTAATACGCGTGACTGTATAACATATTCAAACCTACAAAACCGTTGTGAAATTCAAAGCCAATGTTTCTGCGAAGCTGCAACATTCTTGAAAACTTCAGAGGAAAAAAAGAAATGATTAAGCCCAGGGCGAAAGGGGGCGGATAAACTCATAAATCTCTGCTATCTCTCTGTTTGTGTGTTTTTATCAGTAGACCCTTGTGTTTTGTTGTATGTTATTGAGGGACCAGAAAAGATATGTCCCGATCTGAGACCCGAGAGCAAAAGGGAGAGGAAGCTGAGAAAGACGTAGGGCGAAAAATATGAAGAGTGCGTTTAAAGATACTAGGTCATAAAAAGAAAGCAAATGGAAATAATGGACCAAGAAAGCCTTTAGCATCAAGATCATTGTGAAAGGGAATGACCCTCTGAGGTCATAAGCATGCAGTGATGTCATAGAAAGACTGTGTGTATTGAGGGGAGGATTAATGCGTATTAGCAATACATTCATCTGTAATCCTCAAGGACAGTAAGAGATTATCACAAATAATACGCAACTTGAATCAAGGACACAATAATGCTGTATGCATCCATGTGCATTTTGCTTTGGGGTATACTGAGTCGGATGTGGATTTTGCATGCAAAATAGGTATTTACAAGCAACATGGATGTGCTGTATGACCAGAATCTTACAGTATTTTATAAATATACCAAAAAATTTTCATTAACTGTATTGTAATACACACATCTTCTCTAAAGTTGTTGCTGGTGTGGTGATTGTATTGTCATAGATGATAATGGTGTTGTAGGAGTCTACTATATGTGAGTGTGCCCGTTGGCTATCCCTGGGTTTAAGGATTCCATGTGTGTTGGGGAAGTCCTATGAAGTTGTGTATGTGTGGGTGTAGGTGTATATCTGGGCCTGGCCGGGCTGGTACGCTTCTCTTTGTTGGTAAATCACACACGCGCACGGTCGGGTGGGAAAGGAGATTGTGGTTCCAGTAGGTTTTTTAAAAAGGGGTTTCTTTCCACTCTGCCTTTAAAACTTGTCTGTCAAATGTATTCTATTTTTCACTCTTTTCATTCCACTCTCACCCCCTTCAGTTCTTCCTGCTGTCCTCTAAAAACCCAACCATTGGACAATGAATGATCCATATTTTTATATAGCTAAATTGAACAATCTTTGGCTGGCCAGTTGGATTGATTAAGTGTCATTCTACCGAATGGGTGACATTTGCTGAATGAAACATTTTAAAATCAAACTTTTTTCTTTTTTACAACACTGAATCCCAGAAACCATTTTTTTTACATGAAAGATAAATGCATTTTCGTAACAGGACTGAAAGTAACAGGACTGAGTTTTAGCATAAAATTAACAAATTCATAAAAATAAAGCATGCTAGTGGACATTGAGCAAATTTGCACACAAAAAAATTAACTTAATTTAAATAATTAATTTAAACAAATAACTCAGGTAACGGGACTGTATGTTGAGATTGAACCTAAAATAGCTAAAATATACAAAGCTATACAAAAAAGAAAATGACCTTCAGAAGACCAAGATGACGAAACTTTGTTTTGATTTACACAAAAATGCAAAAAAAAGTTTTTATAATAAGATATAACCTTTATATTTCATGGTAAGGTATAATTGGGGTGCATAACAAATGCTATTTTTTCGGTGTTCTAGGCAGTTTACTCATGTTTCAAATTTTTAATTTTCAGTTAGCTTAGTGTGAAGGGTACTTTGCTTAACAATAAAATGTTTTTTAAAGTTAATATTTATGCATTTTTATACATAAAATGGGTTGGGGACAAAAATGTCACAGATTCAGTAGAATGTTACTTAAAGGGATAGTTCACCCAAAAATGAAAATTCTGTCATCATTTTCTCACCATCTCGTCATTTCAAACCTGTATAAATGTCTTTGTTCTGCTGAACACAAAAGAAGATATTTGGAAGAATGTTATAGTAACCAGACAGATCTCAACCCCCATAGTAGGGAAAATAAATACTAGAGTCAATGTGGGTGAGATCTGTTTGGTTACTGACATTCTTGCAAATATCTTTCGTTGTGTTTTGCAGAACAAAGAAATGTATACAGGTTTGAAATGACAAGAGGTTGAGTAAATGACAGAATTTTCAGTTTTAAGTGAACTATCCCTTTAACTTAGGGATTTTTCTAAATTTGAAAGTTTAGGATTTATGAAATGTTTAATATTTATGTCAACTGTAAGCAGATTTGTAACTTTAGAGATGACATAACAACATAACAAGACATAATATATTGCAAAAATTTAGCCTTCTACTGGCCTGTATACATCACCTGTCAGCTTCAATTTTTCTCAACATGATAGTTGCTCTTAACACAAAAACAATATAGAAAAAGCGAAAAATGTAATAATATAGAAATACATTAACCAACATACATTTAAAGACATTGCGAAATATAGAAACTTCATTAGAAGGCATCCTTTATTACAGATGTCTCTTGGTTTAAATTCTTTTCAAATACACTCGCATTTTTTAATCTTCATTGACCTTTCTTCCAAATGTACAAGTTCTTATGTATCAAACATTTATTAAGTCTGACAACATTTATGGATTTTGAGGACAGTTAAACACAAACACACAAACGTCTGCACACACACAAACTCCTCACAGCCAGTGGCGGCAGCGCAGTATCTGAACATGATGCGACAAGGTCGTGTTTAATCTGTGCGGTAAGAAGTGATAAGGCTTTTTGTGTTTGGTGTTGGCGTGTTCTGGCATTAGAGCTCCTCACTCTCTGCCAAAGCAGATTGGGCCAAGAGATAGATTACTTGGGTTTATTTCTGCTTATTTCTTATGCTTTTTTACCCTCTGTCTGGAGTCTTGTTTGCTTCTGATTCGTCCCACTGATGTCTCTCAGATCAGTTTTGACCTGATCTTTGAATCAAGTTTAAAAGGAATGAATAATTGTGACTCAGAAGGACACACTAATAGAAACACAGAGTGTGAGAGTATGTCTAACCTGCCGTTATCCACAACATGTTAATACAGAATGGCAGAGAGAGAGAGAGAGAGAGAGAGAGAGAGAGAGAGAGAGAGAGAGAGAGAGAGAGACGAACAGGGAAATGTAGAGTGCTTTACTCTGTGGTGAAAATCGAGTCTTGAATCATACACACCATTCAATTCTACTTTTAATTATATATGAAAGCATACAAATATAATCATATTTGGGGAAGTGCATTGTATGTTCCCAAATATATGGGCAAAATGACTAGTATGACTGTTAAAAAATATTAATATTATTATTTATTCTTTGGAATTAAGGGTGTCACACTATATTGATATTGACAACCATGATATTAAAAACTAAGATTATCGATATTATGCTAATTATACACATATTGTAATATCGTAAACTATGCAGCATTCATTCGTTGCTTTAAGAGTTTTTTTAAGTTTTCTTTTTCCACAAACATTGTGATAATATAATTTCTGTAAATTTTTTTTGGCCACGATAACGGCACAGCGAAAATCTGATATCGTGACAGCCCTATGTTTAGTAATATGGCAGATACCATTGTCTTGCTAAGGCTAGCTATTATATACACACTAATAATTTGCTGTAGTTTTGCAGCAGCTTGCCAGTAACTTACTGTAAGTTAAATTACTTAATACTACTTTCCTATTAGTTTAAACAACCTATATTGAGTTTAAGCTTTACTTAGAAAAAGACTTTGACTTTTGAAACTCAAAATGAGCAAGAAGAGACTGTTGACAGTACAGAGTACCTGCATCTTTGTCTTGTTTTCTAGTAAAATATCTAAAACTTCTTAAATCAAGGTACATTTAAAGAGTTATATAAGATATTATGTCTTGTTTTATGAAAGGAAATATAAGAATATGTTTAGTTTATGTTTAAAACAAAATAAATCTACTGGCAACCTGCTGCAAAACTTAAAAATTGTTTTATAGTGTAGTTATCATTTATACGTGCAAACTGGCTGGAAAGAATTTAACCAAATAATGCAGTCATTACTTGATGTATGTGTTTTCTTTAGACATCAGATCCTTCCAACACAATGAAATCTTTAGACAGCGTCAAAGCAACGACATAAACGAATGTTACTGCGCACGCACGCTTTTGTGGTCCAAACTTAACTTCCGGTACACATCCAAAAAGAATAGAGTCTCTGCAATTTTTTCTGATACCAAGCAAAAGAAATAACAAGTAAATTACATTAGCTAGTCATGTATGTATATGCTAGTATTATTTTGGCTTACCAGTATTACTTGCTAAACTTAAATGCAACAAAATGCAGTTATACAACCCATTCGACAAATTATTTGTTTGATAAAATTAATATACAATAAAATTGCTTATTTAATATAAATATTATACACTTATATATTAATATACATTACTGTGAATATAAATAAATAAAATATAAATAGTTATATTGTTAGCCACTAGCAAGATCAATCAACAAACACAACCAGAAGTAAACTTCGTGTATGTCCGATGAAAACGTCTATCATAATATCTCATTAATCAATGTAGATGATATTGCATATGATAATAGTGAAACAGAAAACTAAATATAACCTTCATAGACAGGGAAGTTTGGTATATTGCATATATTCTATATCTTTAAACCGTTTTAAAACTACTTAAACTTCAGAAACAATGCATGATGCAAATCTCTTTGTATGTAGAATTTGTTCTTATTGATCTGTATGAATTCAGTGTATAGAGAAACAATAGAAATCTATGGTGTGTTTGTGTGTGTGCTCGCTTAGTTACCAAGCTTTGATTTGGATGTTGAGTTTGAAGCATCATGGGGAATGTTGTCTGATTTCCAAAGCGCTGGATTTCACCGAAGATAATTGTGTGTTTAACTTTGGCGCGATAGTTTTGTCATGCTTGAATGTGTGAACAAAGTTCCAGTTCATCCCAGCATGGCGGCATGGCAGACTAAACACAACATCTAAGGGGCAAAAACGCACACGCACTTAGCACATCCTAAACAATACTGGCATTGTGGATCCCATGTACCACTCCTAATCCAATAAACACCTTTTATCTGGTCCATATTTATCTATCTTTCTCACTTTCTTTCATTTTTACAGCTCTTGGGACATACGCAGCCGCAATCTGTCTCTCTCCCACCCTATCTTTTCTCCGTAGGGCCTTTTTGACAGGTATGTTCTCCCCGCACTGTCACTCTGATTCTCCTCTGCCGTTCACTCCGCAGTTAATTGCTTACGGAAAACAAAAAGGCCATCGGAAGATGGGATAAAACACTCTACGCCCCCGATTCCCCCACGGATTCCATCTGCATGCCTGCATTAAGCGTTTTAATACATTTAACGGGGCCCGAAACGTCTCTGTGTTGTCAGAATGGCATGGCTTGGCCTCATCTGCCCATTTTCTCTCTCTCTCTCGTGTCAGAGTGGCATTATTTGGAGCTTATCTTCTTGACGCACCGCCTGCCGTATTTGTCACGCTGTGGCGTGGTGTGTGTGTCCCCCCCGAGTCTCTGTAGAAAATTTGCTGATGACTTTGGCCGATAGAGGAGAGCTGGGGCCTCCGACAGAGGCTGAAAGCTTGTTATCATCTTTGTCGCATTGATTGGGACGCACAAAATGTCTTTTAAAGGTTTAACGTATGTGCGGTGTTCAGAGAGGCTCCGATGTGTTTTGGTGTTTCGGCCATTAGCACCGGTGTTGTGTAAGAGGGTACGCCTTAATCGCAAACCTCCTGTTTGTCATGTTTTGATCCATATGGCTTTTATAGTCTGATTATCACCAGTCCTGAATAAAGCTTGAACTACTTGGGCTAATTTCAAATCCACTTTTCTATTTAATCTGGATCTAGCGAGGATGTTGCTCTTAATGTTATGATGTAAGTTTAAACAAGAAGCATGCAATCATTTCTCATTTTATTATTACTGGTGCTGCTGGCTGAGGCAAACAACACTTACTGTTCCTTACACATATAGCATAAACAAAGACCTAATCCTAAGTATTCAACTTTTTTGGCCTCTTCCACACACTTCATTCTTTGTCTAATGAATATTAAGCACAAATAATATAATCAAAACCATTTACAAGCAACTTGAATTAGGTTTTGTATGGTAGGTGAGAGAAAAAAATCCCGGAACATTAAACAGAGCCTTAAACAAGGTTATTTGTGGTGAAAAAGTTTCTTCAGATTATAAAAAGGTAAGAAAGAGATGGTTCTTTGGGGAACTTTTGACCTCGGTGGAACCAAAAATGGTTCTTCTATCGATGTGAAGAACCTTTTAAGCACCTTTATTTTTAAGAGTGTAGAGATATTTCACCCCTAAATTAAACTTTTGTTATCATTTACTCGCAGTCTTGACATTTCAAAACACAAAAGAAGATATTTTGAAGAATGTTGGTAACCAAAAACAGTTGGTCCCCATTGTCTTGCATTGGTTTAGTGTCCATGCAATAGAAGTGAATGGGAACCAACATTTTTTGTTCACCAACATTCTTCAAAATATCTTCATTTTTGTGTTTTGCAGAAGAAAGAAAGTCATCTTGGTAAAATGAGTGTGAATAAATGATGAGAAAATGTTCAATTTTGGGTGAACTGTCCCTTTAAAGGAGAAATCTTAAGCTATATCAAGTGACCTTGGGGTTGGTGGTCATCAATATAGGTTTTAAATGGCTATTGCCTTAAAATCAACATAACAATTATACATAACACTATATACTGTATACTCAAATATTGCTTTATTGCTTCCGAATCTCTGTATATGTTGCTTACAAACTCAAAAATACAAACTCAAATATTGCAGTTTCTTCATCTTAAAGCCTTATCAATTATAATGTATTGAAAATATCCTGCTCCACCATCACAATTATTGTGAACCCATCTAGAAGCACTTGCATTGTGACATCACAATGTAATCACAGTAATCAAGTTCACTTATTTACAGACGCTCCAATTTATTCCGCAGTATTTACGGAACACACCCACTCTGTGGCAAATGCATGAAAAAGTGATATAATGACGTTATTTTCCAGCAATAACGGCAACGGACATGGCCATCATTAAATTGTAATTACTATCACAAACAAGCTCTATCGGTTGAAAGCGTAGCATGAGAGCCCCGCGGAAATGGCCGTGAACAGAGAAAAAACTCATCTGATAGCGCGACGACAGCATAATTCTCCGTCCCCTATTGAATAATGTCATTATCAGCAACTAATGATGATGTGAGGAAAAGCAGTTATGGAATAAACCGATTATGACAGAGAAAAATGATTGAAGAGCCAGGAAGCTCACGGTGAACCCATTTATATCGTTTCCCTTTCTGTCTTTTTTGTGTGATGGAATAATTCTTTGCTTGCTTTCTTGAGTGCATCGCTATATCTCTTTCCATTCTTTCCTTACGTTTTCTACTTACATTGTTGTTGCATAAGTGTTGGCGAGCTACTTTGTAACTGTAGCATCCCAAGCTAGAGGTCAAAAGTTTTGGGACAGTTCAGTGAAATTTTTTCTCATTATTTATAAAAACCTTTTGATCTGAGGTGTTTGCTTAAATAGCTGAAATTTGTTTAGTAGACTAACATCATTTTCCAAACATACGTGTTTTTCATGAGAAAACTAACATTTTTTTTTTAATGGATAACTTTGACTGAATAATTAGGAAAGAACAGCCAATAAGAGCACAGAATAGATAAAAACTCCTTTAAAATAGTTTAAAAAGCATTTCAGGGTGAGACCTCAAGAAGCTGTTTGATAAAATTACATGAAAACATTTCTGCAAATTCTAGTCGAAAGGTAACTACACTGAATAAAATATAACATGTTTTAATTTATTTTTCTTTTTATTAAAAAAGAATTCCCATAGTTCCCTTTGTTTTATTTCATAATTTTTATGAATGTATTATTATTCTAAAATGTGGAAAAAATATGAACACATAAGAGAGTAAGTGTCCCAAAACTTTGACCACTAGTGTACAAACTACTCATTAAAAGTAGCTTAACGTTGCAAATTATGAAATCAATAATTGTATATTATTTTATATTTAATTTATTTAATAATATTTTATTCTGTTTTTTGTTTTGTTTATTATAAATGTTAAATATATGTGATATTATTATTGTAAATCTAAATCATTTTGTATTATAGAACAAATAATCAGTAAAAATATGTTTTTTTTATTTTAGATGATTTGCACATACACAAATACAAGTTTTATGTAAAATAACGTGTTATGTTGCAGGAAAAAAAATGTTATTTTACATTTACTGGCATCCCAGCTGCCGCTACCGTTTTTTTTAAATAAATTAAATTACAGTGACTGCCACACTAATGGATAAAATGTTAGTGTCACTATTTTAGTTTGCAACTCTTCTATACTGGCCACATCCTTCCTCCTATTTTTGAAATGTCTGAAAGCATCATAATGCATTTGATTCTGGGCTCAATCAGTTGATCATGAGTGAGTGTGTGTGACTACATTTATGCTTTATAAATGTGTGTAGGTACGGTTGTGAAGGAAAGGGCCCGGGGCCTTTATCAGTCTATAACATCTGGCTGTGTGTCAGGTGATGAGATGGAGAGAGAGAGAGAGACAGAGAGAGTGAGACAGGCCGCTTTAATGTGATGTGGGGGGATAGAGCGCAAGAGAGGTGGTGTGCAAACAAACAGTGGCTGATATGGTCTATGCTTGTCACAATCATTCAGGACGCTCATATATCTTCCCCTCCTCTCCCGCTTCAGCGGCCCTTTGCCTCTCTTCCTCCCTTTTTAATCTTGTTCCCCTTCTCTCTTCCTCCATCTCCCCTTCTCTCGCTCTCCATCTTCTTTTCTCACCATCTGCATTTCCTTCCTGTTGTCTCCCATTGGATTGGCTTCCTTTAGGTCCTGTCTTTTGGGTACGCCCTTATTCTGTGCACTTTTCTATTGATCAAAATGATATATTTGTAGCTGTGATTTCATGTTAGTTAGCGTTTGGAGTATATAGACTGTTTCAGCGGCAACAACATAAACAAATGTTATGTAGCCCAAACTTCCGATTTATCTCTCTTTAATTTAATATTATTAATATACAATAAAATCCAAATATAAATGAATAGTTTTATGACTTCATGTAAAATAAATGCTTATTTTACTAGCCACTAGCCAGACCAATAACCAAACACAGATCGGAAGTTAACTTCGGGCCAGGCATGTGCGTCTGATGAAACAGTGTATACTGTAAGTAGTTTGTTAACAGTACAGTTGGTTACTAGTCACAGATCGGCAGGCACAACAATCATGATGCCGAGGAAAAACAAGGACGTCTTCATGTGGACAGGCGATTAGGTGTTATCCATGTTATTTTTTACATGATTTACATGATTAAAGCTTAATGGTCATTTGATGGACGAATCAGGGAACAAATGCAATGATCTAAAAAACCCAGGAAGCGAATATGGGAATCCCCACACCTTAATTTTCACAAGTGTCAGTTTTTGTCTGTCTAGTGGGCAGTCGTGGCCCAGTGGTTAGAGAGTTGGACTCATGACCAGAAGGTTGCTGGTTTGATTCTCAGGGCTGGCGGGTAACGGCTGAGGTGCCAGTAAGTGCCAATAAACGTAAACGCGTTAGTGTAAGCACCAGTTAACCAGAAATAACTATTTCTATCTACATACATTTCTACAGTATCCCTAAATGGATAAACATGTTTCATAAATATGATATCTCCTTCGGCCAAGAAGCGAAAACGTGCTGACATCTTTGTCCAGTGTCAGCCACCATAGTGCTTTGAAGGGGAGGGGTGAGCGGTGGAGTGAGCCGTTGGTTGCAATTCGCAACCTCACCGGTAGATGCCACGAAATTTAAGTGACTTCTCAAATCACTGCATATCCTATTCTTTCGCAATATGGCAAAGTATGTCACTAAAATGGTCTATTAATGATGTTACATGTTGACTTCAGTCATCACTGTCTAATGTAGATGTCAGGAGCCTCATGCTTATGGCCGACTGAATCAAAATGTAATCAAAATCATTATTAAGAGATAATGGTCAGGTGAAAATATAATCACTATGGAATGAGATTTGTACGATAACCCTGTCAACGGTTACGCCACAACCAGTACACAGCGAAACCTCTGGCAATCAGAAATCTCAAACAATCAGAAACAAGCAGTCAGTTTACATTTCTTACTGAGGGAAACCCTGATAAAATAATTCTTGAATAGACAAAAAACCCCGAAGAAAAACACTAGTGGTAAGTAAATCAATATGGCGTATTCTTGTGTTTGGCCCAGTCCACGTTGAGGGCTTTCTGGGCCTGAAGCTTAAATATCCGCTAATGGAGGTTTGTGTAGATCTAATCACGTCTGTAATTGAAGTTAACTTTGAAGCTCTCAGTCTAGAAGAATATTTAAAGGCAGCAAAGAGGGAGTGAAACTCAATATGGTGCACCGGAGACCCGGCTATTCATCACGCATCAATAATAAATGAACACGCCTCGCATAATTCTATTCCGGTTGTTTCTTTTTGTTTTTAATATTTCGCTGTAATGCATGTATATGCTTCATGTTCATTTGTTATATACCCCACTCTTATTTCTATAACTTTATTTCTGTTTAAAAACCTGTCCGAGTAAGAGATTTCCAACCTTACAAGACTCCCCTACATTAGACAATAGCAACATTGCTTTAAATCTTGAGGGTTGCTAGGGTGTTTCTAGGGCACTGCTGAATGGTTTCTATCATATTTTGCTTGGTAACTTGTCCAGGTGAAAAAAGCCCCCAAGTCTCTATATGGGCTACTCTGATATTCTGGATTGTTCATATGGTTCATGTCCTTTCTTCAAAGGAAGTAGATTTTTTTGCCTGTTCTATCATTCCAATGAGAAAATCAAAGTCAAAGAAAGTAACTTACAATTACTACGGTACGTCTTTGTAAGGCAACTATATAGATTTCTGGGTTCAGAATGTGCAAATAATCTTCAACAGAGGTATATGGGTGACAACAGCAAATTTACTTTCGGCATTCCAGCTTTCTAGACGAAAAGAAGAAAAAATACACTACTGTATTCCCAAAAGAATACAAAAAGAATAATATATATAGAGCCAAATATATAGAGATGTCAAAATTAGACGCTCCCTCATTGGCTCAGTTAGAAAACGCAAGCAATGCTAAGTTTTTTTTGTCATTTAATGCTAACACAAAGTGTGTTGACTTAAATGTATATAATTTTTAATAGAAATAGTTTTGCTAGTTAAGAGTTTTTTCAAAAACATTGTTTTGGTTGCTAGAATGACCATGCTAGCTTGGTTAGCTTTGTTAGCGCTGTTTGTGGTATTAGCAGCAAGTGATTGATGATGAAGGCCACAGCATGAGTTGTAGAGGCTTCTGATACGGACGCCTCAGATGCTCCGAGATCTCCTTCATGTCAGATCCCGATAACGTATCGGCGAGCACGCTGCACTCAGGACTGCAGCCGTCTAGTCAATTCAACGTTTTATTACCAACAACACACTGTTTTCTCTCTGGCCTGCTGCGAACGCTCTTCCAGCAGACCTATAGGGTTCCATCTCTCAGGCAAAGATTGTGCTGTATCAATTCGGGTAAGGATGCTGGGTTGTGGTCAGTTGGTGAGCTTGGGGAAGTGGTCAGGCGTAATGAATGTTTTCTGATAATAACAAAGAAAAAATTGAATTGTCTGCCCATCCCCGGCCGCTGTCTCCTGTTTCAGCGCATCGATGAATTACCTCTCTCCACAACTCTCTCTTTGCTTATCAGCTTTCTCTCTCCCCCCAACTATCATTCCGTTTAATCTCCTCTCTCTGTACCATTTCTCCCATCGTCCCCCCACTGCTCGGCGCTGTG
Organism: Oreonectes daqikongensis; assembly: GCA_026939265.1. Lineage (NCBI taxonomy): Eukaryota > Metazoa > Chordata > Actinopteri > Cypriniformes > Nemacheilidae > Oreonectes > Oreonectes daqikongensis. The sequence goes on from JAOTQM010000206.1 coordinate 1,370,013, forward strand.
ATGTCATGAGACTGGCTGTCGCCAGGCGGATGGGCACTGGAACTATCTCTCCTGATTTTCACCACCGACGTACTGATGCATCTATTCAAGAGAGGTACGCACACAAACACACGTTCACCAGTCAAAAATGCGGCGGCGTCACGGCTCATTTAGCCATCAGGTCTCAATCAGATGCTCGCAGCGTAACTGGCACATTCCAATCAGCCAAACAGACATCTGATCAATTCTAAACTATGCTTGTTGATTCCACGCATACCTGCGATACAACAAACACTTTCACCTAAAAAGATTCTTTTAGCATGTTTTGACTAACCTCAAGGCCCTTGTCTCTCTCCTTCCGTTTCAAATTCTATACTGCAACATCTTAAGTGGTCTTGATGCTGCGTTCTGTGCTGCCATGTAAAAAAACCTTCATGGCCTCATGGCCATTCTCAGTTTAAATAGAAACACACTTGAGCTTCTCTTCTGGACTATTAAGAATAAATGACTGCATTCGTCTGGATTTTTCAAAGAGGATTTTGCATTACAGATTATCCTTACTAAGAAAATTCCTCAGGATGAGATGAAGCACAAAGTGATCTCTACCGCTTCTGTGTTCATGTTACTGTACATACCTTTTCAGAACCTGGCTACAGAAAAGTTGGTTTTTAATCTTAGTGTAGAATGAGACTTTTCCATTTATTTACATGCTGTAGGGTATTGTGATCGGTTTAAGGTTGTGACTGGCCAATGTAAATCGAACCAGCTTCAAGTGTATTTGATATTATGATCTCTAGATAACCCTCATTCAGTTTTTTGTGTTTATTAAACAACAAGTGTTTATTAAACAATAAAATCACTATAACAGGAAGCCCATAGCACAAATGATGCTAGATAGGTAATGCACTGAATTTTGAGCGATTCCAGTGTTATGGATGTGACATGTAAACGCTCAGAGAATGTATTTGTTACCAATATACTGAGCCATCTGTTTATATTTTACTAAACCCTTGTTGATAGAGTCTAAACATACAAAAGACATCAGTCATTCACAGATTTTTTATTTTAGAAAGGGAAATAAATGTACGTTATGGAAGTGACTAAATGGACACCGTTTTTGAGAGACGACGTACCGTGTAGGATTTCTGTGAATTAAAATGCACAAAACAAAAGCAATAATACCCAACAAATGCAAGGGATGGCTCTTCAAAGAACATAAAAAAGATTTTTTTTTTCATTTTTGAGGAATATTGACCATTACGGATGTGACAGTCCTGAAAATGGCACTTACCAGACTATGGAAAATCATGCACTAAAAATAGAAAATATGGTTTAAACACTTTGGGACTTCACATGGGTATTTGAACCACCAAATGTTAACATCGGTGCCATCACAGTGGTTAAAAACTTGCCCAAATGTTCAAATGTTTGTTCAAACTCAAGTACTGTATGAGCAATTGTTGCTTTCTTTAACAAGCATCACAAGTAATAATGATATTATAGAAATGTACAGACTATTGTCAAGAAAAACTTTACAAAGTGACCGATACACAAGTGTAGCTTTTCCAATGACAATGATAGGTGGCATTTTTTAATAATGATTTCCAATGCTCTGAATCAGCCTGTTTTACATAAAATATGTACGTACAGTAAAATGTGTGTTCTTAAAATCCAAACGTTTCTATTGTAATACACGTTAGATACCACAAATATGTTGAATACAATACACAGTGTACTGTATGTGATTCACAGGTTTGTTCCAGGTCTCTTTGCTGTTGAGAACCATATTATACTGTAACCCCCATTGATTCACGTTCCCTGTTTAACATTGATCATCCTAAACTCAGTTTTCCCCTTTTCTCTGAGCTGATTTAATTGATGTAATGAATTGGATTATCTAATCGCAGGGATCAGGGCTGGTCCCCACCCATCTTTATCTGTTCTGAGCTTCCTGAGCTACTTGCCTACCACCTGCGAAGCATCATAGGCCACAAAGACAGCTTTTACTTGTTGACACAAATCATAATGAGCGGCATCCCTCTTCAGCCCACATACTTCAATTTACAATTTCCAAAGAAAATGAACTGATAATAACATTTTCACTTTAACTGTATTTATGAATGAAGATTACACAGTCTGTGTCATGCACTTTGATGCCGATACCTACAGTAAGTACACAAAACAACATGATGTCAGATTGTCTCAAATATATGTCGTAAATACAGAAATTTGTCTTGACTTGAGTTTTTCATCCTATTGACACGTAAGCTTTTAACAGTAGATCTGATCTTTAAAGTGGGCTTTCACATTACATAGTACCATGCGAAATGAAATGCTGTGTTTTAATGCCTTCTGTGTTTTGAGAAACGCTAACTGACTTTTGGCTTGGGTAACACTGCCATCCAGTGGAGGTTATAGATATCATTCTTGTCAAACATTTCTACCTGCACATTACATTTTCTAAGAAACACAGCAAAAATCAATCAAAGCATAAATTACAGGATATGAGATGCAACACACAGGTAGTATTTATGCAAATGTAGCCAGATGGTACACTGCTCATAGATGACATGCACATTCTTTTCAGCGTCAATATTTTAAAGCTGGTAACAATTTATTTTCATTTGAATTGATTCTTCAGGTGTTTTTTTTTATGTGTTTGAAAATCAGTTAAATAGTCCTGTTACAAATACGCCTATTTTTAAAGTAGGCTACAAGTATTACACATCTCAATAATATTTGATTATTTTGAATATTGTCGATTTTGTTAGTACATTTGTGTACATTGATAAATAACGTAAATTTCATGTGTACAGAAAAATAGGTTTTATCTATTGCTTAGAATGGCAAAAAATAGGCTAAATAAATATAATACGCCTACTGCTTTATATCACTTGTAGGCCTATGTGCGTGTACCATATTGGGATTTGAAATATGGAATTTACTGTAAACGTTTGTTCTGAATTTTGTTCTTAAAACCATCACTGGAATATTGACAATCAGATGTATCACTTCAATATGTTCTTATTGGTAGTAAAATTAGCTCCTGCCTCTTTAAAACACCTGTCGTCAATGAAATCAACGAGAACCGGAAATGAAGCCCGGGATTTATTTTTTAAATATTGATTTATTTTAAATCGACTAAATATTTGGTCTTGCGACGTATCTATTTTTTTTTACTGGATTTATCTCACTGCACAACATTTTTTACAAAGAAATTCGCTTTGATGACGTGATAAACGCCGCGTGAAATAGAGTATGCTATGCGGTGAGTTTTGTTTTCCTTACGGTTTTTTAATATTTTCTTTTGTTTTTAGATGCTTTATTTGAGGTGATGTTGGTTTTGTTTGCTGATTTGATATTTATTTATAATTTATTTAACATGATGAATGAAATACGCTGTGTTATTGTAGTGTATTTTAACGTCACTGCCTAATATCCTACTTCTGATTGCTAAATAAGGATATTCATGAACGACAAATAGGCCTGAAGGATATATTTTATTTGTACGTACAGTAAGTAAGTTAGAGTCTTGTTTATATTCTGTTAGTGAGGTCAGTGAAGCATCATACAAAACTAACAGAGTTTGTACATAACATAACCATTTTAAACAGTAGACCTCAATATTAATAAGATCGATAACGTTACTTCTATTCGAAGTTCAAAGTGGTCAGTTTTCAGCACTTCGTTTTGAAACTTTTGTAGATTAATTACTGTTTATATAAAAACATATTATTGTTAAATATTGAACCATGTTATTACTGTAAACCATAATTAATTTTTGTAAGGTCTTCACTACAGTTTCAGGCTATTCTGGAGCAAAGGTGATGCATCAGTGATTATGTCAGCATGATGCTATTTATTTACCAATTAATAAATATTAAATACGTTTTTAACTGAGTCGGGAGTTTCCATTTTACTTTGGTACAAATTTAATTTAGCAGAATAGTAGAAAGTTTGCAATGCCTGAACAGATGTTTGCTTAATTGTAATGTTGCATTAATGCCGCTAGGTGTCAGTGTATGTATAAAAGTGTAATAAAAGTAAATCATTCACATTAAGGGAGTTTAGATTAGATTAGATTAGATTAGATTAGATTAGATTAGATTAGATTAGATTCAACTTTATTGTCATTACACATGTACAAGTACAAGGCAACGAAATGTAGTTTAGGTCTAACCAGAAGTGCAATAAGCAAGTGCAGGATATACAGTTGTGCATAAATACAGAATAAAGCAAAAATTATGAAGAATTTACAAGTGGGAATGTACTATGAACATTATATACAGATGGTTATTTACTAAAAACAGAAATTTACTGATGGATATGTACAATATAAATTAGACTATGCAGAACAGTAGTGCAAATGAGTATAAATGAGTTGTTGTTGAGCACACTTTTTTGGAAAGAGGTCTGTTGGCCCAAACCTGTGAAGTCCACATTAGGTCATGCATGAGACTTATGTGGGTTGAAGGCATCTACAGATGTTTGGTTTCAAATATCAAATATGACTATTTAGATGAGAAACATTTTAATTTGTATGGATCAATGTTTTATAGCCTACTGTCATCAAATGGATCAATTTCCATCAGGGTTGTCAAACGATTAATCGTGATATATTCACAATATATTAATTTATTAATTTGTGTATTTTATATTTTTATAAAAAAAATAGGCATGAGTTTATAACTACAAAATAAAAATGCACAGTACACAGACATATATTATGTAAACTTTTATTCTGGATGCGATTAATCACGATTAATCATTTGACAGTCCTAATTTCCATACTTGGAAAGCTTATAGCTTACAGTTTGTACAGAGATGGTCTCAGGCGTTTTCTGTTTCAGGTTTGTTTTAAATAGCTTTGGCATACAATTGCTTTTCTACTTTGACAGTACAGTTTTTCCGTGTGTTTTTTTCTGATAATATCCCTTTAGATAATCAAATGTCAAATGTAGCAGAACTCAACCGTTCAAGAACCAATTTCAAGATGATCAAAAGCGACTTTTTGCGATCAAAAGCGACTTTTTCAAAAGCGACTTTTGCAACTTTTTTGCAAGATTCACTCAAATATGTGTTCATCACAACATTTTGAACCCATTAAGCTTCCAAGAAGAAAGTGTGACTTTAATTAAATGGTGTTTGTTGGATCAATATGAATAGGGCTGCATTATTCTTGCTAAAATTCTCTATGGGAATTGAGATTCTTTCACACGATTCACGTTTTTTTAAATGAAACATTTATTGCACTAAAGTTAAAAACACCACAGGACATTTAGTTGAAATAAAGTGGATTTGGTTATGCAGGATAAACTTACTAGTGTGTGCTCATACTTTTTTGTTTAAAATGTGTATCTAATTTTAAAAACAAAAGTAGTTCTTTAAAAAAGACAGATTCAAATATAGAAACATACAATGCGTTCTTCAATGTCCATTTAAGCTTAAAAGCTTAAGAGTGTTAAAATGGGTTCTATGACTGTTTGTATTTTAATGGTAGCTTCAGTCCTGTATTTGGCGCTACCTATTGTTGTGACTATTATTGATACATAAATGCCTTATATACGCAAATAAACATCAAATATAAGATGAGCAGAATGCTGTAAATGAAGGAGAAGTGATCGAGATTTATGACTGAATTATTCAGTCTCTGACATGATAGGTAGAAGTTAAAATATCGCACATTTCAGTTTATCTTTGATTTACACTTTTACCTACACTCTTCTTACATCGTAGTGGTAAAATAGGTTTTTGTTGAATATATTACTGAATCGTAATATGTATTAATACTTATAAATAGTATTTTTAATCAACAAAGATCTTGTCTAATCATCAGTACTGCTAATCGGTAGTGTTATGGTGTTGTGTGGATCTGTGCAGTCCACTTTGTTTGTTTGTTTTTATTTCTCCTGTTTACACAGTTAATACTGCAGTTGTGAAAACACAAGATTTTTCAACGCAAAAGAACAGACTATATAGCAAAAGTTTTTAGTTTGTTTGTTTTTTGATTGCTTACTGCATCTCTAACCTTCCCACAACTCAACAAATAGCTGGTTATACAGCTATAGTCTCACGGCAGTTTGTGACATAGTGACGAAATTTAGAATCTATTTATTTGTATTAATGGTCACGAATTCCCCCCTTTTTTGTGTTAGTCAGCACAAACTTTCTTGTGTCACTTAGCGTGACAATATACAGACTGTGTGTCTATACATTTAACCTAAACCCTAGTCTCAGCCTCAGATGTGATATTGGCTGAATGTCTGATGCATAAGGTCAACTTTTCTGGAAACACTAGCAAGTTCGAAGTCATTATCTTGTTGAACTTAAAGTTTCCAGACATTCGGTATGAAGGTCTGGCTAAGCGAGACAACCCAAACCCTAAAGTCACAGAAGCAAAGGCTAATTTTGCTATAACAAACACATTTGTGACCCTGGATAACAAAACCTAAACACCTTTTAAACCTTCCTCAATAACCTTCGAAATTGAGATTTTTACATCATCTGAAAGCTGAATAAATAAGCTTTCTATTGATATATGGATTATATTTGTTAGCATATGACAATATTTGGCTGAAATATAACAATCTAAATATTGAGAAAATCACCTTGTTAATAGTTGTTAATCAGAGGCGCTGCAGAAGGCTGCTGCTAAGAAGAAACAGGTTTGTTTTACGTTTTCTATTGTTTTACCGCTGTAATGATGTTGTGAAGAATTAAAAAAATCGATAATTTTGACCCATACAATGTATTTTTGGTTATTACTATAAATGTTCTTGTGCTACTTAAGACTGGTTTTGTGATCCAGGGTCACATTTTATGAGGTGGCAAAGCAACGATAAATGTTTGCTTAAGGCCCCCAGACATCTAGCATCGGCACTACAGTGACCATCCAGGAGCAGATTTGGATGCGTCTGAGTTGGCACAAAGTCTCCAGGAATGATGTGGTTGGTTTGCCCTTCAACCAACCTAAAAGTCAATCTTTGTCTTTCTTCATATGCTACCTGTAGGCACATCAATTTCAAGGCTGTGACGAATGGCATTCAGAACAGCTTCTATTTATAGGGCCCTATGAAATCCATTAATTTCTTTTCCCAAATTCAGTTTTTTCCGTAAACATTTTTCTGGAAGCCCGGTTTTCCATTTTTTAAAATACAATAGTAATATTTTGCCCACATGAAAAATACGCCAGTATACTATAGCATTTACTCATTAACTATAGTCAGACACATATAGCCTATACTACAGTGTTTTTGAACTTTACGGAAAAATCAATTAAAAAAATATAGCATAATGAAGTGAAGAGTGAAGTGTGGCCAAGTATGGTGTTCCATACTTTGAATTTGTGCTCTGCATCTAACCCATCCAACCCATCAAAAGTGGGCAGCCACTTTTGCTGCGGCACCTGGGAAGCAGTTGGGGGTCCAGTGCCTTGCTCAAGGGTCTTACCTCAGTCATGGTATTGAAGGTGGAATAGAGCGCTGGTCATTAACTCCCCCACCTTCAATCCCTGCTGGTACTGAGGATCGAACCTGCAATCTTTGGGTTACAAGTCCGACTTTCTAACCACCCATGCTCAACTACGTTAATATAAACAAGCATCTCTTCAGTGCATTTTCTGGTTTTTCTTTTGTTTTGTTTTTTACGCCTACTTAAATTTAAGATTCTTTTATTTTACTAGTACATTTACTTTAATAAAGGAAAATAATATACTATAGTTTATTCATGTGGGTGTGTCATAATTTCAAATATCAAACATTATATTTGCAAAAAGACAACAAGATGAGACCTGTAATATTTCTTAGTATATATAAAGTACTGCACAGTGTTGTGACATCTTTGCAAACTGTGAGTGACATCAGTGAACTGTTCTAATATAGCGGACATGTCTACGTATCTGAAAGGGTTATATGATCCATACATATCTATTCCTCAAAACTCTCCAACAAGTCTCTCCTATTCTACTCTGAACTCCTTTGTGCAGAACACAAAAGAAGATTGTTGGTAACTGAACAACGGCGGTACCCATTCACTCCTCTACCCATTCTTCCTCTACTGTTTGCCAATTCCACTCTATAGCTGAAGTTTTGTTGGCTGCCCTACTATAGAACATTTGATGGTTAGTTTAGTTTCATAATTTAAAATACTTAAAACATTTTAAAGAATGAATAAGGGGCCTGTGTTTAGCACAGGGTTTAACAGTCGCTCTCTATAATGTATTATTACATCCCAAACACAAGATGTCAGTATATTACAAGAAATGTCCTATACAAATGTGCATGACTCTTCTTATTAACAAGCCTCTGTTGGTTTGAACGCATTACATTTAAAATTCAAATCAGTCATCTGAATTCATTGAACCTCTTACCAGCTCAGCCGAACTGGTGGATCATGTAGACTTAATAAGGGCTCATTTCCTAATACCCAATTCAATTTTTAAATGAGCAAAGAGGTAACGGGATCCTAATGAGGACATTTTCATCCGAAAAACAGAACCTAAAAAATGTGGATTTCACCACGGCCACCGGCGGCTGTCTGAAAAATCCACTCTTAAAGTGATATTGATTTTGCCTTCATTGATTCACTGCCCCGTTCTCCCACGGCCATGCCGAAATCTCTCCAGCTCAGCGCAACAATTCAACAGCCCTGCAGTTGATTGTTCAACACCTCGGCAAGAGTCGGGGTCAGGGGAGAAGGTTGAGGAGGGAAGAAAAGATGCGGGACGCGGGAGGTGTAAACGAGAAAAGTCCGAGGAGCATTAACAAGCATGCGCGCTTCAAAGCCACCCGCTCCTTTGAGACCGTCCACGGGCCCGTTCTCCGTGTCACGCAAGCGCGCATGGATACACGCGCGCGCAGGAAGAATGTCTTTAATAAGTGAGCCATTGATCCGGCTCCCACCACCAGGCAATTAAGAATCCAAACTCTCTAATAAGCTCCAATTGGCTGGTCGACAATTACTGTGGCAGTGCCTGGAAGAGTGAGCATGAGGCGGCCAGGCTGATTGGTTTCACTGGCCCTAATGCGATTGCAGCTTGTACCTTGCTGACTGCTCAACGGGTGAGCCGCGTTTGAGCCGTAATGGGCGCCCGGCTGCAGATAGATCTCTGAGGCCTGATTGCACCCTGCTGTCAATAAGCAGTCGCACCTTTAATGGGGACGGGGTTGCGTGTGTGCGTTTAAGGGTCAGGACGGTGTCGTGGAATGCTCCCATTACACCAGGGGCATATGGATTCTCAGTAATGAGACAAAAGTATCAAAGGTTTGTGGTTTATGACAGCGTGTAAGCATTTATGGCTGGATTTCTCCCCAGCCTAAGCTGGGATACAAGGGGGACGGACATTTGTTTCTTTGCAACCCACACACACCATTCGTTCGAGCATGCTGTGTCCAGAATGCAATTAATTCTTTTGGGTTTCTTGCCTTAAGTGAATCATTGACCATTAGAAACCGAAACAGAACAATTTATTCCTGTTTATTCCGGTTTACTCTGCAATAATAACCTGACGGATGTACATTATCCTGCTTATTACACGCACTCTTGCCAAGTGTGAAAAATTGTTTATTACCTTGTAAGTATGTAACGCATATAAATATTTAGTGAGGAAAATCTGTAAGCCAAGACTTGTTTAAATAAGGCGAACATGCAATTTGGTTTATTCAGTTCTAAATATAATCTCATGTTATTAAAATGATAGAAAGAAGATAATTTGAAGAATGTTGGTAACCGAACAACGGCGGTCCCCATTGACCAATACTAGTCAATGGGGACCGCCATTGTTCGGTTACCAACATTCTTCAAACTATCTTCTTGTGTGTTCTGCAGAAGAAAGTCATACAGGTTTGAAATGACAAGAGGGTGAATAAATGATGAGTGAACTTTAAGTAGACATACTTCTATTCAATTTATTTGTAAAAGAAGGCCGAGATGACTCGTAATACCAGGATGACACCTCGTGATTAGTTTTGTTGACTTTTGTTATCTGGGAACAACACCTTGGAAAGTCACGACCGACCAATCAGAATGGACCATTCCAGAGCGCCGTGAAATAAAGTATTTCTCGGAATAACGCTTGTTCTTTATTTAGCATTAAGCCCGCCTTCACTGTGCAGATTTTCATCTGCCTCTCTACTGTACTTTTCATCTTGCTGTCGTGAGATCATAATGTTCTTGTACTGGAGGCATACTGAGACAGTCTGTACTGTGAAAGTTCCCAGACGCCTAGCAACAGCTACCAGTGCTTCTTTAGTCAGCCGCTTATAGTAATATCGACATGGCAACACACAGACCCTTTGAACAATCTTGTTACCACGTTGCAGCGCCTTTACCGGTATCGTAGCTTTTGACATCGCTCGCTGCAAGGCAACTCGTGTAAACCGATCTAGAAACTGTGTTTTGATATTAAATCATACTAAATATCAGTGCGTACTTTTCCCTGTTTTTCCATGTTTCTCAATGCCTACTGCCTTTTGATAACTATCAGTTTCAGAATAGTCGGAAGTGAGTGCTGGATGGCAGCGTACAGGTCACAAACTTCTGGTTTGTTTGCATGTCCTTTATACTTTATTCAGGCTTTTGACCATATCCAGTTAAATATTGTAGTGGCCCATGTGCAATATTCTCAGACCCAAGTTGCAATACTGGTTTAACTCAACAATAACCAAGTGGCGCAATTGTTTACGGTCTTTCCTTTTGTGCTTTGTTGATTTTACTTAGGAGAGCCAATAATTCCTATCCCACAAGTCAACAAAATGAGTGCATGCTGAGGCTTAAAATTACCAAATTACAAAGGGACAATAAGACTTCACTCTTAGCTGTTAATCCAAGAGCAGTATTAATGTTTCCATTGTAATGCTGAAGGTTACCAGCAGGTTTGAAGTAATCTTGTCTCAAGGGGTGACATACATAGCAAAATAAAACAAAAGTACAATATTTTATATTGAATTCTTCCAATGGCATCCTTTTTTCTGTATGTCCTTCATGGTCATTTATTGCGGTATGTTTTTTATATATCTCGCTTGTGGAGATGTTTATAGAGAACATAAATGTTTGAGATTCCAGTGCTTGAGGTCAGGTTTTTAGAAGTGGTCCTTTAAAAACTATTAATCTTAACTACGTTTAAACATAAGGAAAGATCTGCACTCCAAGGTTTAGCACAAAACCAATGTGTATATAAATGTTTTTCATTTTATTCCCCATTCATTGATTATGTCTTAACATATATTCAGTTATAAATTCCATATATTCCATTCTGTATACTGGAATATTTTGTATCTATCCTCACGCAAACCAGGACCATAGGTGCAATGAATGTATCTCAGCTGTTGCGGTCATCATCTTCTTAATGTTACTTCTGCAATATCTACAATATTGTAGAGAACATACATGGACACTCGAGTTGGCATATGATCAACATGTTTATCATAAAATTCACTCTAAATGCTCGGGATGAAAGTTTACCGGCTGCGGAGCCTACGCGGCGTCTGCATGGTATAAGTTTTGAAGGTTGCTAAATGATCGGGTTAAAAAACTCTTTATATATTTGTGCTGAATATTTTATTAAAGTAATTTTCAACATTTAAACGGCATTTAGAGGCAGCTATACAACGCTGTTTTTGTGTGGGTGGTCTTAGACTTACGCATAAATATAAAGGTAGGCTAAATCGTTTCTTACTTCTGGAATAATTTACGAAAAATAATCCTTGAACTCTTAACTCTTCTTTTCATTACCAAAATATTTTACCTTTTTTACGCATGCATGAAGTCTAAAACAAAAACTGCATAACATTGGAAAAACAAGGAAAACGTGAACATCTTGATTGCTTTGCGGTTGACAAAACAGCAATATAACGCCAAGCTTGTCCATCTATAGGCGTATCAGTAAATAGATCGATACATTTTATGGTTCAGCTGAAAATCCAGTCGTGACTTTCTGACGGACTAAAACTGGAATCTGCTCCAAAACTGAGAAGGTAAATAATATTAAATGACCAGTCGATTAAAAATATTGACATCGACTAATTATCAGCGTCGACACAGTCTATTATATCGAGCAATCGCGACAGCCCTACTACCATCCCATGTGATTCAAGATTCAAAGCATTTATTGTCATGTGTACTGTGAGGAAAACAAGTTTCCCTGTACAATGAAATTCTTTCTTTGCCACAGTCCATAGTGAATGGCAGAACAAGTGCAACACACACAAACATACACACAAATATAATAAATAAAACTAAAACTATGCTGCAGGGTTGGAATATAGATATGTACAAATATAAATATATCTATAGTCACTATGGACTGTGGCAAAGAAAGAATTTCATTGTACAGGGAAACTTGTTTTCTCACATGACAATAATTTCTTTGAATCTTGAATCACAGGGATGTTAGGGTTGATACCTCTGTAAAGTCTGCACCACACTCTAAAAAGTGCTGGGCTGTTTTTGACTCATGCTGTGTAAATATTGGACAGAACACACTGGTTAAAAATGACCCAATGCTAGGTTATTTCAACCCTATTGCTGGGTTGTTATTACCCAGCATGGGTAATTTTTAACCCACCAGCATGTTCTGTTCAATATTTACCCAGCATGGGTCAAAAAACAACCCAGCACTTTTTTGAGTGCAGCATGGCCAAAGGGGAGCTTTTGAGCACTCTTTTAAAAATAATGATAAAAGACAACATATGGTTTCAACAGAATCATGGTTGTGCTGCTAACAGTAGAACATCCAGCTTAAGGACACAGTAAGCTGGTTCCTTATTCACTTTTTATAGTGAAAGTGACCTATTATTTGTCAGATATGGTGACCCATACCCGAAATGTGACCTCTGCATTTAACCCAACCAGTGAATAGTGAACACACACCCTTCAAGTCGTGAACACACATACACCGGGGCAGTGGGCAGCTAACACTGCAGCGCCCGGGGAGCAAACAGGGGTAAGGTGCCTTGCTCAAGAACACGTCAGTTGTTACCTGCCGGTACTGAGAATCGAACCGGCAACCTTCTGGTTACGAGTCCAACTCTCTAACCATTAGGCCACAACTGCCCTTATAGTGGTTGAACCTAAAACCTCCAGTTACAGTATGAGCCCTGAACCCTAAAGACCTCATAAAATTATAATGATCCACTTGTTAAGCCTGACGTCACGTACCACCATGTATGGAAGGTCATATACCGATGCCATAGACCAATAACCAAAAATGCTGATATAACTCATGGCGTGATGTTAAACGTCCGAAACCCCCGATCCCATCCTTTATCTCATAACGAAACCAGTAATGGCCACACTGCAATTCATTCTTTACAAATTACAATTAGTGGTCGACTGAAATGGGTTTTTTAATGGCCGATACCGATATTAAGAGAGCACTGTGGCCGATTGGCCGATAAGAGGCAGATTTAACACAAATTAAATAAATGGAAGACATACAAACAATTAGTAACTAAATAAACAATTATTGTGTATTACATGCCTATAGTTAGTAACAGACTTAAACGCATGAAGAGGTCCACACATGACTTTATATTAATAGGGGGTAGCTAAACATTACTTAATATAAATAAAATATAGCAATTTAAACATATCAATACTTGGCACACAATTTTTATATCTTATCCACCTTACACTACCCATTTTACTGTGTGTCAAAAATGCATGCTTTACATCTTAGTGCCATTTTAATGAATACAATGCTAATGCCCAAACGGAACAAAAAAAATTGTTCATTTATAAAAATCAAAAACTTTCAAATATAGGCCAATATATCGGCCACCGCAATATATTGGTCTATCACTAATTACAATATTGATGTCAGAGATTCCGTAAGCCTGGAAACTGTTTTGATCAAATGTGCGATATGAATGAACAGGGTTGTTTACCTTATGTGTACCTTATTCTGTTGTTACTCTAGCTCTTGGTATAGCAGGCAAGCATCAGTGTATCCAGGTGCTCTGCTGTTGTAGTCTATGTAGATGTTAATGGATGTGACAGATTACATGGGCAAGGCACTGCTTCCTGGTGTCCCACTTAAAGGTCAACATTCATGTTCACGTTAGAGTTTTCATTGCAGCTCAGTATGGAGCAGCCACCGCAAGAGAGCAAGTGTACAGCCAGTGGATGTTTTTCCTTTCTGGCAGTCTTTTAGCTCTTCCACTCTCTCGTGGAACACGTATCCAGTCCTTCTGCAGGGAAATCTTTCAGGCTATGACCTCATAATGTTGGATGATCCCCCTTCTGCGCTGAGAGGAACGGGATGAGAGAGAGAGAGAGAAACAACCAGCAGATGGATGCTTAACAGAGGATAACAGTCAGTCAAGAAAATGCCAGCTTTGCAAGCATGGCAGTTTTTGGCTTTGAAAGACCAAATCATTGTGTTTTCACACTATAGTGACATGTGAACACACCAGACTTGCGTAGAGTGGGGCTGGATTATTACAGAGGTTTTAGATTTCTTTAATAAGATAACATGAGATGAGAACTGTAGAGGCAACTGCTTCTAGTGGTGTTTTATAGCACATACTGTACTTGGGGTTTAAGAAAACCCTGTCCTTAAGTATTACATTTTGTGCAACAAACATAAATGAAAACTCAAATATTGCAGCTTGTTGAAGAGAGTTGCTGTATTACTTTATTATTATTATTATTATTTGTATGTATTATATTTTAATGTGAAATGCTTTGTATTATAATTGTATATACAACTTGCCTTGCATTCTCTTCCCTTGGTTTAACTTACATTTTTAAGTGATTGGACATACAGTTGCAGAAAATTACCACTCCAGTTTTGCCTTTAACAGCATGTTTGCATGTATTGTGACAATTCCAGTCCAGTGTCTGTTAAATTTCAAGAGAAACAAGCCTCAGAAAAGAGAAGTCTGAGAGAATGTAAAGATCATGAAAGTTGTGAAAAAATCGGACTTTTTCCATCATTGTATACCTAAACCAAAATACATTAGTATTGTGTTTAAACATAAATATGAATATTTTAAATATTTTTTGTCCCGATTTCCCTTTCGTTTTTGCAAATAAAAACCAATATTTTAATTTGGAATTTAGGAGAAATGTTGAGACTTATTCACAGAATGTAACAAAAAAATGATCATTTTAGTTAAAACATACCTATAAATAGTAAATTCAGAAAAACAAACAAAAAAATTCTGCGGGTGTGCGACTTTTATCTGGCACCTAATAATGGGAGAAATGATGTCACAAGTTCACATGGAATGGAACAAAAATTATATTTTACTTAAACCTATACATCATAAATTGTGACCCTGGACAACAAAACCATTCTTAAGGGTCAAATTGAGATTTTTACATAATCTGGAAGCTGAATAAATACGCTTTCCATTGATGTATGGTTTGTTAGGATAGGGAAATATTTGGCCGATAGCCTAACTATTTTATAACTATTTAAAAATCTGGAATCTGAGGGTGCAAAAAAAATCTAAATATTGAGAAAATTGCCTTTAAATTATCCAAATGAAGTCCTTAGTGTAGCATATTACTCACACAAATAAAATGTTGATATATTTATGGTAGAAAATTGTCAAAAAATTATCATTTTGACCCATACAATGTATTTTTGACTTACTACAAATGTTCCTGTGCTACTTAAAACTGATTTTGTGGTCCAGGGTCACAATTTAGTAAAACTGAAAATAATTTTGGAGTGGTCTCTTAATTTTTTCAGAGGTTGTACATAATAAATAATAAATCCTATTGACGTACATATAAAGATGCATCGAGTTGCATCTACATGTAGGTTTCAGACTAGAAGGTAGGCGCCTGAGGCAGTATGTTGGGTCAGTAAGTAACCACCTTGCCGCATTTTAGCAACAGCATGGCAACTTGCTTAAAACACCCTGTAACTACATTTTATAGTAAGTATAAGCAATATCACTTACAAATGAGACAATGGTACAACAAAACAATCATGGGAGAAGCGAAAAGATGCAGTGGTCTACTTTTAATATTCTTTTCCTGGTTTGTCCCAGATCACCAAAGCACCATTAGCTGGCGTGATCTCATTTTTTTCCTCATTGCTTTCAGCTCGGTGTGTGATCAACACAGGATCAATAGTGAGGCGTGATAGTGTTTGTTGGATGTGCTGCCCTTTCACCCCACTCTGACAGTTCTGGGACGTGCTGATTTTATTTATAGCGCTTTTATTTTTAATAGGGGATGAGTTTCTGTCTGACTGGTTCACCGGAGAGCCATGCTTCGAGTATGGATCGCGAAGGATCACAGCACAGATTGTATAATCGTGCTGTAACTAAGATTGGTGCACGATGCGTCATGTGGAAAAGAGAGAATTAATATTTGGGTATTGCAAAGAAAGGACATTCTTTATAAATTTCCACAAGTAAAACTTAAAAAACATATTGTGTCATGAGACACTAGAGATTAAAAGCAAATGGGGAATTTCAGCTATTGCTTTTGGAAAAAAGAATCTGAAGGAATCTCAGATGTGTCTCATTTATGTTTCAATCTTTGCTCGGTGTTGCTCGAAATGGGGGAATTAGGTTTTGATTTTCATAATTCACAGATCAGAGAAACAAATCAGACTATTGTATTCTATTATGTTCTCTTGGTTGTCATGCGATGATGTTAACATAGACTTGCTTGTAATAGAGCATAACCGCATAACAGACCAAATTGCCGTAATGCACTCTACCACAGTCAGCAACCAAATGTCAGATATTTTAGTATATTCTGAAGTCTCCCGAGCTATGGAATTTGTGAAAACCTGTTGCTAGCTATCCATAAAGACCAGAGAATACAAAATAATAATTAATATACAAAATGCAGATAGGGATAGTTCACCCAAAAATGACTATTCTTTCATTAATAACTTATCCTCACGTTGTTTGAAACATGTATATATGTCTTTGTTCTGCTGAACACAAAGAAAGATATATGGAAGAAGCAGTTCTGTGGCACTATTTACTACCATATGGGAATATAAACTACTATGGTAGCCAATGGTGCCCCAGAATCGTTTGGTTTCCCACATTTTTCAAAATATTATCATTTTTGTTCAACACAACAAAGAAATGTATACAAGTGTGGTATACAATGTATACAATATGAAATCTGTTGTTTTCTGTCTTTAAATATACAATAAGAAATATTTGCTCACATATTCACTTAAAAGCTGTATTAAACAACCTACAGTAGATACTTTGTACCATCTGAATCTGTTAAAATAGGGTATAATGTACAACTATGTTATTAAACCAGTATCTTACCAGTACATTTATTTTTATTGAGAAATATTTTTAAATAATAAGTATTACTTAATTTAATTTTACTAGCTCATTTACTTCAATTTACTGTTATAGTGTTATAACTTTAAAGTTAACCGGACTTTTATTTTGAAGGGTTGCCCGCAAATGGTGTTGACAGTAGCTTCATGTGTTTGCGTCCTCGTTGTTAGACGCATGCTGCGTCCCAATTCGTCTACTTATACTATGCACTAAAAGTATGTACTGTTTTTGTTATGGAAAATGGGTAACAAAACAATATGCTTTCTGGTTAAGAAATTATGCATTTGACAGATTCCGTACCATTCCGCGTTTTACAGCAAATTCCATTTTTATGTCTGGATTCCGCAGTTCCATCCGCGTTTTCCGCATCGCGGAAATCATATGGCCCTAGATGACATAATTATCATTATCCTTTTAATAATTTTGCTTCACTTTGGGATCAAATTTGAAGTTTTCCACTAAATTAAAATATAACCTTTAATTATTGTATCTTGGCAATCTTATTTTCTACTTAATTGCTTTAATCTCAAAAAGATTTATTCCTCACATAAAATCAAAATAATTAGAGAGATCACAAGCAGATCGACATACAAAAAACATCTGCACTTTAAAATGCAGCAACCATAAACATGTCAGTACAAGAACCAGCGTCCCAAAAATAGCCAACAGGACATATCCCAGCAGGCAGTGCTGCGAACAAAACAGGTCAGCACTGAAAGAGGTCTGCCACCGCCGGCCCGTCCTCTCTGCTCATCCAATCCTCCACTCCAAACACCTATGAACTTAATTATCAAATGAATAATTAATGTTTGATTGCACAATTCCCCCCGGCTGTCAACAGAGGATCGTTTATCATAAGATTATAATTCATTACTAATTGGTTTGGCATGAGGGGTTTTCATTAAAATAATTTGCTTATTATATGTGCAAATTTTGTTAGCCGGAAACTTTCCGATGATGGCATTTTGATTATGTCTCCCACAGTGGCTAAATAAAAAAGAAAAGATGTGTATTGAATTAAACATGAGGGCTAAAAATATGTGTTAACTTCATAACAATAAAGAGTTCTTTTGTTTAAGTGGGTTAGTCAAAGTTGATTAATAGGTACATGTCCCTGTGATCTGGGGTTATAATCAATCAAATCGCCGCTCTGCGAGACAAATTTATCAAGTGAATTTATTTTTAAAAGTAGAAGTAGAATGTTGTACAGGTAAAGAATTGACCATCCAACAAGTTGAGGTCCAGGAATGAATTTATGTAGATTTCATCCCTTTTAAAGTACTGACACATGCTTCAGAATGCTAATAGTCTGTTAGTTAACAGCACAGTAAAACATTCTGAAAAAGCTGCATTCTACATTCATTCCCTTTAAAGCAATATTGCTACAGCCATCAAAATACAGCTTATATAACAAATGCACTGTCTTCAATAATACATTTCCAGACAATTACTGTCCGACATCAAATTGCCTGCTGTGAGCAATGTTCCCATTTTATGCATAATAGTTCTCTTTTTAAGTAAACTTAAAGCAATAAAAGGTATAGTTATTTAGGCTTTATTGTTTGAATATCTGCATTAGGCTATTGGAAGTCTAAGCTTTGAATTCATATAACCCAAACATGTGTCTGATCCAGTGTCTGGAGTACACAGCTGTAAACCAGCCAGATTATACAAAGCCAAGTTGTCAATTTTCAGTACAATGACATTTTAGTGCCACAATAAAAAAAAGCTTAACTGTAACTGTAGGAGAGTGTTGCCATGTTTCACTTTTCTGGCCTTTCATAACTCCATAAACATAGCTTTATAAACCGAGTCGTGGTGGTGGTGATGAAGTCTTATTTTTAAAATAAACATTTACATTCACAGTTTACTATGGGCTTGTTCTTGTACAATGTTTTTGTTCTGGCAACACAAGTAAATTCTTGTATCCCTTACCCTGTCATTTCTTGCACAACGTACAGGTAAACAGAGATGCGTCCCCGATGCACATTTAAATACGTCATTAACAATTGTTGTTTAGTTTGTTTCGATACACATCTGCGGTGTGTGCACAGCCACAACCTGGAATTTTTGAAAATGATGGTGTGATTTTACCAAATTGAACCAAAAGCAACTGCATTCAGTCAAGTATGTGTGTTCCCTAAGATTTGTAATGTCGACATTGTGAACGCAGTGCGTGAGCTACAATTTAAAGGACCAGTGTGTAAGTTTAAGTAGGATCTATTGACAGAAATGCAATATAATATACATAACTATGTGTTCAGATGTGTATAAAGACCTTACATAATGAACCGTTATGTTTTTATTACCTTAGAATGAGTTATTTCTATCTACATACACCGCGGGTCCCTTTACATGGAATCCGTCATGTTGTTTCTACAGTAGCCCTAAACGGACACTACAGAGTGCGTTTCGTAAATAAGTTCCTTCGGCAAAGAAGCAAAAACGTTGTAAAACTATACGTGTCAATAAACTCTTGAGTACGACTAGCAGGTTTGCAGCAATCGCGTCGCCCAACACAAATTCACGTCTATTCACCTCTTGCATTAACTTTTCATGTAATTTAAATGTAAAATAATGATATTCGCTTCTGGTGTGTCCACACAATTAGGCTGTTAGGCTGACTATTTGGAGTTTGTAGGAAATACGTAGCTTTGCACATTCCTGATGTCCATATGCCAGCTAATTTTTGCAGTCATATTTGCTAAATGCTTCAAGTATTATTAGGTTACTCAAATAGTACCAAAGATATTGCTAAATACACAAACAATCCCCATTGGACTACATTAGTCCACTCAGCAGTAACCACTAACAAATAAAACCCCTCACACGCACAAGCAAAGCGTCCATTAAAACAAGCTCTGAGCTATGCACATAATGTGTCGGCCTGTCAGTCATGGGCAAGTAGGGTCAGCGTCCTGTGGTCCATCTCTGTTCTCTATGTGGCCCAGCTTTGCAGAAGTAATCCTGGAGCGGGATACTGACCTGGACATGCCGTACTGGGGGGGAGTGAGTTTTTTTTAGGTTGTCAGCTGACCAGATGGAAGTAGACAGACATGTGTAGCTAAAGGCTTAAGAGAGTCTAGTCGCATAACATGCCTCTCGGAGTTAGAGTGTCACTGTTGCTTAACACACGAGTGTGGACACAGGCACACACACAGGCCACTGGGCTTCTGGGAAGGCTCAGTGACTGTACGGATGCACGGTACAGATGATGCATTTTGTGTATTGGGATGGAAGGAAAAAAGTTGCTTGCAAATTCAGAGGCACTCATACGCATTTATCATGTTCACATCAAAGTGATGGGTTGAGTTATTGTCTTCTGCCAACTAACCTCACCTGACCTCTGTACATCAATAGCTTATGTTTTCATCCAAAGATACGAATTTAACTTGCGCAAAACTGGAATATCGCATAAAACATTTGCGAACAAAGCACTATTTCCATCCAGTCGGAACTTTGGCTAAAGTATTTCAGAACGACATTTCGGATGCTGTGCAATGAGATCGAAGCTGGTTAGTCAAGTTATACCGTCCAGTGAGGCAAAGTCACGTAACTTCTTTGATGCGCATCAAGGAATTTATTCGGGAAACATGTTTCCATCTTAGTTTTTGCGCATTTCATTTTAATAGATAAAAAGTTTATCCAACTAATTTAGAGTTAATATTATTTTTTGAGGTCCTACTTTACGTTTACATTTAAGTGTAAAAACACTTTCATTTTCTAATAATATGCAGTTATTATTACCTTCTTGACTGACTCTCAAATGACTATTCATCTTTCTAATCCCCTACTTTCTGTCAGCCTACTCTGATCTGATTGGTCAGATGGTCTAGTCTACTGTGATTGGTCTACCTCGTACAACGTCGCAAATGGAGCGTAGGTAGGCATCGCACAAAGCGACGCAAATCTGACGCGGAACTGAAATTAGAACGACAGACGACTCGTTCGCGGGATTTAGAGTCGACTCCTTTTTTTTTTACCCAAGCCAATTGCTTTGTTATTTGTTCACTTTCGGCTTTACAACTTTGCAGACTGCTTACATTCACACACAGCAACATTACACGCTGCATGAAATGTAATTTTAAGGACACTGTAATAGTAACTCTAGCCACAAGTTTTTAATGTGCACATTAAAATAGGTGGATGGAAACATAGACATCTGGTGGACTAAAATGATGAGGAAAAGGAGGGTTTGGGTTTTTCAAGTCTCAGGTTTTTCAAATCTCACGTTTCAGTTTCATTTGACGATTACCATGTTTTTGGGCATATGGGGAAAAATTTCATATGCAATACATATTCAGTTGTCTAAACTTTATTCTGTGAAACTTTATACTTTTGTATCACTGAACGGCATCACTACAGGACTTAAAAATGAGTGGCTTCCTGTCTTGGTTCTAATAATTTGTAGCATTTGTTTATCTTTTCTGTACGGTCGATCATTTCCCTTGCCTGCTTGGATAAAACGCTGCTGTACATGGAACACGTTCGCAGTTTCCAGACAAAACGCAGACCACACACACATACCAGCAGTGACTGGCGAGACAAGATCGATGATGGCTATAACACTGCAAGTGACCCATAGTGTTATCAGCTCAAACCATCCTCCCCTAACTGACAGTGAGAGATAGAGAGACCGAAAAGAGTGAGAAGACTGTAAAAAAAGATCATATTAGAGGCCATGGGAACATTTCGCAATGTTGACTTTTAAACAGTTTAACATTGCTTTTCTGACTGGTGGTGGACATGCTTCAGCAAGTTGAGCGTGTTTGCGTGTAGAAAGTTTTGGGTTGTACGTTTTATAGGGCATGTTATGATTTCATAATTTACATTTTGAACAGGCTTGAGGAAGTAACATTAATGTGCGTTATTACTGGAGAAACATATCTCTGGAACTATTACCTGCTTGTGTGGACACATTGATAGAATCAGAGCAGTCTGTAGTGCTTAAGGCTATAGATAAATTTGATTCTGGTGCTTCAGAAAGCAAGTTTCTGTTTTATTAACATTGAAAAGCTACAAATTCTAACACGGGTAGTCCGACATTTAGTCCATTTAGTGTTAATTGAATCTATTGAACAACAGTTGCTTTAAAAGTCAGGAGTAATACAATTATACAGTTAGTTGTTTTAGACTTGTCTTCCATAAAACTCTTGCTATGCAGGATTAAATGGGATTTTGCAGTTTGCTGAACAACATGACAAGACAAAACACGGTACCGTCAAACGTGCACACAAACGTGAGGATCAAATCGATAGCTGTAGCCCTTAATCTACCATTGACATATGTCCACTGTTGCATGTGTAGATCAAGTCACCTCCTGAGGCTAGATTGACCATTGAAGAGTAACAGAATGGCTGTTAAATGGTTTGTAAATCTGTTGTCTGTAGGGCAGGTGTATGTTGTCTTCAGGGCACGTACCTCCCTCGTCAATTACAGGGGCAGTCAGCACCAGACAGGGGAATGGATGCTGCCCATCACTCAGTGTCTCCAAGACTCGCTTTTATGGAAAGAGATGTTCAGAAACAGAGCAAAGAGAATGGACACAAAAGGAACAGAACACAGAGCATGGAAGGATGAGCTTTGCATAACTCCACAGAATTTAAAGGGATAGTTCATCCAAAAATGAAAATTCTGTCATTAATTACTTAGTCTTTAGTCGTTCAAAACCTGTATACATTTCTTTGTTTGGTTGAGCACAGAGAAAGATATTTGGAAGAATGCTTGTAACCAAACAGTTATTGGACTTCCATAGTAGGAAAAAGTACAATAGTAGTCAAAAGTGCCCCAGAACTGTTTACCTTTCTTTAAAATGTCTAATTTTGTGTTCAACAGAACAAAACAATTATAAAGTAATTTTTCCTACTAACAATGGGGTCCAAGAACTGTTTAATTATCAAATATCTGAATGTTTGTAACATGTTTGTAGAGAGTAATTCATGACATAAATGTTGTACATATGAGTTTATTAAAGCTGAACTCTGCTTCTTTTTTTTTTAGATAGTTAACAAAAATCAGTTACAAAAAAGCAAGTAATTAAAAAATTCTCCTGTATAATTTGAGCTGTCAGGTTGATGTTTAATATTTTTTAATTGCTGTGCTTTTGCTTTTATGTTTTTAGAATTAGGGCAAAGAGGAAGTATGGAATCCCCAGCAGGCAAATACAGTATGTTATTTTTTTTTATTTCATAATGTCACACTTACAAAACAGTTTGTATATTTAATAATCTCAGCTCAAAAATGAAAATGACGTTTTTTCTTTCATGTTTAGAACACTTATGCGTTTACTTACATGTAACCAAGCATCATTTACAAATCTGTGTTTACATGATTTAGTGGGTACAGGGCAAGGTTTAAAGGGAATTATAACTTAGGGCTGCACAATTTATCATATTTGAACCATTACAACAATTTCTGCCTCTCACGATTTATAAAACATACTCATCGCTATATGAATTTGTTAATAACAAGCACAAAACATCATCATGATATGATCGGAAATTAGGGATGTAACGATTCACTCGATTTTTTTTCATGATTTTTTTAACAAAACTTGTTCAAACAAATTAAAACAAGTACCCTTTTATTATTTCTCAAATGCTGCGCATTTCTTTTTAAAATAAATTTGTCAAATAACAAAACTCAATTGCAATTTAAAATAAATTTCTAGTCAAATTAAAATTAACAATACAAAAGTCTCTCAAATATAAACATAATAAGACTTTATCTGTGCTATTCCTAACTTGTATTTGTTTTTTAAATGAAGAAATATCAGCATATCCACGTTTACCAAATTTGCAACACAGTGACCACTGATATTCAAAACATATACCGCAATTCATTTAACATCTCAACCGACTTGAATCGTCGAATATTATAATCGATTTTCAACCGACTCACTGTGAATCATCACATCCCTATCGGAAATTGTTCATTTTTGGGCCGGATTGTGTGGATGAAAGCACAGCAGGGGGAGAAAGGGGGGGGGGGGGTCGGGAGAATCACACAGGCTTGTAATGTCATGATGGCAAGTAAATCTTTGGACTCTTAAACTTGCTTTAAAATAGATTTTTCATGTGTTCATCCATTGCACGGAATTCTTTTGATTTCTTTCTCTAAAATTTGAGCAGAAAATGCAAATAAAGTTCACAAAGATTACTTTTTGCCTCATTATAAGGAATAAGGGAGACTTTGATGCTCCAAAAAACACACGTACCTACACGCACCAATTTGTCTGCTTTCTGCCAGACAGCGTAAACACGTGCAAGGTAGCAATTAGACATCGCTGGACAGACGATAAACACAATCTTTCTATTCACCCTCTACTACATCTCTCTTTCTCTGTCTCTTACCCTATGCCTCACTAATTAAAGTCCATTAAGAGTGACATTAGTGACCAGGTGCTTCCTCCTGCACCGGTGAGGTAAAAATAACCCAATTAAGCCGCAAGTCAGTCACACATGATCAAAAACAAGACGTTTGATGTCTCTCTCAGGTGTGAAATGCTACTTTCATTCTTTTTTATTATGCAAGAACTTTTTCTGCTGAATTTCTGTCTGCAAAGCAACCTAGATGTATGTTTTTAATAATAGGGTCACTCTCTCTATGGAGTACATTTTTATACCCGCTAGCGTTATTGTCCTAATATACGGAGTGGAATATTTAACTTTTTAAAAATGGAAATCCTTACAATTTACATTTAAATTAATGCATTTATCAGACCCTTTTATCCAAAGCAATTTACTGTGCCTTTGAGGTATACATTTGATCAATATGTGGGTTTCATTGTGAATCGAACCCATGACCTTTGCTACACCTATTGAGCTACATTTGTTATTGTTTTAGTATTCATTAGGGTTTTTTTCATAACGATTTCACAAGTTAATATGGAAGTAATTTGTGTTTTTTCATGCACTGTAAACATTTTGCTGTAGTTACAACTTACTGGTGATTTATATTTATCTAATTTATTGGCAACAGTTTGTTCAAAGATAAATGAACATTAAACAAGAATAAGTCTTAATCGTTACAGAAAAAAAACTATAAAATAACAGCCTCAGGCAAAGCATTCTGGGAACCAAAAATCAACCTTTATCGTTTTTTTTTCTTCAGATTTTTGATTCCCAGAAATGCTTGAATGAAGCTGTTATTTTATAGTTTTTGTTCTGTAAATATTAAGACTTGTTAATGTTTAATGTTCATTTATCTTGAAACAAAATGTTGCT
Source organism: Oreonectes daqikongensis (assembly GCA_026939265.1). Classification (NCBI taxonomy): domain Eukaryota; kingdom Metazoa; phylum Chordata; class Actinopteri; order Cypriniformes; family Nemacheilidae; genus Oreonectes; species Oreonectes daqikongensis. Next base: position 1,395,490 of record JAOTQM010000206.1, read on the forward strand.
GTATTTAAATATAAATCAACAGTAAGTTATTGTAAACTGTCTACACCATTTGTTTACAGTGTATGTATATTTTTATGTTTTAATAATAATACTACATTTGTTCACTAGTTTCTTAATGGGACCATCTTCTTGGAAGTGACATCACACCTACAGTATTTGTAAGTAGCAGCAATGGATTTGATAAGTTATGTATTGCTGTATCACGTTATTTATTGTCTATGCCTAAACTTCATCTGTACTGTATTTATGAAAGTTGCGAATAGTATTTTATAAAAAATGCTTCCTTAATTTTAATGCAAGCAAATGTGTTTTTAAAGGCTTCAAATCATACTACATAACAGGAAGGACCACATACAGCCATCATAGAATTCCTCTGTTGTTAACAACCTTCCCAAAATTCCCAGTTTCGGCGATATTTCATTACACAGCAGGGCTGGTTTCTTAATCTGGTATATATCGGTCATTTTCCCAGTGGGCCGGTAATGCGTATGAACGAAGGGGGACCCCCCAGAACTTAAACACGAATGGAACGCAGTCTGGCATGGACCGATTGCCAACTGACAGGCTGCTTGGCAAAAAAGTCCAGGGCGCTTTTTTGTCCCAGTCCAGCCCTGCCACACAGTCCTGCCTAAACCCTATTGCAAGGGAATTCCATCAGCTCGGTGAAGAAAAGCAAAAGCCCTCAATCTTGTAATCTGCTCTTCTCACAACGTCTTTAAAGCTTTCAGTCCTTCTACAATTGCTAGTCTTGAAACATCAAAGTCGACTTTAAAGTGAGGCCTTGTTACTGAGTCATTGTTATTAAGGCTAACAGGAAAAAACCTTCAAATGGCAGATGCTCAGCATAGATAGAGAAGAAAGCACTGCATTGATCACTTGTTAAACTCAGGTAGCCATTAGTTAGGCATTAATATGTACTTGGATCATTCTTTAAAGAAAACCTTGATCTGATTGGGAATTTACTTTGACTTGACTCAATTAAGGATTGTTTAGTACTTTAACATTAACGATGCTGGAAAGTACTGAAAGTAGGGATGTTGCAATATACCAGTTTTGATAATAACGGTGGTATTAAAAATCATGTTTAACGATATTTTGTTAATACTACACATATGATATTAAAATATTTAGCAACCATTTAATGCTTTGCTTCAGGCCCAAAATCCCTGATAGCACACATACATCTGGGAGATGTCTTTTTGATGTCTATATTTAAATCTGCAAAACTTTTTTTTTATTGTTTGCTCATCTGCAATACATCTCTGAAACGTCTGTTGTAAGATGTCATATAGACATTAGAAGATATATGTAAGCTGTTTTCAATTTGGAGTGTAAAACTGCTCTTTCTAAAACGTTTATCCGATGTTTACCATATCTTTAGCAGACATCTTACAGATGTACCTGTGCTATCTGGGAATGAATACATACTCTATTTCTCTGCCTCACTAAACTCATATCTTGAGTGTAAATGAAATACATTTAAGACAAATTAAAGATGAGTTGACTGATAGCATTTTAACAAAAATCTATAGATATTGCAATAATAATATCATTCAATAATCATGTAGTAAAAATCTGATATTGTGACAGCCCTAACTGTAAGTAAGTAAAAGCAGTGATGCTACAAACTTTACAATCTAATGTTTTTTTCAGTCTAACAGTACTTCAGCTGGGAAAACCACTGAATAGCACAGGATTGCCCACCTTCCAATGAAAAAAGACGATGGTCAATCGATAAAGACTATCGATATCGAGTAACGATTCTCTGGGTTGGGGTTTTCTACCAAGTTTGCTGAAGTTACAGTAAAACACCACGTCAGGGGCAGTTGTGGCCTAGTGGTGAGAGAATCGGACTCGTAACCAGAAGGTCGCCGGTTCGATTCTCAGTGTAGGTAACGACTGACATGCCCTTGAGGAGGACACCTCCCCGGGCGCTGCAGTGATAGCCGCCCATGTGTGTGTGTTCACTATTCACTGGATGGGTAAAATGAAAAAAAAAACGCTGGCGATAAGTGTGCGCGATTATCCTCCCGGTGTGCACAAGGCTTCAGATCGTACAGAGGAACTATTGCTGTGTATTTATAAAGATACCAGTTAGTTTCAGCGTATTTGACTACACTGTAAGCTACCAACATGAAGTAGCTAACAACCTTCTCAAAAAAGTTGCTTGACTGTAGTTTAACTACCTTAAATTATGAGTAGCTTCCCCAACACGACAAAGGACAATGTAATCTTTAACGCATTTGTGTGTGCGTGCGTGCGTGCGTTAGCCTGGTGGTTGGTGGGGAGCGACACTGCTAAATGTCACCAGGTGCATTAGCATTTAGCCAGACTAGCTGCCTGTCAATCCCGTTTTATCTTCCTCCACCCTCTCTTTTCAGTCCCCCCCGTACGCACACCATTTTCTTTTGACCTCTTGATAAGCCATAGAGAATGAGTGCTTTATCAGAGGCCAGCCACTCCAAGTGATGAGTAATTACTCATCTTTAGCCAAACACATGGCACACGCTCTAATTACAGGCCGCACCATTCGCATGTCACTCACTGCGCCCATGATATTAAGAGTCCGCCTACCATTTAGAGCTCATAGGTCTAATCCATCGCTTTAAGCGGTATCTATATTCATACGCCGAGGGGGTTTTGTCTTTAGCAGTGCCTTCATTAGGGGGAGTAGTATTCACGCTTAAAGTGTATTCAGAGTGGTTCACAGCATAGTTGTAAAAATGGGCCTCATTAGGATGTGTAATAATTTCAAGTTATTACAAGTTTTCTTGGTGCAGTGATGTTTTAAAATCTGGTATTAGTTGTCATTACTTGACAAATCACATGGTATAAACACTGTCTTAAGTATAGGGCAGTTATGTAAATGTACCGCTTTGTGCATCTTGTTTTGTTTATCATTTCCATTTGCTTACAATACCAGTGCCCCAATGTACTAGCAATGGTACCATATTTTTGGACCAATTCAGTTTCATAGCATTCTTAGTACTTAAAATCAGCAAACATCCGTCATGTGCACATAAATGTGGTGAGAACAGGTTAATAAATATTCTTGGGACAGTCAATACATTTTATATAATGTAATAGTCATAGACGGTAAAGGATTATCATATGGGATTATCATAGTTGACAAATAAACCATAAATGTGACTGGTTTTGTGGTCCAGGGTTTTTATTTCTTAAGGCAAACTAAAATTTCACCATGTTTTACTCACCCTCAATGCATCCTAGTAGTGATTATGATTTTCGAATACAGTCAGTAAACTTTTCAAAATTGAGATTTTTACATCATCTGAAAACTGAATAAATAAGCTTTCTATTGATATATGGTTTGATAGGATAAGACGATATTTGGTCAAGATACAACTATTTGAACATTTAGAATTAGAGGGTGCAAAAAAATCTAAATATTGAGAATATCGGCTTTAATGTCGTCCATCAGAGCCACTGTAGGAGGCCGTTTTTAAGAACAAACAGGTTTGTTTTAATGCTCTCTATTTGCTTACCGCTTGATGTTGTAGATAGTAGATTTGCCTGAAAGCTGAAATTCTAAGCTTTATATAAGATTCCAAACTTAAGTCGGTAATTTCCAAAAAGCGGCAGCAGCGAGTGAAGTTTCTAGGCGTGTTTCCGGGAATTTTTCTTCCGTGCATGATACATTTATATAATTTACAAAATATATTAATGGAGCATGCTCCTTACTTAGTATCCTAATGATTTTTAGCATAAAAAAGACTTCGTCTTGGGCCAATATAGGCCTTAAATGTCTTTAAACTAGCAACTGTGATTCTCTCAATCTCTCTAATTACTTCTGTTCGGATGATGTTAAATGTTGCATTTTCTCAAATGAGAATTTTGGAAAAAGCACACGCTATTATTGTCTAATTGTGTAACTTGGATTAATAATCCTCCAGTATGTTTTGTTCATAAAGGACGTTTCTTTCTAGAGAGATTTGATAATCAGTGGCTTTCATCTGCAATACACACTTGCATATGTGCACACACATCAACACGCTTGTGTTTACTTGGAATAGACAGCACTCTGTGTGTCAACAGTGATTTGTGTGCACTACCATCTTGGAGTGGATTGTTCTGATGGTATTAGCGAATGTGTTGAGTGGCATGGCGGATAGAGGTTAATTGTATTTTTGTGTGCGTGCGTGCGTGTGTGTGTGTGTGTGTGTGTGCGCGTTGTGGCGGATGTAAAATTATCGCATTTCGTTAAGCTCTTTAAACGGATAGCTCCTGTGTCCATCTACCTTGGGGGAGCTTGTAAGATGATCTGGAGCAGTTAGCATAACTTATCGTGCCAGGCTTGCATTCAGCGCTGTGTAATTATTAACACCTATTAATACAACACACCTCTCTTTGTCTTGACTAATTGATATAATACATCCACATTAACCTGATCAATTAGAGGAAGTGATGTAATAGAACACAGACCGTCTCACCCATGAGGTTTAAAGATTTCATTTGGCTGTGTCGCTACAGGCAGCAGTTTTTACTTCATGTGTCGTCTTAACTGGGAACTCATTAGAGCTGTAAATCTCCACCTGCCTTATTGTTCGACTCGATTACGATTCGGAGGTTATTATGAAAACAAAATAATCGAGGTTAAATAATTATTGTGCCTCAATCTATATAGCAAGGGTTGTCTTATTTATTTGTATTAATTTTTATTACAAAATATATATATTTGAATGTATGCATTCATACTTTATTTGATCTTTTATTATTATTATTAGTTATTTTTTGTTATAAATTGAATACAGTGTTAAATTGACAAGTTATTTATTCATAAAAAATGTATTGACTAAGTCGGTGAGTAATCGTGTTAAATAATCGTGATCTCAACAAAATCATCGTTATTAGTATATTTTTGTCATAATTCGAGCAGCCCTGCTATATGCTAGTAAAGTAACAAACTCAGCATTACTTGTTAATACAAATATATGCAGTATGGTACACAATCATTTTAAAGAAAACAACAGACAAAAACAGAGCGGCAGTGTTTTCTGTTCATGTAAACGGCCTTAAAATGCGCTTCTGCCGCATTCCACATGAGAGCTGAAAACTACATCATCAGTTACTGACAGATCATTCAGTGATCATTCACGTCTATATGCAAAGAGTCTGTCGTGTTTTATACAATTGTTTGAGGTAGACTTTAAAACGCATGACGTGCGCATTGTTTCTGTCAATAGAGAAAAGCGTGACCATGCGCAGTACCACACCTTTATAATTTTGTCCAAGTCCATCTATTCTAGCGCAAGGCTCAGCACTATATTGTACATGTTCGTATCTGTCAGTGAATATGATGGTGATGGAGAGTTCTCGGTCTTCTGAAGTACTTAAATAATAAGCAAATAAAATGGGTATTTTTCATGCTAAAATATTACGTTAATTTCAGTCCGTTTACATCATACGGTTTTGAATCATTTAAATCACTGCTGTTACCAGATCAGTAATTTAAGAACTTGAGAACTGAATCAGAGTGTTTGTGAATCAGCTGAATCACTAGTCAGGTTTCCAGTAGTTTTGCGCAAAACAAAAAAAAAATTACTAAATGACGATTACAAAAATAACGGAATGACAGTCATTTCCATTAAAAGTTGCAACTTTTCTTCTGGCGATAAGTCATGCTGGCCATACTTCTTGTTTTTAGGTTTTATAATGGGTTGCGAACCAACTTTAGTTACTTAGTTCCACACTGCAAAAGAAATGTTTGTGTTAACTTACAAATATAAGTTACATGGCTGCCTTAAAATTTTGAGTTTATTCAACTTAAAAGTATTAGTTAACTAATGAATTTTATGCAATATGTTTTAGTTAAAAATTTTAAGGCAGCCTTATTTTTTGAACCAACATTTCTTTTTACACTGTATACTGTGATTAAAGATCTATATTGAAATGTTGAAATGTCTATATTTGCCTAGATATTTTTATTTTAACTCACTGTTTCCGTTTTCCTGCATTTGGGCCATCATATAAGATATTACTTAATATGAATTTCTTAGATCCTATCTTTCCAAATGTTCTGCCTAAACATAACGCGAATGATCATGTGAGTTTTTCATACATCACGTGACTTGTAAATGAGACAAAAAGTGTTTCCATTTCAGTTTTGCGAAATATGCCTTATTGTATTGCCTGAAAAAACATCTAATGCGAGCTTGAAAACGATATATTTTTGCGATATATGTGAGTTTTTGCGAAATCAACGTGTTTCCATCGTGTTTCAATTTACGCATTTTGGAGGGTAATGGAAACTCAGCTACTGAAAAGATCCGACTCGTAATTTGCTAATAAAGCAAAGCCAAGGTGGATGTACATATTTTTTGTTTCTTGTACTATTGTGTGGCTTCCAAAAGAAGATGTCTGTAAAACATATATAATAATATATTGCGATGTTTTAAATTAGATTCAATCTTGACTGACTGAAATAAAATAAATAAGAGCTCTGCTTTCATTGAGTAGACATTTCTTTCTTTCTTTCTTGTTTACTGTTTTCTTGTCCAGCACCTGAGCCCTATTTCGGTTTTGGATGTGCACATCTATTTCAGATTTTTATCATTAGATATTAAATTAGATTCAACTCTTAAACTGTTCATACATTTTTGATGTATGTTGGTTTTCTTACAGTTTGACACATTTTTTCTAGTAAGCTACTTTGTTTACTAAAATGGCCTAAAACTCATGACTGTCATGACAAGAAATTGATGACATTTATTAGATATTTCCTTCAAAAGGCAAAATCTAAAAATGAACACACACAAGTGTGTTCAACTTTTCCTTATACTTTATTATTGCATTTGTGTCCTTTAAAGGTTCAGTCCCCAGTTTTATTAGCAGGAAAAAAAGCATTTTTCTTTTTTGCTCCACAACCCAAAGAAAATCGCAGAGGTTTCGAATAATATATGATGACATAATGATGACAGAATCTCTCAGATGACAGAAAACTCTTCAACTTAATTACACTTGTATATTTACACTATAAACTGTGTGACATTTTTGTAATGCATATAATATTTACAGCCTCAGATATTGCATTTTTAATATAGACAGTGTTCTTGATCCTGTATTAATTGTATTTTTATTTATCTCACTTTTATTGCAATGAAGGCAGAGTGAATAAATAAGATTTAACTTGCATAAATATTCATGAGCGTGGATCCGCTCACACATTTTTCATTTTAATAAATACCCACCCAATGTGTGTTTATGAAGTGTAACCAGGACAAGGATTATGAAAACCTCCAGAATGATCATATTAACACTGACACAGAAATCCAAGGAAATGCAAAAGCTAAAGAAATGAATTTCGAGTGTCGATATGAGAATACTTGTTTCCCGTTGTTATGTGTTCCATTTAAAGCCATTCAATTTTTTTGTGTTTTTGAGGTGTGGGACGTACTGTACTGTTGCACACACTTATGCTTTATAAACATTTCTTAATGTTAATAATGTTAATTTCACAGTTGTTTTCCCATTTCACATCTCTTCATTATAATTCTCTCTCTCTCTCTATTATTCAGTGCTGCTATTTTTTCCATGTGACACTTTGATTTCCATTCCTTTATTGACCCTCCGCCCATCAGCGGTCCACCTACACACAAAGCAAACACATATACACACTAAAGCTCCACTTTAAGAGCTTCCCACGGGTCTCACATATTTCATATCAGATCACAATGGTGGTGTACAACACCAGCGAGTCCCCTGTGCATTAAGTGCAAAGAGAGCGCGACCTCAATATCCTCCTGAAATAACAGCACATTTTTAATATGGTCAAGAACTTAACCAGGCTGAATTCATATAAGAGGGCTTTTGATTCTTGGTTTCTGTGTCAGTGTTAACATATGCGCATGTAACATGGCAACGCTGTCAAACTGTAAACCTTACAAGTCTTGAGGGTAAGAGCTTGTAATGGTCTCTGCTAGGGCTGGGTGATATGTTTTTTTTGCAACATCATGAATTTTGCGATAATTGCAATTGGAATGATTGCGGGACCTTTCAGCTATTAAGGTTCGATTTAAACTCGCTAGCAAAAAACGCTGTAGTGTAATTACTTTTAATGAATCAATTTAAACTGTCCATTGATCACAAAATGAATCAACTTCATATTTAATTATTTATTAAATATATATAAATATAGGGAGTCTTTTAGCTATATTGCTTAGTCTTAAGTTGTTTATTCAGAATCTCTTCTTTCTCTCACCCGGGTGGCACCTGCTTCGCCCAGGGCTCTGGATGGCAGCCATGTTGGATTAGGGTGCCATTTTTAATTATCAGCTTCTCCCGATTTTCACACTCTATCCTTATCACCTCTCTCCCTCCCTTTGTATTTTGTTATTTTTTTCATATTATCTCCGTCCAATCCATTCAAATTGGTGTCTTTCAACCTGTTCCTTTTATGACCATACAGTACTGTTCACATTTATATTAATAGGGCATTATAAAATGTTAAAAATATATTTCTACTGTTCGATTAGACAAATAATGTTTAATAGTCACTAAATAACAATCTGTCAATTCAAATATATATTTTTTTATTTGTTATGAAGACTTTCTTATGGATATATTGTTTATCTGTTGTTCTATGTAGTCATTTTTCTATTTAGTTTAGTTTTTTTCTATGTATGGTGTTGTTTTTTATTCATAATGTTTTGTTTTAATCATATTCTTAACACTGTTTCACAAATATATGTTGGGACAATATTGACAGTTTTAAAGCTAGAACAAACATCATTAATTATTAAATAAAGGAATACAAACTAAATAAAATATAACTAGTTATATTATTAGCTACTAACCAGGGGTGCATCCCGAACAACGACGTAACTCGCTGCTAAACCACCGTAATACAATGCATTGTTGGGGAAATGAACAATGTAGTTACGACTGTTTCCCGAAACCGTAGTAAATTTGTCGGAGATCAATCGTTTGAACCAAATTGGTTCAGCAATCTAGTTGATGATGTCGCACAGGTGGTTGAGTAATAATGTTTACTAATAAATACGTTCACATCGAATTACTGTCAAATTCTTGCTGTAAATACCGCACATTGCACCTAAAGACCTTTAAAGACCCTTTTCTTGTTTTATTTTGTTTTATCTCAAAATGTTTCATTCATTCACAAGTTTCCTCCTACGTCATTACGCCCAGGGATTCCCCAGGGTCCTAGTGTCTTTGGGCTGCGCACTTTTCAAAAACAGCCCTTTAATACTTTTGACAAAATAAAAGACATAAAATGGAATTTGTAAATATTTTATGTAATTGCTATAGAATGCACTGCATGTCGCTTGCTTATTGTGCTCAGAAGCATGTAAGTCTATATGTCATAATAATAAGGAACAATGCTTCTAACTACAGCTATGGATCTGTAATTCCAACCACACAACTTTGCGATACTGTTTGCGAATGTTTGTTGGAACGATGGTTTCGGGAAACACTTGAATCGGTAAATTAAGTAGGTACGACGGAACTTGCGACCATAGTTGGCTAATGATGCTTTTGGGAAACGCACCCCAGATCGATCAACTAACATAGACCGGAACTAAACTTCATGCCAGGCCTGATAATTTGTTTTAGATTTGTGGTTAATGCAAAACCTGTGGTAACCACTTTTAATATACTAACAAAAACAAATTGCTGGGTTTTATTTACAAATGTTTTTTAAATATGCATATTTGCACAAGATGAAGTTGAAAACACTGCTAAGACCTAGAAAAAAAACACCTTGTGACCCAAACGTCGACCCAGAAAACTTGTTACTGTTGTAGATTTCAGACGTCATGCTGGGAAATGATTAGGTTTGTTGTACGTCATAACGGACAATCATTTTTATTTGTGCGTTTGTTTGCTCACAGACCCAACCCCTAAGAAACTTGGACAGAAAACAGAAATGAAGAGGAGTTGTTCTTTTGAATTTGATTCCTTCTGTCTCCTTAAAAGCCTCTTCAAAACAAGTCATTCTCTTTGGTAAAGTTGCTCGCTCTAGAGTTCCTTGTTTGCTGTGTATCATAGGGGGATCATGCTCAAAATAGAAAGTTGACATAGTCAGACACAGGCTGTAGAACACTTAAAAAATACACAAACTCACAAGAAAGCTTTCTTTGTTTCCCAGTCTACACAACAAGCATGTGTAAGTAGATCAAACATGGTCAAAACATAGCAAAGCATTGTGGGACATGTATAGAGAGAAACGTCTGAACTTTAGTTGCCTACTAAGCATGGTGTATGATTTTTGAACAAAATGTACTTTAAATGATTATGACAGATTTATATAACAAATTATAGCCTACTAAAAATATTCTAAAATGTTGTATCTGCAGATGGTCGTAGGAATAGTTCACCCAAAAACAAAATAATCTGTCATCATTTACTCACCATCTTGTCATTTCAAACCGAATGGATGCGACCACACGCTCCACCTGGGGGATGCCGACAGAGGATGCGACCACACGCTCCACCTGGGGGAGGCCGACAGAACACGCCGGGTCGACAAATGCATTCTGTGCGTGCTCGAGTCCCAAGCATGCAATGCAGGTGTCGTGCCCGTCTGACTCAGCGACTAGAGTGTCACACCCAAGGACACAACGGCGTGACATGTCCGAAGACAGTGTGCATGTTGCCAGAGGAAATTTGCTCTTTTAGATCTGTGACTCGCTGCCGAAACACCCAGGGGAACTCTGTTGAAGAAGGGAAAGCTTCGCTGCTTGTGTCGTAAATCCGGCAGCTTTTAAAAAAGCTCTCGAAGAGAAAAATGCTCAGCATACACAACACAATGCTTCGCGGTTCCGAAGAACAAAATGAGTGAATGAATGGACTGACACGCCGTCCTCCTTTTATACCCGGAAGTCCGGGCCGGAGACTGGCATGCTGTTGCCATTCGCTAAGTTCATTGGCCTTTTTAAATTCCTCTCGAAAGAGATAGGTTCTCAAGTTCAAACCTCATCTGTCGACAAAATGTCAAAGTGACAGAAAGGGAACCGTTGGTACCCATTGACTTCTATTGTATGGACACAAAACCAGTGCAAGTCAATAGGGACCAACGGTTTTCATTTACCAACATTCTTCAAAATATCTTCTGTTGTGTTCTGCAGAAGAAAGAAAGTCATACATGTTTGAAATGACAAGAGGGTAAGAAAACAATGACAGAATTTTCATTTTTGGGTGAACTATCCCTTTAAGTTTTTTTTTTCCATTAGGCAATGCTCATAATCCCTTCCACAATGGAAAAGAACAGCTAACATTCTGACACTTGTCTTAGAACAAAATCAAAAGTATGTTCCTTTTAAATCCTTGATGAACTACATATGTTAAGTGGACAGTTAAATGATTTGAATTAGGATTTATGTTGCCCAAAGGCCTCCTGGGAAGTTCCCATTTATGATTCTGAAATGCATAATTAACATGTCATGAGCATTCGTTTTTTTTTTTGTCGAATTGGACGGGCTGGACAGTTTTATATATTTTTTTACTCGCTGACAAAGACAGGAGGCTTTTTAGTGCTAATTCTACAGAATGAAGAGCAAATGATGTGCATTAGGTGTGTAATTGATGCTTTTACGTATGTATTTTATCATTCTTGTACTGCCACAGAGAATGATGGGAGGATTTGTTGCCTAAGCCTCATAAAGCTGCTAAATGAGCGGTATTTTCTTGCGAGCGTTATCACTCTTCTTTATTAATGATGTACATAATACTCACACGCTTGTATCAATTGTACAGTCAACATTCACAATTGCAACCTTATTATGATCAATACCCATTAGCTTCCAACAGCATTCTTTAAATGACACAACCCTAACTCTGAAAATCAGGGCTTAAAGAAAACTCAGAATATTCCACTGGTTATTACAACGTTGTTGGGACGTTTACGTGTGATCTTGTGAATATGATCATTTTAGGGGCTTTTGCACCACAGGAACGATTTCATAGTTCCGGGACGATTTGCTGGAAGTACCTGCTTTTTGTTGTGTTCGCACCGCAGGAACCGGCTGGCATTTTTGTTCCGGAGAACCATGTTGGAACACTTTAGCTCCTTCTCCATCTAAATCAGCAGGACAGGAACGATCGGTGATGTAAGTAAATGCTGATTGGCCGAATTTCTGTTTTTGGTTGTTTGTCGTTGTTCGACGGACGAGCTTAAATGACATTGCTGTCGACCGGCATATGTTACTAAATAGTTCCTTTTGCCGGTGCAAATGCGATTGGGGAAATGGCCTGAGGGAAAACTTAGTTCACAAACGACAGCCCTCTTTACTTGTTCCAGAACTTTGTTTTCCGGTCGGAAAAGTGGCATTTGTCATGGCTTAAAGCAATATTTGCGGTAGAGAAGGATGAAGATCTTGACATGATGTTCTGAACCAATGTCATGGCAGTTCATAAATTAGATGGCTGATCTCATTTTAATTTTATAGGAGGTCTGGTTTTGCCCAAGTGATGTTAGATTTAGGGTATAAGGCTTTTTTTTTACACAGAACCATACTCAAATCTTACAAGTAATTGTTGTGGCCTGATTGCATACAGTATGCGAGCGTCTTTGCAGGGAGTGAGTAAATGAGAGTTTTGATGGGTTATTAAACCTACTAAGGATGGGGCACTATTAGCTACCATCAGCTCCCCGCTATGAGAGCCCTCTGCCGTAAAACGATTACTGTTCCAAAAAAATCACCATCAAATTTAGTGGACCTGGCTAAAAACCACTTATAACTTCTCATTTGGTGTTTAAAAAGCACAAACATCACTGCAAGGGAATAAAAGAGGGCAGACACGAAAGCACCAATATGGAAGACTGTGCTTTATTGTGTTCAGTGAGAGCTGTAATGGACGCTGACGTTGGTTTCCCAATTGGCTTTCCCAGGATTGAAGGTTGTCAAGTGTGTGGCCCACATACAGGGTTTCTATTGTAGGACATGTAACCACAGTTATTGCGTGCCCTGTTGGTCCTCAGGCTGCTTAATGGCTGACATAGCTGTCAGTCAACAGGTGCTGTGTGGGCGGGGTCAAACCCAAGAGGCCGCAAATGGAAGCGGGCATTTGAAGTACAATCATTTTAGTTGCCGTCTACTTTAATGTACTACTTTATTAATTTAGAAATACGCACACATACATAGACTTGATATGCCAGTTGTCATTTGTGTTCAATTTAGAATCAAATGGCAAATAAACAGAGAAATGTATGAACATAGTGAAATGTAATTACATACGTTTATGAATGGGAAAGAGTCTCTGAGTTTATTAAAGTCTATGGTGACATTTAAAATGTTAGCTGAGACTATGAGAAAGCTTTAATATCAAGATGTGTTTTTAATGTTGATGCAGATTAGTGCAGTGTTTGAAATATGCATTTATATTTTATTGGTTTTATCATGTGGCAAAGTGAAAATTTTGATCTTTTATTTAAAAAAATCTACAAAATTCCAAAATGTTATTATAGTAAAACAATTGGAAGTGGGGGGAATATCACATTGTGAAAAAAATGTTTTTCTCGAATACATGTTGGCCACAATTATTGGCACCCCTAGAAATTCTTAAGGGTAAAATATCTCCCAAGTATATTCCCATTCATTTCTAAGCACACAGAAGGAACTAGAAACATGATGTTGTCCAGTCTTGACTTCTTATTTGTATATACTGTATTATGCCTCTCTTCTCAAGGGCATAGTACAGTTCTGAAAATAAGACTTGCCTTGTATTCTCAAACCTCATCAGACAAAAGAAAAGACAAACAGTTTTTCCTGCAAAACTACAGAAAAGATTACAAGTAATACAAAAAACAATTTGTAATATACAAAAGTAATATAAGGGTGCCAATAATTGTGGCCAACATGTATTGGAGAAAACATTTTTATTTCACAATGTGACATTCCCCCTACTTCCAATTGTTTTACTTTATGTTGGAATTTTGTAGATTAAAAAAAAAGATCAAAACGAGAAACAATGCAGATTTATTTTTACAGCCTTCTTTGCTCATATTTACCAAGTGTGCCAATACTTTTGATCGTGACCGTACTCATTCTATTACAAATGCTAATTAGGACAGATAGTATGCGAGTTGGGATGCACTGTATGTTTTTTGTGTACAACAATTAAGACAAGAATTTTTGAGTCAATAACACATTTGAAACAGTAACTATCATAACAGCTCAAAAAATCATGTAATCTGAAGCAGGCATAAAGAAATGTCAAAAAGTTTTTTTCTCCCTTATGCTGTCTTTCCTGTTTATGTCAGTTTGTCAGGTCTTCTCACTTAACAGTTGTGGAAGTAAGACCGTAGCGTTCCATAGCCCTCAGCATCCTGTAGCAGTACTCCAACGAGGGCCTCGAGTCAGCATCGATCGCGCAGGTCAAAGGTCACCCGTCCGGAACTTGTTAGCTAGAGGCTGCATGCAGCTAAAAGGTGATGTTAAACACAATATCGATCCAACAGCAGTCCCTGATTGAGAGAAAAAATTGTCACAAAACCTAAAAGGAATGAACAAAAGAAGGCCACAAATGAGAGGAGTGGAAGGAACAAGTGAGGAGGAGAAATAGAGATAAGAAATTAAATGAAAGATGTGGAGTGGAGAACGAATGTGGCGACTTTAGAAGAATATAGATTCAACCGAATGAATGGAAATGGCATATAAATCACAGTGTTACAGTGTGACTTTTTACAGAATATTTAAGGTACCAGGTCTGAGTGGTATTATTTTTTTATAATAAAAAAATAGACTTTATTTCACAGATCTAACTAGAAACACATAATAACATTTAGGCCCGGTTTCATAGACAAGGCCCAGACTAAAATGTTAGTCGAAATTGTTTTTACTTAAAATAACTTGCAGTGACGAATCTTAAAATATGTCAATGCTATTGATTTGTCTCAGGATCCTCCCCAATAATGTTATTTCTTAAAGCATTTTTATAAAAGTGACTTATATTATATTTAAGTGACTTAAATATTCTAATTTAACTAAGGCCTAGTCCTGGCTTAAGCTAAGCCCTGTCTGTGAAAACGGGCCTTGAAGTATTTTTTTGGTTAGCATTCACTTAATACAAAATGAAACGTGCCGTTTGTACACAGAAAAATTCTATTTTATTTAATTATTTTAGGAAAAGTGTAAAAAGGAAAACAGGAATTTCAGAATTTCTCAATGTCTTGAGCTGGCATGGCTTTCACAAGATTCCAGAAGTGCCAAACCTAATGATCCGTGTTATCGGAGCGTGACCTGAATATTCAAAGTGCATGCAGTTTGCTTCGATAAAAACAAAATGCATTTTGCAGAGAATTTTTTTTACTAGGCCTGTATTGGAATGTATGATAACGGAATTTCTCATTCAGTTTGTAGTAACGTTTCTATAGTTCATGAGTTTGCCTGCCCATTCAGTCTTAATAATAGATAGATGTAAACAAACTTGGCTTGCTGTCCTCGAAGGGGGCTCGAACTCATCCTCTCCGTAATAGATCTTCCCAGAGGAAGAAAAAGGAGGAGATGGGGGATGCCGGAAGAACCGTCGTGGGTCACTGAAATGTACTTTAAAAAAGATTTTGTCACAGTGTTGAAATAAAAGAAAACACAGTGCTGAATGAATATTCATATGTCATGGTATTTACATGATACATGATTCATGTAATCCTGTAGCTCATTGGTTAGAGCATGAAGCTAGCAGTGCCTAGGTCATGGGTTCGATCCCAGGGGATTGCACATACTCCAAACAAATGTATAATGTGTAATGCAATGTAAGTCCCTTTGGATAAAAGCATCTGCCAAATGCATAAATGTAAATGCATACATGTGGTACTCCAATACACAATTATAGAATATGCAATGATACCATTATAGTACTGTAATCCTGTATCTGAATTGGTAGAGCATTGCGATGGCAACGCAAAGGTCATGGCTTTGATTCTCAAGGAACACACAGGTCCATTCAAGGTATACATTTTTTCAGTTTGTAAGTCATTTCGGATAAGAGCGTCTGCCAGATGCAGAAATGTACTTTTCAGAACCGTAGAAGCTCTGCCATGTCATTGTGTTAACGCAAATTTGTCTGAAAGCACAAAAGTAATGTAAAGCTGGCTCTTACAAAGGCTGTTCGAGTGAATTTACATATAAATGCACTTCTTCAGACAGGCATTCCTGGCATTACAGTCCTGCAGTGCCAGCTTTTACTCACAGAGGGCGCTAATGTCTTTTCACATTGTTTCAAATGGCCATTTACAATGCACAAGCTAGGTGTGTGTGTGCATGTGGGTTTATTTCACACTTGGTATTTGCTTGAATAAGTTCTGTATCACGTGACCTGCTAAAAAGAACAATGAAGTCTATTGTTTGGAGATGTCGACAGTTTGGAGCTTAATTATACGGCTAGGAGCTGAACACAGAGAATGTGGTGTAAAGATGATAGTGTAATATGTGTGTGCGGGACAGTTAAATCAAATCAGAAGCCTCCATCATGTTTTATTTATTTTTTAAGCGCTGCTTTGTACTAGGTCATTGCTCACGTAATAAGAGTCTTTATTTCAGCTTTATTTTTCAAAACATTTTTACTTGTGAAGTGTGGATGTTGGAGATTTACTCTCTATAGAGTATAGGTGTGTGTGCGTGTGTGTGTGTGTGTGTGTGTGTGTCTGTGACCCTGCGCTCAGCAATTTGTGGAGCGCTTTGAGTCTAGAGACTGTCAAGACAGTTATGCACTCTTTCCTCATTAAATGAGTCCCTCTCCATTTGTGAATCTCTCCTCTCTTTAAATATCGTCTCTTTTCTTCTTCTGCTCTCTCCTTTCCACTGCTCAAATATCTTGTCTCCTTTCCACTTCTTCACAGTCCTTTCCGCTCCTCAGATATCTTGTCTTCTTTCTGTCCTCCTCTGCTTTCTCCTCTCCTAAAAAATCTTGATTCCTTCTCCTCTCTTGCTCTTTCCTTACCTTACCTTACCTGCCCTCCGCTCAAATTCCTTGTCTCCTTTTTATAATCTTTTGTCTCCTATCCTGCCCTCTCCTTTCATCTCCTCTCCCGTTTTCCTATTTCCTCTCCTCCAATATATTTTCCCCTTTCCTCTCTTCCTCTGCTATCACCTGTCCTCAAGCACTGTGTCTCATTTCCTCTCCTTTCTTCTCCTCTCTTGCTCCCTTTCCCTGTCCCCTCTTGCTCCCTTTCCCTGTCCTCAGATATCTCGTCTCCCCTCCTCTCCCCTCCTCTCCTGTCCTCTCTTTAATTTCTCTTTCTTCTCATCTTGTCTCCTCTACCTTCCTCGCCTTATATATCCTGCCACCTCTCCTTTGTTTTTTACCTTTCCTGCCCATCCTCAAATTCGAATTCCTCTTTCTCTCTCCCTTCTTTTCCTTGCCTGCCTTCTCCTTTCTCCTCCCCAGGTCCCCAGAAAGGATTATCTTCTCTCCTTTTTTCTTCTCCTTTGCTTTCCCATTTCCTCAAATATCTTGTCTCCTTTCCCTTCCTTCCATGTCTTTTCCTCCAACAACTCTTTTCAAAAATGGTCTCCTTTCCTTTCTTCTGTCTTGCTCTAGTGTCTCAACAGTTTTCTTGTCCCCTTTCTTTGCCTGTTCAGCCCTCTTCTTTCCTGAAATGTTTGTCTACCTTTCCTCACCTTTCTGTTCCCGTCCATTCCCTTTCATTTCTTTCCTTTCCTTACTTTTTGCTGTTCTTTCATTTTCTTTCCTTTTCTCAATTTTTATGTCTCCTTTTCTCTACTCTTTTTACTCCCATTTCCTTTCCTCTGCTTTCCTTTCCCGTTCTCGTTTCGTTTCCTTTTTCATTCCATTTCCCTTCCCGTCCTTTCCTCTGCCTTCCTCTCCTTTCCTCTGCCTTCCTCTCCTTTCCTCTGCCTTCCTCTCCTTTCCTCTGCCTTCCTCTCCTTTCCTCTGCCTTCCTCTCCTTTCCTCTGCCTTCCTCTCCTTTCCTCGGCCTTCCTCTCCTTTCCTCGGCCTTCCTCTCCTTTCCTCTGCCTTCCTCTCCTTTCCTCGGCCTTCCTCTCCTTTCCTCTGCCTTCCTCTCCTTTCCTCTGCCTTCCTCTCCTTTCCTCTGCCTTCCTCTCCTTTCCTCTGCCTTCCTCTCCTTTCCTCTGCCTTCCTCTCATTTCCTCTGCTTTCCTCTGCCTTTCTCTCCTTTCCTCTGCCTTTCTCTCCTTTCCTCTGCCTTTCTCTCCTTTCCTCTGCCTTTCTCTCCTTTCCTCTGCCTTTCTCTCCTTTCCTCTGCCTTTCTCTCCTTTCCTCTGCTTTCCTCTCCTTTCCTCTCCTTTCCTCTCCTTTCCTCTGCTTTCCTCGGCTTTCCTCTCCTTTCCTCTCCTTTCCTCGGCTTTCCTCTCCTTTCCTCTCCTTTCCTCGGCTTTCCTCTCCTTTCCTCGGCTTTCCTCTCCTTTCCTCGGCTTTCCTCTCCTTTCCTCGGCTTCCTCTCCTTTCCTCGGCTTTCCTCTCCTTTTCCTCTCCTTTCCTCTCTCTTTCCCTCGGCTTCCTCTCCTTTCCTCGGCTTTCCTCTCCTTTCCTCGGCTTTCCTTCTTTCCTCGGCTTTTCCTCTCCTTTTCCTCTCCTCCTTCCTCTCCTTTTCTCGGCTTTTCCTTTCCTTTCTCGGTTCCTCTCCTTCCTCGGCATCCTCTCCTTCCTCGCTTCCTCTCCTTTCCTCGGCTTTCCTCTCCTTTCCTCTCCTTTCCTCGGCTTTCCTCTCCTTTCCTCGGCTTTCCTCTCCTTTCCTCGGCTTTCCTCTCCTTTCCTCGGCTTTCCTCTCCTTTCCTCTCCTTTCCTCTCCTTTCCTCGGCTTTCCTCTCCTTTCCTCGGCTTTCCTCTCCTTTCCTCGGCTTCCTTCCTTTCCTCGGCTTTCCTCTCCTTTCCTCGGCTTTCCTCTCCTTTCCTCGGCTTTCCTCTCCTTTCCTCGGCTTTCCTCTCCTTTCCGGCTTTCCTTTCCTATGCCTCCCCCCTCATTTCCCCCCCCTTTCCTCGGCTTTCTCTCCTTTCCTCGGCTTCCTATCTTTCCGAGGCTCCTCTCCTCGGCTTTCTTCTCCTTTCCTCGGCTTTCCTCTCCTTTCTAGGCTTCCTCTCCTTTCCTCTCCTTTCCTCGGCTTTCCTCGGCTTTCCTCTCTCGGTTTCCCTCTCATTTCCTAGGGCTTTTCTCTCCTTTCCTCGGCTTTCCTCTCCTTTCCTCGGCTCTTTCCTCTCCTTTTCCTCTCCTTTCCTCGGCTTCTCTCGGCTTTCTCTCCTTTCCTCTCCTTTCCTCGGGCTTCCTCTCCTTTCCTCTCCTTTCTCGGCTTTCCTCTCCTTTCATTCTCCTTTCCTCGGCTTTCTCTCCTTTCCTCGGGCTTTTTCTCCTTTCCTCGGATTTCTCTCCTTCCTCGGCTTCCTCTCCTTTCCTCTCCTTTCCTCGGCTTTCCTCTCTTTCCTAGGCTTTCTCTCCTTTCCTCGGCTTCCTCTCTTTCCTCTCCTTTCATCGGCTTCCTCTCCTTTCCTCTCCTTTCCTAGGCTTTCCTCTCCTTTCCTCGGCTTTCCTTCCTTTTCCTCGGTTCCTCTCCTTCCTCGGCTTCCTCTGCTTTTTCATCCCTTCCTCTCCTGTTCCTCTCCTTTCCTCGGCTTTCCTCTCCTTTCCTCTCCTTTCCTCGGCTTTCCTCTCCTTTCCTCTCCTTTCCTCGGCTTTCCTCTCCTTTCCTCGGCTTTCCTCTCCTTTCCTCTCCTTTCCTCGGCTTTCCTCTCCTATCCTCTGCTTTCCTCTCCTATCCTCTGCTTTCCTTTCCTCTCCTATCCTCTCCTTTCCTATCCTCTGCTTTCCTCTCCTATCCTCTGCTTTCCTCTCCTTTCCTATCCTCTGCTTTCCTCTCCTATCCTCTGCTTTCATTCCCTTTCCTCTCCTTTCCTCTGCTTTCCTCTCCTTTCCTCTGCTTTCATTCCATTTCCTCTCCTTTCTCTGCTTTCATTCCATTTCCTCTCCATTTCCTCTCCTTTCCTCTGCTTTCATTCCATTTCCTCTCCTTTCCTCTGCTTTCATTCCCTTTCCTCTGCTTTCATTCCCTTTCCTCTGCTTTCCTTTCCCTTGCTTTCTTTTCCTCTGCTTTTCTTTCCCTTGCTTTCTTTTCCTCTGCTTTTCTTTCCCTTGCTTTCTTTTCCTCTGCTTTCCCTTCCCGTTTCCTTTCCCATCCCTTCCCATTTCCTTTCCCGTCCTTTCCCATCCTATCTTGTTTTCTCCTTTTCATTTTTGTATCTTCTTCTCCCCGGCTTCTTCTTAAATATTTCGTCTCGTCTCTGCTGGGGCTACATTTTCCATCTGCCTGCAGTGATCTCCCACTCTGTTCCACGTTCAGCTCTTTTAAACGTCTCTCACACACACAGTGGTCCGGAAAATCATTAATATCATCACACACACTCAGAGACAGCGATCTGTTTGATGTCCTGCATGCGTTTTACTTGTGCTACATAAATGTGTATCTGTGTTCATGCAGGAGGAATGTAGATCCTCAGGAAGAATGCTCTTATTTGCTGCGTAATCTTGCACACAGCGGTTGCCTCCGGTTCCACAGGTGAGTGTGTTATAAGAGAACAATGTCCCACTGCGGAGTGTTTTGTTTAGTAACTACACTGTTATGAACCATCCCGTTTGAAATATTCTGAAATATTCTCATGTTTCCATCAAACCTTTATATTTTTACTCACTGGACACAAATGTGTTTTTAAGCGTGTTTGCTCAACGCAAGCATTTATGTTTTTGTGTATTTTGTGTTTGTTTGTTTGTTTGTTTTTCTACTTTATTCCTTGGTCCCCAATGGGATGTTGTTACAAATGGTTATTGAGATAAGATTACTCACCTGTAATGTGAGTTTAATTAAAGCTCTGGATGTTTCCTAAGGGGCAGCAGAGATTCTTTACTCAGTGGAAAGAGAGAAACAGACTCCACCTCCAGGGGCTTTCAATGTCACTCAACCATTTAAAACAATACACCACTGCATCCCTGGTTTTCTCCCATTTTACAATCCCATCAAGCCTGTTGCAATCTCTTAAAGCGTTCTTTTTGTTGTCTCTTAAAGGGATAGTTCACCAAACTCATATTTGTCATCATCATATTTAAATCATGTCTTTCTTTTGTGGACCTGATTTTGCATTTAAAATTATGCATTCAACCATTCAGTGAAAACATGGTCCCACAAACCCCCTCCCCAAATTTTTATATTAAATCTAATTTGTGCTTGCACTTTTAAAAAATAAAGGAAGGTCCTTCACAGTGAAAAAAAATTTCACAGTAAAATTTTACCTAAAAGCATAGCTACTTATAAATAGTAAAATCTGAAAAATGTAAAATAGTCTTTGAAGGAGGTCTCTTATTTTTTTTGTGCTGTTTGCATTATCTATATATCTGTCTGTGTTTTTATCTGTTGATCTCCCCGTCTCTATCTAAATCTCTTCATCTCTCTCACTTTCTGTCCTCCTTTGCTACCACTTATCTGTCCTTTGCCATTGATTCCTTATGAAATACAGCACTGTTTATTTTCACTCACCACCCAACATGAGCACGCTGAAAGACATTGATTTTTAAAGAATGCGAGCGTGTGTGCGCGCATGTTAGATTTAAGAGCTAAGCAGTATCTTAGGCACAATCACAACCCCCCTACTGACACTGACAAACTGGCCTTGACACACACCGTTTCAGGGAATAAGGGAATCAGAAAAATAGAATCAGCTTTGAAAGACGCTGAAGGATTTGCTACTTGTTAAAGAGGCATTTAAAGAAAAGAGTTACAGTCGATGTTCGGGTATAAAGAAACGGGATCAGACGGGAGGATAAAGTGAGAGAGAGAGAGACCATTAATGTGATGAATGCTTGAAGGCAACTGAGGTGAGGAAGAGACACTGCCTTTT
This sequence comes from Oreonectes daqikongensis, assembly GCA_026939265.1. Taxonomy (NCBI): domain Eukaryota; kingdom Metazoa; phylum Chordata; class Actinopteri; order Cypriniformes; family Nemacheilidae; genus Oreonectes; species Oreonectes daqikongensis. The sequence goes on from JAOTQM010000206.1 coordinate 1,417,330, forward strand.
GTGCTGGTTATTTCCTGTAGCTATTTCTCCAGATTGACCTCTAAAGACATTTTATGCCATATGTTGCCAGATAACCACAGAAGATATGAAAAAGAAAATACATTTTTACTTGTTCCAAGCGTAAGTGATTTTCTTGTTTATGGCATCCACCAAAGGAGATGCTTAGCACATTATTAGTGACTAGTCACAATTCACTTAATAATAAAATAAAGAGCAATTGCAACATTCTTTCTCCATAAAACCCCAAACAAGTATTCTAAGAAAGTCATGTTTGAAACAACGAGTGAGTAAAATAAGCACTTTTGGTGAACTGTTCCTTTAAATTGTCCTCAGCTTACCTATTTAACTACATTTGGAATTGTTAAGATTATATTCGTATTAAAATGCGTACCTCGTGTATTTTTCATTTGAAACATAATGCTGTTTAATTTAAATATAGGGACCCGTAAATAACCCAGAATAGTGTTTTAAAATTGAAAATATACAACAGAAGTCTCACAAGAATTTGTGACATAGACACAAAATTTAATCTGTTGATTCATGTTTATTGACACAAATTTCCCCATTTGCCATGTCACACAGCATGCCTTTCAATCCAATGTATTTTAATATGAAGTATCTTTCATATCATTGCTGTCCGCTAAAACTGTATTTTTTTTTTAATTAAACCTTATATTATTAACATTTTAACAAATCAAGCTGAAATTGAGATTTTGATCAGCGCATGTGGGGTATTTATTAGAATGACTGCATCTATAGCTGTAAGTGCATTAAAACATTATAAATGCAGTAAAAAAAATCTAATCGCTTAAGATAAATGCTTAATCATTTATTACATACCTTAAATATACTACGTACAAGCAAAGATATGACACCATATTATAAACGCAACAAATAAAGTTTTACTGCATGCGTTTTCCCATAACAAACCATTACAAAAGAAAGACATAACGCATTAAAAGACCGATATTAAAAGACATAATCCAGTGCAAACTTCATTAATAAAGCATACAGGGAAGCAAACGGGACCAGAATATAAACACAACAACTAATGTTTCACCATGTTTTCCCACAATAAAGCATTAATGATAAAGTGCAGCAGTCAATGTGACGGGTCTGATGCTCTTCTCCGCTGCTCAAATACACAAAACTCATACATTAGACTGTATATCTATATAAAGTGTTTAAGTAAAGGAAACACTCTACATATTCCAAAAAATACTTATTTATTAACATGCAGACGCTCAAAAATGTGTGCCGCACCACAATTCACAATAGAAGAGGGGTGGAGTTATGAGCTGTTACGGACAGTTTAAGAGAACGTTTACACGATGAAAAATTGAAAAGTTTTTTCCTTTGCGTTTTTTAAAAGGTTTCACGTACACATGAGAGCATTATCAAAACGATCTTCATTTACACGGATCCAGGAAAACTGATAAAAACGCTGTAGTATGCATGCCAGGCCAGTGAATGGCGATGTTGTGCATGTGTATGTGCGCACATACACAGTTATAAGCCAAAAGTGATTTTTAATACCCTTGGTTGACGTGTATGTGTGTTAAAAGTCTGGCGAACGTAAATAATGTGTCTCCGCTGGTCTTATTGGTGCAGTAAATCCACATTTTGCTGGGGAAACGTTAATACGGAGTTGAGCTGTGAGAGCTCACAGGACTGGAGGCGCCATTATTGTTTTGGTTATACTCGCGCGTGACGTCATCGTTTTCAAACTCTTCCGTTTTTGGGGTTTACATTGAAATGAGAACGGCATCGTTTTCTAAACCTTCCACCTTAGGACCTGTTTTCAAAAGTTTGCGTTTTCAGTCCCCTAAAACGCAGTTTCCACGTAAACGAACGGCCAAGATGCATACAAAGTCTTGCCTTTTCATTTGAAAATGATCTTGTATAAATAACCAAAAACTGAGATTCTGTCAGACAATGACGATATATATCAACGTAATCTGATTTTACGATGTGGTTCATTCGTGTGAATTCGTACAATCTCATTCGTAGGTTTTATTATGATTTGACTTTGCCCCTGTGACGTTAGGTTTAGGGGCGGGGTTAGGGTGTGGGCCTTTATCGTTACTTTGCCACTTCGTAAAATGCATTCGTTTTAGCAAAATTAGCCTTTGCGTCTGTGATTTTAGGGGTTTTGGGACGGGTAAGGGTGGCTTATATTCACCTCGCATATGCACAACTTCCCCTTATATCAGGTTATAAATACATTTTATAGTAGTTTTGTAGTTAAGGGTTAATTGTTACGAGTTCTGTGTCTCTAAGTCAGTATGTGTAAGTTCAACGCAATATCGCGGCGGAATTCGTATGAATTTGTACGATCTCAGTCGTACGCTTTAGTACGGTTTGCTTTCGCGCCAGTGACGTTAAGTCTAGGGGCGGGGTTAGGGGTGGGTTTTCAGTATTGCTTAATTGTACGTTTTTGTACGACTCACAACATATGAATTCATACGAATTAGCCACCTCGTAAAATACTTACGAGTTCACGTGAGATCAGGTTGGTATGTTTGATTGTGAGCATGGTTGTGTCTGTTCGCCTGATGTTTTTGTTGTGAGTTAGCTTGCGAAGCTCCATGGAGATGCTGCCTCTCTCACATGTTCGTTTTGCTTCACGTCTGATCTCTCTGCTCTCTTTCATCTCTTCATCGCAACCCTGCTCTGTCACCCACTGGTGGCTGATGGAAAGTTATGTAAACAAGCAACCCAACCGCATTCCGATTGGTCCGGGGTTGCCAGAACCTCACACGATTGGCCGTCACCTCTGGACTTGGAGAAGGTACGTGTTGATGAGCTAAAGTCACATAAGAACTTTGTATTTACCTCTCAGATTTCTTTCTCTCCCACCTTGGCTCCAGCGTTCGTATTTTCTTTTCATTTAAGATCAATAACGTGCCGCGCAGATCCGTTCAGTCAACAAACCATGTCACCCCCAGCCCTGGCTCTCTCACTCTCTGACGGTAGAAAGCGGCTTTATCCTGATGTGTTCAAAACACACGGTGATTAATTTAAAGAGAGATGTATAGACAGATAGTGACACAGACATCAAAAGACGAGTGCAGCTGTAGTGATGGAGAGGATGCCAACTTTTGAATCAATGCTTAAAAGAAAAACGAACGACAGAGGAAGAGAGAGAGACTGTGTCTGTCCTCACTCAGCTTGCTTTTCTGATGTATCTGTCTTCATGAAACAAGGATGCTGGTTTTAATCTTCTGTCAGTGGTGTGAAATTATGAAACGGGGTATGTGTGTGTGTGTGTGTGTGTGTGAGAGTGAGTGGGGGTGGCAGGCTTTTTGTGTTTTCTGAATGATTAGGTTTTATTGAAGCAGCTCCTCTGTTTTGAGGAAAGATTGCCGCTTCTCTGTGCAATTTTGTGTGTGCGCGGGCCAAGTTTGTAAGGCTAGAATGGGGGCATCTTTTACCTTTTGAAGTCACCTAGATTGTAAACAAAGGAAAGAAAAAGAGGATGACATCTTAAAGGTGCAATGTGTGTGTTTTATTTTTAGTACACTCCAAAAACATTGTGCTAAAATCAATGCATTTTGTGTTACTTTATATTTTATATTTTAAGCTGTTTCGCAAAAAATGTCAGTTTGCCATCATTTGATCTAACTCCGATAAATATGTTCAAAGGTAACATACAATTTTGTTTTAAACAGAGGTGGAGATACAGAGGAAAAGTTCCGTATTGCAGCTTTAAATACATTTTAATTACTGTTATTTCTGAAGTGCAATATGATGTTTACACATTATTTTTCACATACCGTACATTACTGTTGCTCCTCTCTGCCTTGCCTTTCTGAAACACATTGACGTCAATTTTTACAAAGCTCATCGTTCTGAAAAGCGTGGTGTGCTCTAATTGGCCAGCTACCCAATGCGTTGTGATTGGTCGAATATCTCAAGCATGTGGTGGAAATGTTACGGCCCTATTTAGAACATCAGCTTCGAAAGCATACAACAACACTAGAGCGAGAATAGTTACGTTTTCTTTTGTTGTGTATACATTTGGGCGGTGTTAGTCAAAGCTTCCACAAACTGACATAGATTTGTTGGGGGGTGTTTACATGAGCTGTTTTAGGCCGGTCTGGATGAGTCTTTGCTTTTAAATAGAACATATCTTTTGGTTTGAGACTTTAAATTTTGCAATTTTACATGTGGAATATATCCATGAACAGCTTGTAACACACCCAAGATACAGGAAAACACAAGATTGCGTCATATGAACCCTTTTTTGCTGTTATAAGAAAAAAAATCAGGTGATCGCATTAGCACCTTCAACACCTCCAGATGTTTAAATTAAACTCTGAAAACACACAATAGATTTGTGTAAGGGTGCTGGATTTTGCATAAGTAATGAACTACAGTATCTTTAAACATAACCTGCCCTCAAACAAACAACATCTGGTGCTCTTCATTTACAAGTTTTTGCCCATGTCTCCCATCCTCTTTAGAGTTGACACTTGTGTGCACTGTCAAGTCAGTTGTATTTTTATAGCACTTTTTACAATTTGCATTGCATCAAAGCAGCTGTACAAGAAAAACCAAAACCAAAAAGAGAACATATGTTGAACACATACAGCATAACCTTAAAAGTAATACGAAATAGAGAAGATATATACACATACGTATCTATATGCAATATTTTACAAAAGATAAATATCATGTATTGCACATATAGCATCAGACAGAAATCTCTTATTGGCAGTGTTTAGTAGGGTTGGGTAACCATTTAATTGTATAAATTCCGATTCTGCCGATTCTTATCGATTCCTAGTTTCACATTTACATTTAGTCATTTAGCAGACACTTTTATCCAAAGCGATTTACAGAGAGGAAGCAATAAAGTGATTAAAAATGGCAAAAAACATGTTGATATCTACTTGTATGGTAATTTGGCCTGCTTATTGCATGGTTTGCAATGTGTGTGTGTGTGTGTGTGTGTGCGTGCGTGCGTGCGTGCGTGCCTGTATTTATGAGCACCATTTGGTATACAAACATAGCAACCATGTTTTACCTGATGTATTACAATTTGTTTTACCATAGTTTAACTACAAATATCATGGATACACTGTAGTTTCTATAATGAAACTATGGTTCCTGTATGCACATTTCTGAAAATGTACACACAGGAATTGATGAGGTATTATAATTATAATAAGTATTTGATTCCTAACCTTCCGATTCCAGAATGGGAATAGAATTTCGATTGCCAACCCTAGTGTTTAGCATTCAAGATGTATGTGACACCAGTGACATCATAGTAATATTTGGATTGTTTATTGTGATCGATCTAATATTCCTTGATTGTTTTGAGCTTTGTGTGCAGCCAACTGAAAAAAACACAACATCAAAAAAAGCTGTTCCGTTGCTGCGTTTTGTTTACACAGAACCAAAGCCCAATATGTAAACTTCCCTAGAACTTTAACACTTCTCTTCCTGCCTTGCAGCAATGCGATTTCCTCTAGGAAATGCAAATCTAGTTAAAAATAACATTTCAGATAAACAGAAAATAAAGTGGCTGGATTAACATCATGGATTCTGGTGTGCACGGTTTTATTATTATTATTTTAAAGCTGTGTTTTATAAAACAGAATTGTGTGATATTGCAGTTTGCTCCATCTGCAAAGGTCACACATGTATTGATCCCTTATTGGTCACATACGTTTACCTGATGTATGCATGGCAAAGTTCACCAAACTTGCACCTTGGAACGCAACAAAATGCAAAACTTCTTCGCATGAGCTTGCATTTGGGTTCTTCAGCATTTGCATATGAGTAAAAGCCAATGAAACGGAAAGTCTAGTGTGACTGCAGCATCAAGCCACAATTGATTTGTGTTAGTTGTGGTGTAAATAAGTATTTTGCTGTGTGTCAAGATGTGTTTGTGTGCAAAGTTGTTTTAAAGGATTTGCTGTAACTGTATTTTAATTGAGATTGTACTTATTACAGCAGTTCATGTACAGATGAATACATTACATTTTTCTCTTTCCTCAGTTAGGTCTTCTGGCTGTGCTGCACTTAAACAGTCACTAGCAAATAAACAGTGCATAGACAGCGAGAGAGAGATTGGATTTTTAAAAATGATTTGTACTTCTGGCATGTTCCCAAAAGCACTCCGTGACCTGAAACCCTGCTCAGTGATATTTCACTCTGATGTGACATTAAAAACAAACTAAATACTGTATGCATCTGTCTAGATAAAGAATAAAGGAGAATAAAAAACGAAGGGCAGGTCAGGGCAGAGGTTTCAGCTCTAGAAAATACAAAGAAACATTTATGGAATATAGAAATTTTAACTAGATCTGAATCTGAAGAAAAATTGTGTGATGCTTCTCAGTGCAGAAAAACACCATACTGACACTAGCGTATCCCGGGTGTGATTTGGTGGGTTGCTATGCCATTGCTGGGGTGTTGCCAAGAGCTGGCTGGGTGGCGGCTTACTGGCCCTAAGTAAAAAGAGTTTGTCTCTCTCTAATAGTATCTCAAAAAAGAGGCCAAAATCCATCACTTAGGAAACTAATAGCACAGCTCTTCTTATAAAGCCACAGGCTTTGAGGTGCCATTTACTTCCACAGCACAAACACTACCTCACAAGTTTAACTTCAAGGTTTATTTTATATTTAGGGATTTTGGGTGAGGGTGTCTAACCTACGAGCAGTAAAAATACTAATTCTTGCCTAATAAAGCAGTTTTATTAATAAGTATGCAATTATAATATTATCAACTAGACCATCTAGATACACGATAACCCATTTCATTACAGATTATTAGAGCCAAAATGCACCAAGGTTGTATTACAAGCACTTACAAACTGTGAATGATGTTTTTCATCTCTGCACTTTTAACCCGTATTATATTTGAAGTTCAGAGTATACAGGATTTCATTTAAAGAATCCTGAAAATTATTCAGAGGTCTGTGTATGAGTGTTTTTATTGTGCAAGTTCTCTACTGCCAGTCCTTGTTGTGTATAGACGGAATTCAGACTTTTTGCATCTAACATTTTTTCATTTCTGGCTTTTAAATCGCAGATATAAAAGTATGAAGACCAATATTAAAAAAGTAGTTTTTCTTCATCATTCATGCTTGATTTAACACACTGGCCCCAAACGGTATTTGGACACCTAATGCAGTGATGTTCAGACATGTGTAAATGTGGTTTCTTTTTATCAAGTGGGTTTAGTTTTAAAGAACAAAATCACTTGTATTTAAGCAAAACATTTTACTTGCAAAGTTTGCTTGGGTTTTACTAATGTGAAAATTCTCTCATAATGCCAAAAGTATATGGCTTCCTTTCTTCTGTTAAACACCCAAAAAAACTTTAATAAAGCATTCTACAATATATGTATTCTGAAGCAGGATAAATTGAGCTAATTTTACGAGTTCACCTGCGTATTTGTAACACCTGTCTGTCACCCGTTTCCGTCACTGGACTACACTCCCCAGAATCCCTTGCACCCCGTCAGCCATCTTGATTGGACTTTCACCTGTTGTTCGTTTGTGTCACACCTGTTCTGTGTTTGTACCAGTATTTAAGTTCAGTCTTTTGCATTGTCTTGTGGCCGGACTTGTTGTAAGTCTCCCACCTTTTGACGTGTTCTATGTTATCCGTGTTTTCTGAGATTGCTTATCTGTTTTGCCTGGAAGGTATATCCGTGTTTGGAAATTATTCACCTGTGTTTGTGTCCAATCAACCTTCATTAATCACTACCCTGTGGTGGGCTCATCTGCCCGAGACCAGCCCCCTTTTGTTAAAGAAGACTGGACCGACCAACATGACCACACCACAGGATACTACAACACCAAGACCCGCTACCACCTCAGCACCCCCAGACCCGCTCACAGAACTGGTTAATCTGCTTCGCACCTACTCTACACAAGCCACCTGGAACCTGTTCCCTAGCCCATCCTACCTCCTTCTCCTGCTGAAGCAGGGGAACTTCGCCCTCGAGGACCACACTAAGGTGTTTGCCGAAATTTCCATCCAGTCCCACTATCCGGACGACTGCTTCTGCACCTTCTACCTGAAGAATCTGAACGAGGAGTGCAGAGCGCGGTTGTTCGGGAATGGTCCTTGAGGGAGCTTTGCAGAGTTTGTGGAGTGGGTGCTGTTGTGCAACACATTGCCATCCAAGCCTCCAGAGCCCGCTTCCAAGCCTCCAGAGCCCGCTTCCGAGGAGCCAAGCTACTGTGAGGAACAATCAGACCTCGAGCCGCCTCCGGAGTGGCCTCCTCAGGCTTACGAGCCTTACAAACCTATGGACTCGGAACTGCCTGTTTGCCCGGAGCTACGTGTCTGCCCTGAACTGCCTGTTTGCCCGGAGCTGCCTGTTTGCCCGGAGCTACACGTCTGTCCTGAACTGCCTGTTTGCCCGGAGCTACACGTCTGTCCTGAACTGCCTGTTTGCCCGGAGCTACACGTCTGCCCTGAGCTACACGTCTGCCCTGAACTGCCTGTTTGCCCGGAGCTACACGTCTGCCCTGAGCTACACGTCTGCCCTGAACTGCCTGTTTGCCCGGAGCTACACGTCTGCCCTGAACTGCCTGTTTGCCCGGAGCTACATATCTATCCCAACAAGCCAGAAATCCCACCCAGCCTTCCTCTCCCACCTCCGCACCGCTTGTCTGTCTCACCACGTCAGCTGCTGCCTCCTACCAGTCCCTCTGCTCACCCTCAGCCTACCATCTGTGCTGTGGGCGTGCCATGTGGTTGCCAGTCCCCATCAGTGTCGTGGTTGGAGGATCCCTTGTGCTCGACTCCTGCCTCTGAGACAAGGACTCCGCCTCGGCCCATCAACCCCGTGGCTCCACCTCAGCTCTCAGCTCCCCCGTCTCCACCGTCGACCTCTCGTCCACCAGCTCCACCGGGCTTCCTCGTCCCTCTGGCTCCACCTTGGTTCCTCCGGACTCCTTTTCTCCGGCTGTGCCTCGTCGCTCCATCCTGCCTGCTCCGTTGGACTCCTCCCTCCCCTCGGCTGCTCCTTGGTCCTCGGTTGCGATCGGCTCCGCCTGGGTCCGCTGGATCCTCCCCGTCACACTGGCTCTTCGGCTCTCCATCTTCACCTCGGGCTCCACCTCCACCTGCTCCGCCTCCATCAGTCGGCCCCCGTGAGTGATCAGCCGCTCTGCCTCCATGACTCTTCCCTCCGTTGGCTCCACCTTGGTCCACCTGCTCACCTGCTTGTTGCCACCTGCTCACCTGCTTGTTGCCACCTGCCCTTCCCCCCCGACAATTTCATTCTTGAATAAAGAATGATTCACTGACAGCGTAAAAAATTGCGTTTTAAAAGGTTGTTTTAGTTTCATATTTAAAAGCAAGGTTTTTTTGTTTTTGTTTTTGAGTCTTATCATAGTAAATATTAAAGTATACTACCATATTTGCAGCAATTTATCCTGTAGTTAATACCAAAAAATTGTAGTGTGCATTAAATAAGTGTGGTAATTCTGTAATATATTACAGTATAATAAAGTTTACTATAGTAAGAATGTAGATCTGTGTATTTATAACATTAAACGTGAAACAGCATTGTGATACTTGTTGTTGTGATATTTGGTATCGTATCATAACATACGTTTATGTTATCGCGAACCCTAATGCCGGCACATTGATATTGTGGAATCTCAATGGTATCTAATAATGAAACGTGTATGACAACTAGTCACAAGGCACACAAGAACCAATGAGATTCAACGTTTTTTTAACATGTCGCCATATTTGAAAATACTGCACCGATCTGTATGTTGTCATGGATGTGCGATGTATCGATTGATAAATGAGCTTAAAATATTATTTGTTTTATCTCACAAACATGTTGTTTTGCTTTAGAAGACATTTAATAACCCACTTAACCCATTGACCTAACTCCCCCATAAAAAGATAACATGATGGCATTTTAATCTAAAATTATTTGTTTGTGTCTAAATAAGATCAAATATTAATTATTATTATTTTGGTCCCACTCAAATTGATGTACGATTCTGATTTTTGACCTAGCATTGTGGCAGTAATTTGCAGATGAATCTGCACAATTTTTAAAGCCTAAATTGAAAAACAGCTCAAATGACACACAAAACTATATTCATGCTGAAACCCCATTCGTTTCAGACAGACATAAGGCCGTCACAGACTGAGAAAGACGGAGCCAATACGCAGCGAGAGATGAGAGAAGGAGAGTGCTCACTTTTAATGGATATTTAAAGGGTATGTCAAAGACCTGCAGAAATGACATGCATTTGTGAGAGGTCGTTCTCGTTGGCATCGGTCCAGACACTAGAAAAAGCATTCGAATGAAATGAACATTAAACGTATCTGTGACATGTTTCCTTTCATAACACTCCATTCTGCTTGTAATTTCCTTAGCTAATACCTTTCTGAATTAAAACAGCCGAAAGGTTATCGTAATCCAATTTCAAAGACAATACCCTTCCGGGACCCCTCGGAGCAACACGGGAATCATCGGCGTTCGGATCAGGATTGCTTCCTTTGCTTGCCGGGTGTAGATTACAACAGAGAGGGGAAATAATTATGTCTTTGCATGAGAGGCAGACAGAAATATCTTTGACTTATTGAAGACGGCAGTGTAGAGTTTGCTTTCATATACTGCGAGTGTTGGATTCTTGATACAGTAAACAAGTAGATATCTTTTTGTCCGTCTTTGTTGTCTAATGCAATATCGTGGTTGTAAACAGATGCCGTGGATTTTAATGAAGTTGTGGCTTTTGGTCTCAGCTGAGGGGGAATGTATGAATGCTGGTATTGTGATGAGGCACCCAGGCCTCGGATGCAAAAAATTTACTTCGGAAAGAGATTTTTTTTGTAACTTGCTGAGATGTATTGTTACGGGTAGAAAACAAGATGTTGTGTAGTCTATAGATCGTATTCTAGAGTGCTGTTTATATACTAGAGTTGGAGACGCGTGTCAACCCTTCGACCTACCTGTACAACTGATGACACAACATTCCATTAAAAAAAATCCATAGTTCCCATGCTATTTATAGTTTCATACTACATGAGTTAGTACATTTTATTTAAACTACTTGTTTTTTATTAATTCAATTACCTTTTTATTATTGTTTTTATTACAGCTGGAACAACACGTCAACGCATTGCCTCATAACTACTGTACATACTGTAGCTTATAAAAACAAAATGGGTATGCCTGCAAATGATGTATGTGGGTATAGAGAAGATGCACCTGACTTTATAACTGTGCAGCTCACGCTGTATTAATAAGACGCCAATGTCATTGTCCATCTCCATGTTTCACCGTAGACATAGTCCGATGCCAACGTGGAAGACAGCGCCCAATCCTAAAATGAACAAGTTAAGTTTGAAACTTAAAGAAAAGTTGCAACACATGCAAAATCAACAAGCTTGTTAAAATGAGGCATTTCTACATATGTATAATTGCTTACTTATCCACTTTTTCAATTTAAACATAAGCATGTTTGTCTTTATGCCATCTTGAATTCTTTTTCATTGACGCAGTGCATTCTGGGATTGCCCGCAAAGAAAACATGCCATGCTACCTTTGAATTTGGTTCAAACAAGGTATCATATGAAGCAGCATAATTAAATTGCCAAGCCTTAGACATCCTTCATATTGAAAGTGTGCCCTTTATGCCTGAAAATACTGTCTCTGTAGGCAGCTCACTAGGTTTTGAAACAAAGTAACAATCCTCATTTAAAAACAAATCGTTTCCAAATGAGGATAGTGACCAATATCTCTCACTGTGTGTGTTTTGTGCATGATTGTCGCTCATCAGGGTGGTTTCAGTTATGAGCTAAAGCGAAACCATAGAAAAGCACAGTAATGGGCCACAGTGCCAGGGAGCAATGGATCACACTCCTATCAAAACCAGCCTTTGGGCCCCAGCTTCAATCTATCCATCAAACCGTGTATGTGTGTGTTGTATCAGATGCACAAAGGGAGATAATTGTGATGGTGTAGACACAGCCATGCATCAAAGTCACATGTTGGATTGATGCTCTAGACTGTAATGATCTTACATTGAAATAACAAATATGCACATACTGTTTCTCTCTGCACTTCTTCCTCTCGTCTCTGCTGTTTTTCCTGGTTTGCAATGTTACAGAAGTTTGTTTTGTTTTGATCTTTTCTGTCTGAATTGGTACTCGCAGTTGTTTGTATTGGGACACATGCTCAATAAATGTGCAACAGTATCTCATTATTAGTCAAAAGTTTGGATATTGTACACATTCATTTTTTATGTTTGAATAGACACCGAAACCAGACTCAATGTACGACGCATAAACATTTGACTTATGCTCAACTTTAGAGACACAGAGTATAACAAGATGATTTTGTTTATAACAAATAAGACTAGATCAAACCAGTTGGAGAATTCATATAAAAATGCATTTTTACATAGTGTAGGACTTTCAGTATGAATGCTGGTGTTGTGATGATTAAACCCCAGGCCTCGGTGGGGAAACTTCATATTGAAACTTCTAAAAGAGATGCTTTTGTAACTTGCTGAGATGTATTGTTATGGGTAGAAAACAAGATTTTGTGTAACATCTGTGTAGTCTATAGATCGTATGCCAGAGTGCTGTTTACATACTAGAGTTGGAGATGCATGTCAACCCTTTGACCTACAACTGATGACACAACATTCCAATAAATAAAAACAATGAAACGGGAAGTGCTGCTGAACCAGTGTTCAATGTCAATCTTTGTCAGTTGCTTTGTTTTTATTACTGTGTCATATCTGTTTGTAAGCCCTGCTCACATCAAAATGCAATAAACCAAAATTCTGCCTTCCATGCATATTAAATATGAAACATGAAATGTTTTCCTGGACCACAAAACCAACCATAAGTAACACGGTTTGTAGCATTAGCCAACAAAACATGGTATGGGTCAAAATTATAGATTTTTCTTTTATGCCAAAAATCATTAGGATATTAAGTAAAGATCATGTTCCATGAAGATCATGTTCGTTGCCTTGTACTTGTACATGTGTAATGACAATAAAGTTGAATCTAATCTAATCTAATGAAGATATTTTGTAAATTTCCTACCGTAAATATATTAACATTTTATTTTTGTGAGTGGATGCAGCAAAATCGTGAACAAAAATGGCCGGAAACACGTCTACAAACTTCACTCGCTGCTGCCGCTCTTTGGGAATTATTTACTCAAGTTTGGTATCCACGTCAAGCTTAGAATTTCAACTTTCGGGTTCATTTATTCTCCACAACGTCATTACAGCGGTAAGAACATAGAGAGCGTTAAAACAAACCTGTTTCCACTTAGCCACGGCCTGCTACAGCGCCTGTCAATATATCTTTTTTTAAATATTTCAATAGACCAAATATTGTCCTAAAACTAACAAACCATACATCAGTGGAAAGCTTATATATTCAGCTTTCAGATGATGCATACATCACTATTTCAGAAAATTGACCCTTGTGACAACAAATGTCATGTGAAACATCGAGATTACTGTAGAAGTTTAGAAACATCCACCAGTGGAAGTTCCAGGAAAAACATGAAACAACTTTAACCATCTAGAGCAGGTTGTGTTTGCAATTTTACCCACATACTACTCACATTAGTTGCCAAAACATGTACAGGTCTGGAACACCTACAGTAGAACAACATCACATGATGTTCTGCCTGTGGAAACAAGCTGGAAAAGGTCAGAGTATTAAGTAAGTTTCTCTGAAATGTCTTTTTTTACTTTTGAATATTAACAACCATTGATTTCCACAACCCGGCTCAACAAAATGTCCACCATGAGATGCAAGTCAATGTAATGTACATTTCATGAAAGCCTTTAAAATCAGAACTACTGTGTGTGCCGTGTGTCTAAAAATACATTTAACATTGTATCCACCTTGCACATCACGCAGTTTTAATATATCAGACATAATCAGCCATGATGGTTTGAGTGATCTTTGTAATACCTGTTATGTTGTATTTATTACGATGTCATGACAGCATAAAAAGCTCAAATGGCCTAAATGCCACAGTTGACCCCTTCTTTCCCCGGGATATTCTGCTGGCATCCTGCTGAGTTATAGCTTTTATTATATTTATGCCTTTGTGTGTCTCCGGCCCCGAACTGATCTAATGATCTCCCAGAAGCACCATTTCATAATCTATAACCAGTCCAGCAGAGCCCAGGTGCTTTGATTCTCCGGAACTGCCTACCCTGGGCCCCAATCAGGTTTCCAGATTTAACTAAATGGCCTTGCTGCCGTTGTTTAGCTCCTTAAATGTTTGAAAAGACAACTGGGCTTTAAAGTGGTAGGGTGAGCGGGATAGGCTGCCAATTTAAATGACGAAAAACACGGGGGTGAGCAAACCGCTGGGCTGTGTCTTTTATCTGCCGACGCGGAGACAGTCCCTTTAATGCTCGGCCTGAGGAAAATGGCAATCATAAATATGGTTTTGATTTTCTTGTCAGCTGCAACAACAAAGTTACAAGGCGACAATTTTAGATGCCATTGATCGCTGTCTGTTTGGGAACATAATGGATGATGACCTTTTTTGTGGATTTTAGGGCGTAAAACTACAGTCTTCCTGGACTGGGGGGGAAGAGGTGGCTGGACATTAACACAAATTAGAGCCTGCCGTAAAAGGCCCACATCAATTTTCAGGGAATGTGCTTTTGTCATTACCGTGGCAATGAGGTGCTGTAAAGCGTTGCGAGATGCTGTGCAGCTTGTCTCACCGATCATTAAATACCATGATTTACGTTCACTTTCTCTCTCAATTCTCTCCTCTCTCACGCATGGAAACTGTTGGTCATTGCAATCACAGTGTCATTATTGGCTGCACAAACACCCACACAATGTAATTTTTCTCAAAATGTCCCCATAAGCTGTTCTCCAATTACGTATATCTAAAATGCTGCTATAATTGCCCAACTCTTTTGTGCATTCTAGACTTAGGAAGTACATTGTTCCTGTAGGTACATATATAAGGACACATGACTAGAAGCACATCTATTCTATAGATAATGTGGTGTTTTTGTATGGCGACAACATCAGCACAGTAAGCATATGTGGATTTGACAAAATCTCCGATCACGAAAGATGTTGTCAAGCTGCTGTTTGGTATACTGCTGCCAGCAAAATCCAATGAACCATTATGACATTAAAACCCTCCAGAAATGTCCACTGCACAGGTGGTGTCTTAAAGGGTTGGTTTATATACGTTCTGCTACTTAATAACCCTCATGTGATTCCCAACTCATGAGACACTTTTTTCAGGAAAATACATATAAGAATGTTATATAATGTGAAATATCCAGGTTTCTCTTTTTCAAATATAAATAAGACCCTAATAACTAGACCCGTCAGTCAAAAAAATTACGCATTATAAATAAGCCAAATGGTAGGTTAATGTGAGACAATCTTTTTGCGCTTGCATTTAATTCGTAAACACAAAAAAACAATGGTCAAACCTCGGTTGACTTCAATTCATTTAAACGTTAAAAGTCCAATTTTGCGGCATCTAACGGTGAGGTTGCGAATTGCAACCAACGGCTCACTCCACCGCTCACCCCTCCCTTTAAAAGCACAGGACAAAGATATCGTCACATTTTCGCTTATTTGTTGAAGGAGATAATATATTTACGAAACGTATTCCAAAGCAGTTTGTCCTTTTAGGGCTACTGTAGAAACAACATGGCGGATTCCACGTAAGCGGACCCGCAGTGTATGTAAATTGCAATAGCTCATTCTAAGACAATAAAAACATAATTATGTCTTCAGACCTTACATAATGAACTGTTATGTATATTATATTGCATTTCTGTCAATAGATAAACCGTAATATCACACGATGCACCTTTAACAAATACATTAAGTACTAAAGTAGTAAAAAAGTGATATATTTTGTATGAATAGTCACTACTAAGTGCGGCAGTTATACAGATATCAGTAAGATCTTTTTAAAGGTTTTCAAGGTTAGGGTTAGAAGATTGAACCGTCTAGTATTATTTAGTGTAAAATTGTATTTGTATTATAAGAAAATATTGCTGTATCATAATGAGTTTCAGTGCCTTTTCTTCTAGTTTGCTGTTTGTTTGTTTTTTAAAAATCACCAAAAACTCAGCGCACCTCAAAAATGAACATGTTCGAATGAGGTGTGTAGACCAAACATCCCCATGCAAAAGTCCACACACTCCAACAATGAATGCAAAACCAACAAATATTTTGGTCACATATTTCAAAACATTCCAAATATGTGCCATCTGAATATGTGCTGTACCAAAATGTTTGCCTTTTTTTAAAGCAATTGATTGAATCTCACACTTGTTGGTTTCGCACTCATTGTTGGAGTGTGTGGGCCTTTTAGACGGAAATGTTTGGTCAGCACACGTTGGACACGTTTTTGAGGGGCACTGTTTTTTAAAAGCAATACTTTTGTTGGTTTTGCCTTTATTGTTGGAGTGTGGATTCTTCCTTGAATTGTTATCATTTTTTAACAAAAATATGAAGCATGATCAAATATGAAGCTATTGTTCATAATAACTCTTTTGTAAGTAGTCATTTCATTTTATCCAGCCAAAACAATACCATGTTTAATGTATATATATCTGTTGGCATTAATAATGGTAACAGAGTGAAAAATAAAATAAGCAGTATTGCCCATAAGCTATTCTTTAGGTTTAAGATGAAGGCATGATTGTTCACATCTTCACTTGGACACTGGCACCTGAAGCTCTATGGTTGTCCATCAGGTGTGTAATGCTCTTACTTTGCTGAGAAACAGTTTCTTACAGTAATCATGGATCTGTATTACTTTAGAATCAGTGATGCCTGATTTGCGAATGAAAAGAAGCAACTCCAAGAGACATTCAATGAACTTTACAAATGGGTTAGCAGGATCAGTCTGCAATTCAAAGTGAATAATTCAAAGCGCGCTTATGCATTGAAAACAGAGCCGTTTCTGACTCAGTGAAACAGTAATGGGTACTTCAAAGCACAAAAACTAAACAAGGGTAAGATGGTTGATGCATATCTTCAGTTAACAGAAACAAAACCTGCGAATGAATTCTCTCGTTTATCGACAATGATGAAGGTCTTAAGGTTTAAAGTCAACATCTGTACACTTGGGCACTGAAGAAGTTTGGCCAACATAACATCATGGTACATCTTCGTACAATTCATATCATATAGATACCTTGTAAAATAGTTACGCTTTCCCATGAGATCAGGTCGGTTTGCCCAAGATAGCCCTCTAAATGTCTCCTAAAGACATCTGCGGCGGCGTTTGCCCTGCAGTTTTTCTTTATTTCTTCGCTATAGTACATGTGAAAATTCCCTTGAGTACAGGAGAGGGCATTTGGTGTCAATATCAGATCTTTTTCTCCTGGTGAAGGTATCAGGAGGTTTCAGATGGGTCTAAAGCACCCACGCAGGCCAGTGAGTCAGACTGCACTCAGACATGCTGGAACATTCTCTAGGCATAATGGAGCTTGTTTACTCCTCCTTATCACCTTTCTTGGTTGTGTAATCGTCTGTGTGAAGGTGCACTTCTGTCACCCATAACCTCTTGTTTTCTGCAACCCCATGTCCATTTGGAGCGCATGCTGCAATATGTCCACAACTTTAACCTTATATAGGTTTAGATCTTAAGCTGTATCAACAGCATATGCGCTACGTCGGCGTACCACGTTATTTAAAATCGTAGGTGCAAGATGACAGTCCTGATCAAGGGATGCGAAAAATGATTGGAACCGTGAACAACATTTATTGCACCATTTCAACTATTACAAGTACTATTACAGGTAAGCAACAAACAATGAAAACCACATTACCCACAGTGACATTACTGTTGCCATATCCAAATACAAATTATAACCACTAACAATTACAATTTTCCTTTTATTACTTTTTTCTATAATATTTGATATGACTGTCTATCTTGTGTGGAACACAAAAGAAGATATTTTAAGAAATGTCTCGGTGGTTTTGTGTCCATACAATGGAGCTCAATGGGGGCCAATGTTGTTTGGTTACCAACATTTTTCAAAATATCTTTGTCTTTTCTGCAGAAGAAATAAAGTCATACAGGTTTGGCACGCAATGAGTGTAAGTAAATGATGAAATAATTTTAATTGTTGCACTGTAAAAAAATGTTTTTGGGTTAACTTAAAAGAAAATAACTTGTCTGCCTCAAAATGTTGAGTTCATTTAACTTCATGCAAACTCGCTTGTGTTACTGTAACTAATATTTTTAAGTTGAATATTAATTCAAAATTTTAAGGCAGACAGGTTCCTTATTTTTTTAAGGGTCATTTTATTTTTAACATTTATCATTTAACATAATTTATGACAGACAATATTAAATCAGTTTGTTAAAACAAGCAATGTAGTTATATATCAATTATATGCATCTACACTGTAAAAAATCCACACTGTAAGGAATGCCTAATAAATCTCTATTCCGCAGCTGCTTCCTCGAATCTATTCAACCTGGCCCATTCAGAGTCCATATAAATTACACTCCATTCTATTTCAAAACAGCAAGGTAAACAGTATTATTTTACATTATACATTATACAATAAAAATAGTTTAGATGATTATATTTAATACAATTATTAATAAAAAGCAACTAATCGGGATGATAAAGACCTCCGCACTAATCCTAACCTTATCAATTAATTTTATTAATAAACAATTGTTCTTCATTTTGTTGAGAATAAATGACTTTTACTGAGGTCAAAGATTTAATATCCATGATTTAATTACTTGAATTATGGGTTTTGGGAGCATCAACATTTTGACTCCTTTTCACTTGCATTGTTCTGTATGGACTGACACAGAAAAGAAAAAAGTAATGTGGGATGACACAAGGGTGAGTAAATGATGAGAGAATGTGTCTTTCCTGCACTGTTTTAACATCCACGCAGGTTATGAATGTTATGCTCTGTGGAGCAGATTATATTTTGGAGTGTCTGTCATGGCTCTTAGTGCTCTGTGAACTCCGAGTCAGGTCAAAATGTCCAGATATGTCCACCTCACCATGGTTACTGTGCATCAACATGTCATAGCAACATTAAGATGCTGGGGTTCACCTGCCGCAACTTGTCACCAAAACAAGAAGACAAAAGTATAAATGCATGACTAACTGTGTAACTGAGTGTGTGGCAGAGTGCTATTTACAGATCGCTCGCTCACTTGCGGATTACTGTGTAAATGTTATGCTATATAAAACCTGAGATCAAGCTGTGCTGTGATTTATTTAGTATTGTGAAGCTATAACTTTCTGATGAAAAAACTAAGTGTTTGAAAAATGTTACTTTACAGCTTATGTAGGCCACACAAATGAGTTTAAAGACATGTCAGATGTTTATGAATAACAATATTTTAAATCAAAGATTTATGTGGTTGCCAGGGTGTTGCTATGCAAGTGTTATATACGTATGACCCTGGAAAACAGAATAAGTTATTTTTTATACATACAAAATTTTATTAAACAACACAGTTGAATATATAAGCTTTCCATTGATGTATGATTTGTTAGGATATGTCAATACTTGGCTGATATACAACTATTTGAAAATATGGAATCCGAGGGTGCAAAAAATCAAAATATTGAGGAAAATAACTTTAAAGTTGTCCATCAAAGGCGCTGTATCATGCCCGAAAGCGGAAATTCTACGCTTTACATAGATACCAAACTTGAGTGGATAATTCCCAAAGAGCGTGCAATTCCCAAATAGCGGGCATTTTGCTGCATCCACTCACAAAACTAGTTTTAATATATTTATGGTAGGAAATGTTCAAAACATTCTTTATGAAACATGATCTTAACTTAATATCCTAATGATATATATATTTTGCAGGCAAGTATATATAGGGGAACAATGTAGATTTTGCCGTTTCAGCAGGACTTTAAATCTTTAATTCACCAAAGCAAAATTACAATGCAGAGCCAGGATATTTATGAGAAATAACATTACAATTTTATATTAGCCCACAATCTCAACTGCAAAAGAGACACGCTAAACCGGCACGTGTAAAATTGCACATACAGCTATTCAAACGCTTTTTTTAAGCACAATATGCGTGTCTGTTCTTGTTATAGATGCCCAAACTGCACTATAAGTTTACGCATATAAATCACATTTACAGTTATGCATTTGGCAGACGCTTTTAGACTTCGCATTATATGTTTATCTCATGCATATAAGCCATACCTTTATTAATTCGAGCCAAGTTGAAAAGTCTAAAAGTGAGGGGGACATGTCCCCCGCATATTCTACGCCCATGCCACCTGTTCACTGGTTTGTGGTTGAGGGTCACATATGTTTTTGAGTATTGGTAAATATTAAAATATTCTACCGTTTTTGCTACAATTCAATACAATGACTATAGTTAATACTACAAAATATTGTAGTGTACATTAAATAAGTGTGGTAATACTGTGAAAAATGTTAAATGCAGTTTACTATAGTAAATACAAAGTGTTTTCATCTACATCTGTGTGTTTAGGAAATGTTGGTTTATTTTGTAGATTTGAGTTAGAAACAGCTGGTACAGTATCATAAGATATGTTTATGGTATTGTGACAACCCTACTTTGTAGTCTTTAGGGATTTGCTTGGATGATGCTAGTGAATGTGGGTGGTTGCGAGGTGGGAACTTGCTGTCCAATCTGGTCTTCAGATATGACTGAATTCTATGTATTCTTTGTTGTGTTTACAGTATTTTTTACCCATTTTTTTAATACTTTGGTGATTTTTTTAAAGCCCTAACCCCCCGTATGAGCAATTTCATTTATTGATTTACTTTTTTGTTTGTTTTATTTCTTTGTTTTGCATTGTATTATAGCATTCCAATTCCACATTTGGCTTTCAATGTGTGCGTGCGTAGGCTCTAAGGATACTCCCCTCCCCTGTTTCACAGTGAAACTGATCTGAGAAGAGCATCTGGGGTATTATCAGAGACACGCGGTTCTCCATTCTGATCTCAGAACAGTGTTTGGGTTCTTTCATAGATCTGTGGCCCCTGGAGACTTATCTCAGAGCAGCTCTTCTCTCCCTCCATATGCCCACTACAGTCTGTGGCTCTCCAGACAACAATACAGATCCTTCTAAAAAGAACATAAAAAACTGTGTGTGAAAAACTCAAGCGGACAAAAAACGATTTAACCGATAAAACGGAATGTGTAAAATTGTGAGAATGAAGTTTACACTTTTGAGGAAATATTTAAAAATCGTCTCTAGGGACATGGATATCGGATGGCACGAATTCTTTGTGAAATCTGTTTGTTTTGTGAATCAGGACAAATAAGTGCATAGAGTATAATGGTTTTCTCAGTACACAGATGGTATGTGCTCGCAGGATAATGCCGTGTGTGTGACAGATAGTGACGATGGTAGATTTGGCTTTATCGGGGTCGGCGGTGTTCCAATCTCCGTGGAGACCCTAGAGCGATGACATCATTAGTGGGGGTGGTTCTAACACATTCTATTTAAATGCAGACGTGCTAATTGGTTTGGCAGAGGCTTCAGTCATCTCCGTATTCCATCCCCCTGCGACCGCCAAACTATTGCGACATCAGTGTTAACCACCTACACGTGATGGCGTGCACCTCTCTCTCTCTCTCTCGCTCTCTCTCTCTCTCTCTCTCTCTCTCTCTCTCTCTCTCTCTCTCTCTCTCTCTCTCTCTCGCTCTCTCTCTCTCTCGCTCTCTCTCTCGCTCTCTCTCTCGCTCGCTCGCTCGCTCGCTCGCTCTCTCATTCTACCTTTGAGACATAGGTGGCAGACATGCCTCCAGAGAGCTGGCAGATGTTTACAGCCTGTTAAGATATAGGAAGTGTATTACTCTAGTTATAGCCCGGTGCGAGGAAAGAACGTTGTTTTACGACTCGGGTCAAAATTGGAGGATGTGTGTGTGGATGGACGGCAGAATCGGGTATTATGTCTCCCTCGGGGGTCATTGGGACCTGTCATAGGAGTCCAAATAATCTGCGTTCGCAGGAGGTGAGAGAACCAGGGCAACGTTGGGACGGAGGATCACAATCCATCTCTGAGGTTTTAGTACGTGGTTATCGATGCGTCTCAAACAGTATTTCAAAAACTGGCAGAGTGGGAACCTTTTACAAATTCAATACCAAATCCCTGCCTCAAATCAGCCCTGCCTATGAATCAATACAGATTAAAAACAAAACCAAGCAAATAGAATAAGGGTTTATAGAACACCCTGCGTTTAATTTGATGCAAATGGAAATGAAGCTGTATACAATTAATTTTTGTGTTTCAGAAACAAGGACCATGTTCTTGCAAGGCTTGTATATTTATTTTGTGTACCTTACGTTACTTTTAAAGGTTATCCTAATTTCATGATAATGTGATTACACTCAAAAAAAAAAGCAGGAAGGCAAAAACAGACTCTCAGCTTCTCCATTAACATTGATAAAGGTCAGCAGAAGCATATGGCATAGTATCCATATCCCTGCAACCCACCCTAAAGCATCTCTCAAGTCCACAGACCTCCTTCAGTACCCTTACTTCATTGCATTCTGACCGGCCCTGAAGCTCAACCCATCTGCGGATCTCCCTGCCAGGCAATGGCATGACCCAATACCCCCTGGCACTACCAGGTGGCCCCCAATATGCCAGCCTCTCTAGCCCACCTATCTAATCGTCACAAAAAATGAAACTGAGAATAGTATATATCAGAAATCAAACAGTTGAAGTAATCGACAATAGGGTCCAGACGATTTTGGTGCACTCGTCGAGTTGTTTTCTGCTATTCTGTGCTAACACCACACAAAGAGAAAGCAAGAGTGTTTCCAAGAGAAATATGTACAATGCTTTTCGTCGCCAACCCCCGCTGCGTTCGCGTGTTAAATCGCATTTTAATTGCGTCAAAGCATTCTCTCCGTTTCTCTCTCCCTCACACATCTATAAAAACATGTCTGTGTGAGGGTGTTGATTAGGAAGGTAAAAATACAACATGTAGGATTTTATGCTAATTAGCCTTTAAACCTTGCTCACGTCAGCGAGAGTTCATAATTAACACGTTCAGAAAAAAGTGGCGAAAAAGCTTGGGCGGCGAGATTGGCTGATCGGAATGAAATTAGCAGTGTGAAAATCAAGACGTTTCAATTTTCCCTCCTACCCACACCTGTTTGCTGTGGACGGGAGACGTTTTTCCAGCTCGAGGGAAATTTCTAAGAACTCTAGGTGGGCTCAACATGGGGCTGTTCACTTAGCTTCACCGCATTCAGTGTTTTCCCAGAAAGAAAGAATCACTTTTGGGGTCGAAGCATTTAATATTGTACTTTGCAGCTAATCATGTATGAACACCGAGTATTTTGACGTCCAACATTCTCTTCATGGAAATAATGTTGCAAACTTGCAAATAATGATTAGTTATGCAACCATACCGTTCGTTGACGGACTTTATATCTAACTTGACTTCCTGGTTTAAATGCTTTATTTTCCAAAAAGCTAAGAATTTTCAGAATAATATAGACCACTTCGGATGACGTAAACAATGCTGGTTCAGCGCTGGTGCAGAAGAATTCCTGTTTCAGTTAAGCACTACACAAACATTTGGACAAAATACAACCA
This sequence comes from Oreonectes daqikongensis, assembly GCA_026939265.1. Classification (NCBI taxonomy): domain Eukaryota; kingdom Metazoa; phylum Chordata; class Actinopteri; order Cypriniformes; family Nemacheilidae; genus Oreonectes; species Oreonectes daqikongensis. Next base: position 1,440,912 of record JAOTQM010000206.1, read on the forward strand.
TTTATAACTAAATGTTAAACAAAAATATATTTAAGATTGAATTATGTATGTAAGATTTAAAGCAACAATAAATAAAAATGAAACCGGAAGTGCCCATGGACCAGTGTATTGTATAGGAAGTTTCATCGGATGCATGAGCCTGGCCCGAAATCTGTTTGTTGATCAGTCTGACTAGTGGCTAATAATATAACTATTGTATTTTATTTAATTGATATGAATCATTTATGTAATAATACATTTTATTGCATAATAATTGTATTAAAGGTACAGTTTGTACCATCTTTGCAGTAAAATATCCCAAAACCACTAGGCCAGTGTTATATATTTTATATATTTCAGTACATACAATATCTAAATGTTTCCAACTACTAAATCATTAGAAAATTGCCATACTAAACAGTGACACAGGGCCGTGCAGTCGCCTGTTAATGGCGTCATATCCGCGTTAATTCAGCGTCATTCACAGCGTCATCAAGCTACGCCATTGTTGTTTTGATCGTGCGTCCTCTAGCGGCGGATTTTACAAACTGCGGCTTTAAATACACAGTTTGTTAAATTTTATTGTATTTTTATTTTATTAAATAAACAGTTTGTTGAATGGGTTGTGTAACTTTGTCGCATTTACGTTTAGTCAAGTAACGGTTCTTCTACTCATAACTCAAAATAATACTGGCTAGACATACTTTTAACTTGCTAGTAGGGAGGGATGCAACGATACCAATACTGGTGGTACCGATACTAAGCTCATGTACTCCTGCTCGTACTCGTAAAAGTACGTTCCGATACACCGATACCAAAAACCGATACCTCGTGTGACATAACTGACTGAAATGTGTGCTTTTAAAGTTTATGACAAGCACATAAAATCATAAATGTTTTTCATAATGTGTTTGAGGTGAAGTTAATTATGAAGTTATTGTATTTTTATTAGTATCACTGTGTTGTGCTTGAAAAATTGCCACCTCACCAAAAAATAAAGAAAAAATACAGGTAAAGGCATCGGTATCGGCGAGTACTAGAAATAAAATATCGGTACTTGTACTCGGTCTTTAATAAACGGTATCGGTGCATACTTGCTAGCTAATGTCATTTACTTATTTATTTTGCTTGTTACCAATAATAATCTGCAGGGACTCTATTCTTTGCGGATGTGTACCGAAAGTTAAGTTTGGGACACAAAGCGTGCACGCGCAGTAACGTTTGTTTTTGTTGTTGCTTTGAAACCATCTATACTGAAGAACTTAATGTTAGACTGTACTTAGCGGCTAATCGCTAGCCATCTGCGACAGTGCATTAAGATGTGTAGTATCACCAAATTCCACACCTTTTTCTTGAATTTGCTCGCACGTCATCCTCTTGGAAAAAATGATTCTTCTAAACGACATTGCTGTGCAATTTTTTGTCACCGTGTTGTGTCGTGTGTAAGTGTACTTCTCATTACCCATCTGCAATTGACTTGAATTTACAATTTCAGTATGTCAAACAGCCTTTTGGCCTAACTGTCACACACAAGTGACGTTTTTCATGCTGTCTCCGCACAATTTTACTTTGTTTTTTCAGTCCCTGGCTTACGTTGTGTCTTGCCCTCTTGACGGATCTAAAGTGTCCACTCGGTCTCCAAGCGAACTGTGGTTAGGTGGAGTGTAGTCAGGCCCCAAGAGAGTTACAGTGTGGGGGCGAGCGACGACTGCAGAGAGCTCAATTTGAGTGCATGTTCTCTTTCCCTCTCTCTCCTGCCATCTCTTCATTTCTTTTAAATCGCTCTCTTTGTCCCCGGAGGACCCTAATGTAGGATTTTTACCGAACAGGATTGTGGGTTCCCGTAGGGCCGGTCCGACAGCACATCCAGACAGGTGCAAATTAAAGAGGGAGGGACAATAGCTGAGGTGAGAGAACGGGAAAGAGAAGGAGAGAGACAGTGGCAGCCTCAATGAGACATATGGAACAAAGATCTACCTACTTCAAATCGTTGGTTATTGGTGGAGACATTTTGTTAGGTGCTGTAGTTTTGTCCGGGTTCAATTGCGCTGCGCTTATTTTCAACACCGAGGTTGCAGATGTGGATTTTGTTTGTGTGGATTGCTTTTGTGCTCGGAGTGTGCGTATGTTTGTGCGCGAGGCTGTAACAGGTGTTTATCTGTTGCTGATGCTGTTGTTTCTAGTCTTTATTTCAGGGAGAGCTGTTGTCTCGCCTGATCATTTGATTTAATTACTGGAGAGAACAGAGAAGCCTGTTGTAATTAGCTGATTTGGGGAAATGCTCTAATCCATGCAGGTGCGTTCTGCCTATGGTAAACACAAGCACACTCGCAAACACGCATATGAAAGACGTGGATCTATTCGAGTTTTGGTGCATTGGGGTTACAGGTTGCGACATGTAAGAAGTTGGGTTCATGTCGGGTCTCTCACTTCTGCTTTTGCACCTAATTGTCCTATGAATACAGGTGTAAAGACAATTTTGCAGTACCTTTGTGCACAGATTATATTAGTGTGCGTAGGGTTTGTGTGTGTGTAGACTCCGGGTTACTCCAGGCCAGCAGGGAGCTATTTTATAGATTATCCATCTCTAGGAGCTTATGGTCCAATAACAGTCTAAAGTAGCCCTGGGCTCATGTACAATAGAAGGGGGAAATGGTGCCTGACGCGAACAGCCTGTTTCACACCAGACGGCGAGGTCAGTTACTCAGCTTGAATAAACCCTGTTTTGCAGTATTGCATGGCTGTCCCCAGGGTGCGCGTGAGGTTTAATAAATGTGTGTGTAGCTTCTGTGTTTGCAATTAAATGCTTGAAATGAAAAATGCTTCTTGTTCATGTTTGTGTATTTTGAATATTTTGTGTGTATGTACAAGCCCTTGGTGTACAAGTTGTTATTGAGCGAAGAATTCACAAGCTTTATTGATGTGGTCCTTATGAAGCAAGGGGTTTATTTCACTATGCATTCATTTTTGTTGTTTATATGAAACAGTATAAAGATTATTTCATATTTATATCATATTTGTATCCCAATAAACAAAATATTGCAGTAAAACAGGCTATACAATATAAGGAATTCAGTTTATAACGCTGTTGTAATACTTAATACAATCCTATTAAATATTGAAGCCACATGATAGCTGATGGATGCTGTATATTGCTGCATATTCATAGTTTTCACATGACGTGGGGGAACATCCTCCTGGAGGGCAAACCACTGGTTTTTAGTGACTGTAATACAGAGGCCGGTGCTATATAGACGGTTTCATCGGATGCACGCGCCTGGCCCTAAGTTAACTTCCGATCTGTGTTTGTTGATCGGTCTGGCTAGTGGCTAATATTATTATTTATTTTTTATTAATATTAATTTATATGAATACGTTATTGTATAACAATTTGTTGAATTTTATTGTATATTAATTTTATTCAACTTTTTTTTAAGGGTCGTGCAACTTTGTCACATTTAAATTTAGCCAAGAAACGTTTTTTCTACTGGTAACCTACTGGTACTGGTAATTTCTTTTGCTTGTTATCAGAAATAATCTGCAGGGACTCTATACTTGTGTACCGGAAGTCAAGTTTGGGCCACAAAAGCATGCGTGCACAATAAGGTTTGTTTATAGTGTTGCTTTAAAACCGTCTATATGGATTGCTAGTGCTCAAAACTTGATCCAAATATTCATGGCTTGAAACAGAAGGAAAATTGAATTGCTTAGGCTGCAATTCTATGTAGAGGTCACTGTTTCGCCTCTAGCTCACCGTGCAGATCATGTGACTAAAAAACTAAGAATGAAGACCTTATTAACCTTAGAATATGTCTCATTCTACTTGGAAGTTCAGAGAATCTGAATATCAGACAAACATAAATACAAGGGCCCTGACTAACTAAACATTGGGATGCTGATGTCGGATGCACTAAATAAATTGACAATGGGACAACCCTGGAAATGGTTGAATCTCGAGGCAATTCGCTGACAGCTGGGCGGATGATTCTAATACAGTAATGAATATTCAATAATTAATCATTAATAATGATTTTTCTGTACAGACAATTTTAGCCTCGTTTATATTCACACTATAAATCACAAATCATCGAATTTCTTAATGATAACTGGTTACAATGATTTACGAGAGCCTACAGTAAACTGATGTTTAATGTATTTTGAATGTGTTATCCATTGAGAATACATAATTGCATGTGTAATTCATACATGTTTCGTTGAAGGTACTGGCATTAAAATATGATGTCAAATATGTAAAGATGTCAAAATAAAAGAGTTTCACATTTTCTCTGTGCAAGCTCTTTTGAATCTGTATGTGTATGTGCGCGAGCGTCGTGTATGCACCGGAGTAAAAGGGTCTATGAGAGGATAGACTCCCTGTAGATATATTGATCTCTGCAGGTCTCTGCTTCTAGACCCCCCATGTGGGTCTTTTGACTGACTTCAGGAGTCCAACTCCGGCTAACAAAGACCCTACACCAACCCCAGACGCACTGTGACCCTTTTACCCCCTCCGCTGCCCCCACACCAAGATCCCCACCGCTGAGAGTTAAAAAGCCCCCCGTCGCGTTCTGACATTTCATTCAGCGCGAATTATAGAGGTCTGAACTTCCCCATCACACACACAGACCTTAGAGGCCGTATTAGTAATAACATCACATGGATGTAAGGGTTATCATTCTAGGATAATTATATTTTCTGTACTACTATGTCTAAGCCAAACCCTCAAAAAATTTTTTATTTCAAGCAAAACTTGATGCCACATTTATAAAGCTGCTTTATTGTCTTTGAAAGTGTCATTAGAAATATAATCAAATATATTTCCGAAAATGTGATACAAGCAGAGCTAAATCTGTGCACCCACACACATTGGTATAACAGTGTATTACGTTATCTCTAAGAAAGTTACTATTCCCTCTGTGTCCGGTTATTTTTCTTCCCTTCAAGAAAGTTTCAATAACTTTATATAACACAAAGTTAAGATACTTGTCATCTTTTACATCACACACAGCTGGATACGTCTATGGGTTATATGTTTGCACGTTATTTGTGTGTTACACCCTCGGATTAGAGCTGACGCACATATTTCTGTGCGTCCTCCTCCGCTCTGCTATAGTTACTATAGAAACAGTTATGAGTCCTATGTTTGTGTCAATGAATCAGCCACTCTTTTCTGATTGGTCACAATGTCCTAAAGTGATCTTCGCATGGCTGACAAACAAACTGTTTAATTGGCTCATTTAAAGTAGCTTCGCAAGAGATTTTGAGGTCCTGAACAAACATTTGAACACAATCTTGCATGTTTGTTCAGCTTTAATGGTTTACAAAGGTTTCACATCAAATATCTGTTCTAATAGACAATTACTTAGTCCCTGACTAACTGTGAACAACTACATAATGTTTCATTTACGTTGCTAATACAGCTATTTGTTACGTTGCGTTATATTTTGGACAACATTTCTGTCAAATCCATTGATTTGGTTTGATTGCTCTAAATAGTAAATTCAGAAAAGCTAAAATAATCCTTTGACCAAGCTCTTAATCATTTCCGCGGCTGTTGTCGGGTCATACGGTTTTGTAATATATATTTAAAGTCTGTCTTGTAATTCTTTCTCACACCTTGAAACTTGTTAGAATCTCTCCAGTCTGTGGCCTTAGTGAATGTATAAATTCCTGCTGTTCTGTTGAGATTGTGCTGAAATACTGTATGACTAATCCATGGATTTTTTACTATGGAAGACAGTAAGGACTTTATCAAAAGCTTCTCAGATGTAATGCCAATAAAGTCCCACCTGCCATTATGGTAGGAGCTGGGAAATATTGGAGAACATTCTCAATATCTTTCTGATAATTCTTATGGATTTTTGAGAAAATTAAGGGTGTAAGTATGTGATCAAATAAAAGAGAGAGTTGAATTTAGAGGGAGGTAACACAGGAAATGAGACATACTAGGCACATGGACAAAGATGGAACAATAGAACACATAAAACGATTGAGGTATGAGAGTGAGAGTAGAGCACTACAGCCCACTTGACTTCACATAAAAAGTATTTTCCCTAGAAAATCATGATTCACTGTACAGTTTTTGGTTTTAAATAACATATTGTGTCCAGAAGAGCAACTTTTGACTACCTTTTGACATTGAAATTACCATGTGGAGTGGCACTGGTGCAAAAAAATTGATATTCTGAGGGACAATCACATCAGTATTCAGTTTTTTTCATTGAGTCATTGAGTAATGCTTTCGTGTGACCTTAGTATTCACGTAAATATGTATAATAATAATAATGTATATATTTTTTGCTATTAACAAACCATTAACTACGACTTTTTCCCAATAAATTGTTAATTTGTTGCTTATTAATAGTTAATAAGTTGTTAGGTTTAGGTTCGGGTATTGGAAATGTAGAGATGTAACCTGTACACTCTTAAAAATAAAAAAGCTTCACGATGCCATAGAACAACCTTTTTTTGTCTAAATGGTTCCATAAAGAACCTTTGACATTATAAAAGGTAAGAATGAAATGGTTCTTTAAAGAAACTTTGACTGAATGTTTTTTGTGGAACCAAAATGGTTCTTCTATCGTTGTGAAGAACCTTATAAGCACCTTTATTTTTAAGAGTTTATGACTTCCTTCTGCAGAGCACAAAAGAAGATATTTTAAAGAATGTTTGTAGATGACAACCATTTGTCCCCATTGACTTGCATTGGTTTTGTGTGCATACAATACAAGTCAATGGGGACCAATGTTTTTTTATTACCAACATTCTTCACAATGTCTACTTTTGTGTTTTGCAGAAAATTTTAAATGTCAAGAGGGTGAGTAAATTATGACAGATTTTTTGTTCCCTAATAACAAATAATGGCAAAATGTCCATGAAATTCCCTTGTAATTACAAATTTACTTTACAAATGTACAAATTTACTAGAACTATGATGAATAATAGTAATTTGCATTTAGTTTTTTATAGAATTTTTGAAATGTGTAATGTTTTATCTTTACTTTTTAAATGTTTTACAGTTTAGTCATTGTCAATATAATTAACTATTTGTATGGATATCTTTATGTAGTCTTTAAAAAAATGAGTCTTTATAGATTTTGAAATCTTTATCAATTTTAATACCAGGCTCAAATTTCAGTCATTATTCTTTTAAATCCAATTTGTGTTTGCATTCAATTCAACATTTTAAAACTCTTTTATGAAACGCACAGGAAGCAAAGATATTTGACATCATCGGTGTCAATTCTGGTCGACAAGCCCTATTATGGAGAGTACAAGATCAAATCACTTGATGTATGGCAAAGAGGAAAATTGTTAGAGAATACCACTTTTATTTCTGTCTGTTTCTCGCTGAATGACATTAGAATGCTTACAGAATACAAACACACACATATATCCTATATTGTCTATTTGAGAGTGTGCCTTAGAAATACAGTTTACATACAAATACTAATGCAATCACGTTGAGTGCTTGGGACTAATGGAGGACTTACATGTAGGCATTTCATGTACAAGTCATTTAATCTGTGCTGGGTGTTTCTTGCCATGTGTCTGGTGAAAGTGGAGGAAGGGACGTTGTGATCTTAAAGATGAGACCATCAAGAACACGTTTCTGTGTGTGCGCGGCAGTCCCTATTTATTTACAAGAGCTCAACATCTAACGTATCAGCTTCACCCTCCTACACGCACACTCTTGCTCTTAGACGCGCGACCTACCTCTAAGGTAAATTAGTCCTTTTCCTACATTTTCATCTCTTGATAAGAAACGACATTGGCACCTGCTTCGCCTCCAGAAGTATAAATATGTCTGCCACAGAAATCACTTCAGCATCTCTCAGATAAATCGCACGCCTCTCTCTGCTCTCCTGTTTAATAGCGTCTCCTCTGTGACACTGTAAAAGCGAACATTAACTTGTTTCGTGTGGTCTGAAAGCGCATGAAATGCAGCCGAGCTGTAACCAATCGCGCTTTTGGAGCCGTTGCATCGGAGTTGGGTTTCTCACGCAGACACGCTCTAGGGCCCGTCGCCACCCCCGTGCGCTTCAGACGCGTTCATGACCAATGGGGTTGACGCTTTATAAGACGGTAATGAAACTCGCATTTCCACACTTTATGGTGCGTATTCACAGTCCCATAAGACATTGCAGGCGGTACATCAAAGCACAGAGCGATTGAGATCGCGGGGGGTTTCAGGCTTTTGGATAAACACACGTACGAGCGCGAATAAACAAACGCACGGATTCAATTACACGGTAATATGCACAAACCTGGGCTGATAATTCAAGACAATCTATTTAGTTTGCGGTGGAACTTGATGATTTCATCTTTATTTGTTTAGAGCATGGGATCAAGGATGTGTGTGTGTTTGTGTGTTTGTGTGTGTGTTTGTGCGTGTGTGTGAGTGTTTGTGTGTGTGTTTGTGTGTGGACCCTACAAGAATAATAAAGCTTTACATCCACCTATACTGTACTGTACATTGTGGGGACCAACCAATTGTCCCAACAAGGAAAATTGATTATAAAACATAATAATGATGCTTATTTGAAAATGTCAAAATGCAAAATGCTTTCATGTGTTACGAGTAAGGGATAAACATTTTTTAGGACTTTTGCAGAATACAAAAGAAGATATTTTGAAGAATGTTGGTAACCAAAAACCTTTGGTCCCCATTGACTTGCATTGGTTTTGTGTTCATGCAATATGAGTCAGTGCTTTTTGGTTACCAACATTCTTCGAAATATCTTCTTTTGTGTTTAGCGGTGTTGTGAAGTCACAGAAAAAGAAAAACATTGTTAGTGACATTAACGTTGTGTTATTCATTGAAAGATGTTGTGTGTAATATTTAGCAGGATCTATTGATAGAAATGCAATATAATATAAATAACTATGTTTTCAGAGGTGTATAAAGACCCATTATTTTTTTATTATTACCTTAGAATGAGCTATTTCTATCTATATACACCATGAGTCCCCTTACATGGAATTCGCCATGTTGTTTCTACAGAAACCCAACAGAGTGCGTTTCGTAAATACGATATCTCCTTCGGCAAAGAAGCAAAAGCGTGGCGACATTTTAGTCCTGTGTCAGCCATCGTAGTGCTTCGAAAGGAAGGGGTGGTCGGTGGAGTGAGCCGTTGGTTGCAATTCAAAACCTCACCTCTAGATGCCACTAAAATCTCCACATTGCTCCTTAAAATACTCTCCTCCCATAAACTTTGCGTCTTAAGGGGAAACTAAACAACTGTTCGTGCTAATTTTTCTCTGCGTGTGTAAATCCTGACAGTATAGTTTTTGACGCTAAAAGAGGCGTTTGCGCTGGCACAAGCTGTTTTTAAACCTGACCCATGGCCTTTACTTTGTTAATGGATGATACAACCAATATGCTGATGTAACATCAGAAATGTTTTAATGTCTTGTAGCCTAAGAGCACTGTACAATAACCTTGTACATATGGTTTCCAGTACTGAAAAAAAAACATTGAGGAAGCTTTATCATCAGTACTGTTTTGGAGTGTGCTGGTGTGTCCGTGTTTTTCCGTGTCTGTTTTGTAAATGTGCACGCAACGTGCCTGCTGGTGCCATCTCGGCATGCTCATAATGTGACCTGACAGCCTACATCCCCCAGCATGCCGAGCTCAGAGGGGGCGCATACGGGCAGCTGTCACGGGCGTCACTCGTGGTAACCACGGGGGTACAGAGCGGTGGCTTCATAACTCCTTTATTTTTAGAGAAAAGGGGTTGGGGAAGAAATGAGAGGCCTTTGAGTGACGTCTGGGTTGGGGGGATATGTTAGACGAATACCAGGTTGTTATTTCACTTTGTCTGGCGAGACTTCAAGAAAGTAAACAATAATATAATGTCTAGGCAAGATTAATCTAATTCTCTAATGCTAGAGCGAAGGGGGGTCCGAACAAGATTGCTCTCTCTCTCCTCAAAGACCAATGCCAGAATCTTCAGGACATGTTTGAAGGGTTTTATTCATCCTTTCAAATCTCTCCCTATACCTCCATTATTTTGTCTTCCATTCACACTTTCGGTTCTGTATACCTTGTCTCCTCACCTGTTCTTCTTCACAGAGTGCATTCCTCTCTGCACCCATCGGCTCAATTATGGATGTGAATTATGTGTGGCGGAGAGCCTTTTAAGAGCAAAATGTGAAAATGATTGCGCTCAGTTGTAATTAGATGAGAAATGGCTACCCAGAACGTACAGTAATTCTTACCGCCGGCTGTCTCCGGACGACACTTTTAGAATGTGTGTGGGCATGTACATATCTGGTTTGCTTTTGGAACGTCTCAGTGGTCTAATTGCCATCGACAGGGGGCAAAATTAAATAGCTACGCTAATTCTGAGGGAAAGACAGTGAGTGTGTGTGTGTTTTAGCCCATTTAGGATTAAATGAGACAAAATGAATGAATATTTTTTTAGAATGGTGGGATTCACTGGCATATTCTTTCGGTGTCATCTCAAGCTGCATTTGCCATTGATTCTCTTTAGGCCTATCAATAGATTAAAATATTTAATCTTTTTTTATTTTTTAACCATGATTAATCACATTTGCTAATGATGGCGTTTAGTCAAAAACACACATGTTGGACAGCCAATGGCCATATAAGTGTGTTCACCATCTTTCCGTAATAGGGCTTGGATCTACTATATTTGAGGTATTCGCAAATAAATGACTGGAAATAGTCAGACCATTACCGCAAAGCCCTTAAGGGTGTTTCGGAGTGTTTATGGTGTGTAGTTTCATAATATATTATTTCTTTTTTCAAAGTGTAATCCAATCCGTTTTAATTTAGCCCCTGGTGTGCCTTCTAAGCACCATTTATGATGTTCTACAATTTGACAAGACGACTGCAAATGACTTTACTTATGTTTTGTTAAGTCATTTGGATGAAATTTATAAATATATTAGCCACTTAAAAGATGTTTCTCCATCATTTTGGAATAAATGAGTGCCCCACTATGGAATTGTGGTGTGTAAACAAATACAGAACCACACAAAGAATGAAAAGATAATGTGAAATTAGGTAATTTGTTTTACATTGTCTTGTTAACTGCAATGTTGATGTTAAAGGGGATAGTTCACTCAAAAATGCCAACATTTTTGTAAAACACAAATAAAGATATTTTGAAGAATGTTTGTAACCAAACAACAGTGGTACACATTCACTTCTATTGTATGGACACAAAACCAATGCATGTCAATGGTACCGCCGTTATTCGGTTACCAACATTCTTCGAAATATCTTCTTTTTGTGTTCTGCAGAAGAAACAAGGTCATATTAAATATTAAAATAATCTTAAAAGAAAAAAGAAGAATATATAGAAATGGGTTACAGTTATGGTGAATGATTAAAAATAGACCCTGTTTAGTTTAAAATGCATGCACTCGCCTTATTGTAAGGGATTTGCCAGGGCCTCACTCCCTATATCCTAGATTTATGCCTGTCAGACCTAGAGACAAGTCAAGTAGACAAAATGTTTACAGTACATGTTTATATCTGATTGCCAGGTGCACATTCTCCGTCATTGTACTTTTCATCATTTCTGGGAATGGTTTTGACTCATATCTTGATCATTATGTGGGAAATACCAGGAGTCCCATTGACTGTGTTAATAAAAGATTGAGATTGGGTGGATTTGTAACAAAATCTGGCAACATCAAAGATACCAATCATCATGCTCATTAGATTTTTCACAAAGTGGGATTAAAATTAAATCTTTTAATCATATTTAATGTGATCGACCAAAGACGTTGATTATGGCGAATCTGTCCATTCAAATATCATTGTGTTCAATTTAACAGTAACAAAGATTGCTGTTTTGTATTGCTTCAATATTTTTCAAAATATAGCACATATTAAAAATAATTTCTCCAGTAAGACATAGAGAGCATATACAGCCAAGGTGCTTCACGGTGAACGTGTACTGGTTGTAGAAACTAGTAGCTTGGTGTTAGCACTTATTGTATTATTGCCCCTGTTTGACATATCGCTTTATTACTTCCTAATCTCTCAGTAAGTCACTTTGGATAAAAGCGTCTGCTAAATGACTAAATGTAAATGTACATTTACAATTATGCATTGGTAGAAATAACGAACCAAGACTCACATTGCCTGCACTACCAGTTAAGAAACGGGAACAAGCTTCTTACAATAAAAAAAAAAAACATTTCGAATTTGTGTTTTTATTGCCTTAAAGCTGTGCATTATAATGCATCCATCAGTATGCCACCGAAGCAAATAAAAATTAAGTTCACCCTTGGCTTTGAGAAGCCATTTTGCTTAAAAAATATGTCCCATACCACAATAAAATGCTTTGCAAATTCCAATTCAAGTCTGCTTTTTTTATTGCTACACTCTTGCACAAATGCGTAACAACAAGAAAAGGTATGCCATGAGAGACTGTAGACACTAAGATATTCATAAATAAGAAATAAGGCGTGAGAGATAAAGAAAGACTAAAAGAAACACTCAGCCAAAGGGGAAAACCCTTACAACTGTGTCTAGTGTTGTTGACATAAACTTGAATGAATCTCTTTACCTGTGAATTCCAACTCCTTGGCTGCTGACAAATATATAATGTATTTTCTATCAAATATTTTACACCTGTGCACAATATAGTCTGGTACAGTTTTCCACTATGCTGCACACTTGATGAAATGCAACATTTGTGACCCTGTATCACAAAACCGGTCTTAAGTAGCACGAGAACATTTGTAGTAATAGCAAAAAATGCATGGTATGGGTCAACAATGTCATTAGGATATTAAATAAAGATCATTGTCCATAAAGATATTTTGTAAATTTCTTACCGTAAATATATCAAAACATTTCTTTTGTGAGTGGATGAAGCAAAATCGCTAACAAAAATGGCCAGAAACACACCTACAAACTTCACTCGCTGCTGCCACTCTTTGGGAATTTGGGAAGTTTGGTATCTATATAAAGCTTAGAATTTTAGATTTTGGATTCATCTATTCTCCTAAACGTCATTATAGCGGTACACCAATAGAGAGTGTTAAAACAAACCTGCTTTTTCTTAGCAGTGGTCTGCTGCAGCGCAGGTAATTTTCTCAATGTTTAGATTTTTTGCACCCTCAGATTCCAGAGTTTTACATAGTTATATCTCGGCCAGATATTGTCCTATACTAACACATTATTTATTCAGCTTTCTGATGATGTAAAATTCTCAATTCCAACCTCAAATTGACCCTTAAGGTTTTGTTGTCCAGGGTCACATTTTACATGATGAAAAGTCCATCTGAGCACAGATATTACTCAGTACATGCTTAAAAGTAAAAGTGCTTAAAACGTTCTTCACAGCGATGTCATATAAGAACCTTTTTTTTGGTTCCACAAAGAACCGTTCAGTCAAAGGTTCTTTAAAACCGTCTCCTACTTTCCGTTTCACTATCTTGCACAAAAAACCTGCTTTATAAACCAAGAGACCTTACATGGGTATTTGAACCACCAAATGTTGACATCTGTGCATTAAGTATAGTAAAAACCTTTGGTAAAAACAAAATATTTTCATGGTAAGGTTGACATTTGCATAGAATTGGCAAATATTTGCAATATAATGAAATGTAGGGCACTTTAACATTATCTAACTTTAGTAGACTTTTTTGAAAAAAAATTTGTTTAAAGTAACAACTTAATTTGATATAATCGTGATATAATTTCGCAAAGAGGATATCACCCAAATTCAAACTTCCTGCTTGTGGCGACCCGACAGCGCAAATGAAAAAGCATTGTTATAAGCTTACCGTTGTGAATCAGGGTAAGATAAGACAATCGTTTTGAACACTGATCTGTCTATGTATTTGCTTAATTGATTTATGATTATTTTTAGCCAAAAATGATCGCAGATTGCCACTTTAAAAATAGGTTGTTGTTCAACAGTGTCTAAGTCGCTCAGTTTCTCACTTAGTATTATTCCAATGATTAAACATAACTAGAGTCTTTTATATTTAAAGTTGTATGTAAAACCTATGAATTGTTGTTTGGGTAAAAGCCACATGCTTTATAATACCTAATAAAGCAGACACTCAGCTTGTGGTGACCTTATGCTGAAGATTAGACTTTCCAATCTAGGAAATTAATTTACCTTGCCAAATGTCAGTCCTCAATATTAAACAGTATCATTTACAGGATTGCTGTCACATTTAAATCGGGTGCCTTTAGGTTCACAAAGGCATGTTGTAAGCCTAAGCTTTAAATTAACAAAATAAAATTAAATGTAAAAAAAAGTAATCAATTTATAATAATAATAATGATGATAATCATAACAATCATAATAATAATCATAATAATAATAATTTTAGATGTATATCTACATTAATATTGTATTGATAATACCACAATGAAGGGCATGTACACAGACATCAATATTTTAATTCAAGTGTTTTTTATATCATATCCTCTGCATTACTTATGGCAGTTTGAACTCGTGTAGATCACAAAGAACAAGCTACAGTACAGAACTTCCTGTTCTGGCTCTTTAAAGGGTCTTATGTATTATTCAAGCCAAAACATAGAGATGGGGTTACTGTAGTCATGTCTGAAGATTAAAGGGGCTTATGCAGATGGAAATCTTTCAGCTGAACTCCTGCTGCGGTTGAACTTTGGGTCATGGACCAACAGACATCTCACGTAGCCTAAATGTACTTATTTCATCCAAAGCAACTCACAAATGAGGATTACTGTTGTACATATTTAACATGCATTTTGGAAACTTAAATACTTAACAATGTCTGCAAGGTAATGCTATTACCTTGATGTCTATGAGGAGGCCTGGAAACCTCTCAGATGTGATCTAAATATCTTTTTTATTTATACATATCTTGTGGAGAGTATCTTTGTGGACAGTGGAGAGTATCTTTGTTTGCGTTTCAAAGATTCTGGGAGTTCGTAAAACATGGTCACAATGACATCACAATAACATGTAAACACAAAACGAACCAAAAAAAAACTTTTTAATAAAACTGACACAAAGAAAGTGGACTGATGTGCACATGTTAAACTTTTTAATTTGCTTTCTTGTTTACTTGAAAACAACGGTATGTACTGTAGTTAGGCTGAAAGCAGGCTGGCGAGTGAGCTGTTGTGTTTACAGGTAGAACAGATGTAATCTAATTGGATTGAAGGCTGACACTTTGATTAATATAGTTGATGAGTACCAACAGCAGGGGTGGTGCAGATACACACACATCCTTGCAGTAAAATTAATCAGGTTAATCTCGCATCATCATTTTGAATTATTGCCGTGATCGTGCATTGTGTTTGCATCTTTTCTTACAGGTGTTTGCTTTTAAATGTCATAAACACTGTGTCACAAAACAAATTTAGGATCTTATTATTATTATCCATTTGGTTCATTGATTGATTATTGCTGGTGCATTTGCGTATCCAGTAAAAGTTATCACGCAGAAAAAAATAAATCACAAGTGAATGTAGCCTCTCTTTCCAGGTTTTTGGAACGTACGATTGGAATGGTGAATTTATCAGCAATATCCTTGCTTTTCTTCCTCCAGCTGTTTGCTTTGCCAAAATGAGGGATTATGGAAGAATCATACATTTTGCACAAATTATTATAGTTTAATTGCCAAAATATTTTATTAACACAGTCCTGCTATACATATCCTTTATAAATGTTTAATAGCACAGTCAGCCCATTTAATTGTTCTTTGTATATTGCTGTACATACATTAATATAACACATTTGTGACCCTGGCCCACAAGGGTTATAAGCTTTCCATTGATTTATTGTTTGTTAGAATAGGACAATATTTGGCAGAGATATGATTATTTGAAAATCTGGAATCTAAGGGTGAAAATAAAAATCTAAATATTGAGAAAATTGTCCTTTTAAGTCGTCCATCAGAGGCACTGTAGCAGGCCGCTGCTAAGAGGAAACAGGTTGTTTTTTTTTGCGATTTTGCTGCATTCCCTCACAAAAATTTAAATGCATAAAATATCTTTATGGCACATGAATCTTTACTTAATATCCTAATGATTTTTGGCATAAAAGAAAAATCGATCATGTTGACTCATACTATGTATTGTTGGTTGTTGCTTAAAATATACCCGTGCTAGTTGTGACTGGTTTTGTGGTTCAGGGTCACATTTATTTAAATTTAACAACACTCTTAAAAATAAATGTGCTTCAAAAGGTTCTTTGATGCCATTTTGTCTAAATGGTTCCATACAGAACACATAAGTTTCTTCAGATTTTAAAAAGGTAAGAAAGAGATGGTTCTTTAAATGACCTTTGACTGAATGGTTCTTTGTGGAACCAAACGGTTCTTCTATGGCATCGCTGTGAAGAACCTTGTAAGCACCTTTATTTTTAAGGGTGAAGAATCACAATTATTCATGAGCATTCATAGCTCTCTTTTATTTGATGTTATGTGGGTGCGTGTACTTTTCACAGGGTGTACTATGTGTGGTTTTATCTCCTAATTAAGTAGCATTACAAAGAACCCACCAAAAGTCATTCTGCTCTTCTGAAAAGAAAAAAGGCTTTCATTATGTAATCGCTTGAAGTGTCGGTGGATTTTAGTGTTGTGTGTTCTTGCGATAATAAGATTTCCTTTTTATATTTCAGATTTCATTAAATTGTGCAATCCGGGGTGAGAGAATTAAGCAAATATTGGAAAAAAGACTGTAGAGACGGCATTTTTTTTACTTCCAATAAAAACATTATGAGGGAATAATTCCACTTGAGAAAAGGTAAATATTCACACACTCTGACCACACAAGAATGAAAGGAGGATGAAATGACAGACAGATCGATAGGGAGAGATGCGCGAGTATGCAGGGACAGAGCGGATGAAAAAGGGAATGAGTATGTGTGATTGGAGAAGGTATGAGAGGATGTGAAATTTGGATGAGTGTATAGGACAAAAGATACAGGAATGTGAAATGTTTAGAGGGCATGAGATATAGATACAGAAAAGATGTATAATATAATATAATAATATAATGCTAATGGAAATATCAGTTTAGTCCTATTGAGTTTGAAAGTCAAAAAAGTCAAAATTCTGAATTTAAAGAACCAGTGTGTAATATTTGGGGGGATCTATTGATAGTAATGTAATATAATATACAGAGGTGTATAAAGACCTTACATAATGAAGCGTTATGTTTTTGTTACCTTAGAATGAGTTATTTATATATCTACATACACCGCAGGTCATCTTCACCATGTTGTTTAAGTTTTGCAATGCATTGTTTGAAATAGTTACATTATTGTTTGGTTTAATTATGTTAACAATCCGAACAATTAGCACAACCATCAAAACAGATTTGAATTCAATTTTATTGAATATTATTCTTTTGTGCAAATTTGTCAATTTTAAACAATTTAAAGCCAAGAAAATAAGCACAATATTTAAACTTTATTAAAATGTATTTTTATATTCATACAGATGCTGAAAAAATGGAGAGACCAAATTTTCTTTTTTTCTAGATGTATTGTGGTTATTCCAGTCCAGTGTGTGTTGAATTTCAACAAAATCAAACCTCAGGAGGACTCATCAAAACTAATGTTTTGAACTTTTCGAAAATACATGTACAAATATTACTGTTTTACTGTTATATTGAATAAAAACATTTCTTTGCATTATTTGAGGTCTCAAATACAGAGCATGTTCTCTGTTCTCTTGACCTGTTTCTCCAGTTTAAATTTTCTGCAAATACATGCAAATAGAAACAATATTGTTGTTTGAAATTTGGGAGAAATATTGTTAGTAGCTCACAGAATAAAACAAAAAAATAATTTTACCTAAACACATACATATAAATAGTAAATTTAGAAAAACTGAAATGGTCTTTAAAATGGTCTCTTGTTTTTTCCCCAGCTGTGTAAAGTTATTTACACAATTTTAAATAAAATTATATATAATATACATATCCAGTCCACCATCCTTTATCCGGTAAGAAAAGCATGCACCGCTTAAAAAATACAGATAATAAGTTGTTTTAGCAAATTTGTAGGGGATACAAAAAGGTTCTTCACAGTGATGCCATAGAAGAACCATTTCTTTCTTACCTTTGCTTGGTTTAACAAATCTTTTTTCCATTACAAACAACCTTTTGTGTAACAAAAGGTACTTGGATGTTTAAATTCTTTATGGAACCATATAGCCCAAAACCTGAATTTATAAGAGTACAAAATGAAAATTGTTGCATTAAACAGAATACTGTAGATGAATAATGAAAATGAATGTTATTCTAAAAAAAGATTTTCAACCTAAATTCTACTTTGAATTGCAATTTGGAATCCTGTTTGCCACCTCAGTTCGAAATCAAAACAGAGCTGGAAGTTAAAAGTGATTTTTAATTCATTTCTGAATGGTGCACAACCGTCTCATTAACTCACTATCCCTCCGTAACCTTCTGTTCAGCATAACCAGACTCTAAAGTGTGACTTGTGTGGGTGCTTTACATGAACTGTGCGCCATATTCCTCTTTTCTCAGAACTCTTCTTATTCCTGCTATCCCATCTTTCCTGTTCTGTCTGACTCTAGCAGTCGTGTCCTGCACCCTGGCATCCCTCCACCCACATAATGTGGTCTGTTATTTTCTGTGTCTTTATTTCTTCCACTCAGAATATATTGAGTTTCAGTACACAGTTGAAGTTTTAATAAGCTCTTTCATACAGCTGCTTGTTTTAATATAAGTAATACTACCGAGCCAGTGATGAAGTCACGGGCATTCACACACACACACACACACACACGCACTGCAGTCATTATTGCTGTTGCTCTCGACTGTCACTCTGAACCAGCAGCTCTTTCACAAAAATAATAACAATGCTTGTTTGCGAGGTAAGAAATATAACTGACAAAGATACAATAACCCCATTCTCACAGCAAACCTATCACTCCATAGCTGTTTTTTCACTGAACATTTTTTTCTTTCTATAACCAGTCACGAAAAACATTGCATTAACCAATTTATCATGATGTAATGAGCCAATTAAATTTTAATGACACTCGAATACATTTTATATGCATTGTTGTGTGAATCTGCAGTATATACCAGTAGTATTTAAAGGGATAGTTCACCCAAAAATGAAAAATTTACTCACCCTCTTGACATTTTAAACCTGTATGACTTTCACTCATCTGCAGAACACTAAAGAAGATATTTTAAATAATGTAATAGAAAACTGTTAGTCCCCATTGACTTGCATTGGTTTTGTGTCCATACAATAGATGTCAATGGGGACTTATTTTGTTACGGTTTTGTTACAGGTTAAAAATGATAGGATGGTCAGTAAATAATGCACTGCAAAAAATCGCTTTCTTACTTAGTATTTTTAATCTTGATGAGCAAATAAGTGTTGTTTTAGGCAAAATGTGTAAAATGTAAGTAAATTTGTGCCTAAAACAAGCAAAAAAGGTTTGACCTTTTCTTAGTCACTAAATTCAAGATTATTTATTTTTCCCCATTGGCAGATTTTTTTTGCTTGTTTTAGGCATAAATTTATTTTGCCTAAAAACGACATTCTTCCAAATATCTTTCTCTGTGTTCATCAGAACAAAGCAATTTGTACATATTTGGAACAACTTTAATTTGTAAATCTGGCAAAGCAATAGCAATCTAGGCATGTAGAGCGTTAGCGATAGTATTACAGGTGGTTCATGGACGGCTGTATAAAACGCTCACAGACACACATGAATGAAATAAGCGGCTAATTGTTTAGGTCATGACATGAAGTGTGCAACAGGTCAGCTGATTTCCACTTAAAAGCACTTCATGATCAAACTTTCATTTGGGCAATTTTAATTACACTTTAATTACACATTGCTGCTGATGATAGAAATTATGCAGATTTAATGAAAATGAGGGGTAAAAAAAAGCATCAAATCCGGCACTTTCCGAAGATGACAGAATAATGAATGAGTTGCGCACTGCTCCATTCAGCCTTTCGGTTAAAGCCAAAGCTGATATCAAAAGATTAAAACCCAAATTAAGTCATAACACAATCAGACCCAGAGCGAAAGTCATCAAATTATCAATAAAGCAAAATCATATTATTCCGAGCTCTTTTTTTAATTAGTGGGATCTGAAGTAAATTGCCATTACTCCGGAATTCCATCATGTAAACATTCTTAATTGCGTGCTTAATTGCAAATAGTGAAAGAGCGTTTTAAGAGACATTAACTCAAGAGCCCAAATTATTGCGATATTACAAAGTTACATGAAATTAATTGCGGCACGGGAGGGGGTTCGGGAGGCTTTTGGAAATCTCTGAAATATTAAATCATAAGGTTCCGCTCTGCAGTGTCATCCATGAAGATGTGAGTTTTATTGCAAGGGGGAATTAATTGGTGTTTCCAAAAGAATGAGCTATTGTCTGAAAGTACCTTTCTATAACATTCTAGTTTTCACACTATTGAATTATGTGGCTTTTCCATTGGCGTTATTGAGGAAATAAACAGCATGGGGCATTTTGGAAAAGCTTATTGGAGAAGAATTGCTCTATGGGTCAGTTTTGTTCCTCGGTTTATTAGATTAGAGCAATAGATCAGCGTAGGTTGACGGTAATATGACCGTGGATCACTGTGGATGGGGATTATTGTTACCCTGGGTCAGGTTGAGGTATGGCAGTAGAATGGCATAACCTACTCTGATAAGCAAGAAATGTGGACATAAACTACAAAAGGATGCGTAACAGGTGTGCTTTCGCGCTCCTGTGTGAGGTCTGTCAGACTGAAATGGCTGATGAAATGTTTGTTTGTGTGCTACAGAAATGCATTATTGAAGTCCAAGAGTAATTAGGATAAATTAGGACACAATTTGCACATCATATGGTTTTAGTCTTGGGTAGCAAAGTCAAAAAACACCACATAGTAAGTTTACTGATGTTTTGGTACATAATGCACATAAACAGCAAGCACTGACCAGGTCAGATCTTATTGAATAAAGCAGTTCTTATTTACGTGCTGCAAAGCGAGACCTCGTGCTCGTGGGGCAGTATGGACGACAGTTTCCCACTGAACGAAAGCTAACGTTTCCCCAAAAAGATGCTAGGTTTGGCGTTTTGCCTGTCTTTTGAACAAGAGCAAGGATAGGGAAATTCGCTTAATCTAGTAAAAGAGTTGCTAATTTAGCAACTTTGTCCAGACAAATTAGGAATGAATGAGTCACTAAGAAGCTGTAGCGGTGGCGGAGAGAGTTTTTTGGTGTGGTGGTGTACCACTGCAAAATGAATATACAGGAAACACTAAATTGTGAATAAGATCAATGAATACTTTTGTCAACTAAAATATAACTGTAAAATATATTAATTTCATTCGTTATAAAACATTTTTATTTGAAAAATTATTTTTGAAATGAATGAATACATAAAAACTCTTTTACTTTTTTTTAAAAAGCTTCCTATGGTTAAACCTCAAGAAGCTGGATGATATAATGCCCAGAGAGATTTCTTTAAAGTCGTCCATCAGAGGCGCTGCAGCAGGCCGTTCGTTTTAACGCTCTCTTTTGGCTTACCGCTGTAATGATGTTGTGGAGAAAAAATGAAACCAGAAGTTGAAATTCTAAGCTTTACATAGATACCAAACTTGAGTGGGAAATTCAATTCGAGCAGCAGCAGCAGCGAGTGAAGTTTGAAGACGTGTTTACAGCCATTTTTGTTTGTGATTTTGCTGCATCCACTCACAAAAATAAATGATTTTTACATTTATTCATTTGGCAGACGCTTTTATCCAAGGTGACTTACAATTGAGGAAAACAGCAAGCGATTCGTCTAAGCAAGCAATATTCAGGAGAAGTGCTAGTAATACAAAGTTTCAGATACAACATCAAGATAGTATAAGCAAGTATACAGACAACATTAGAAAAGGAAAAGAGGTATAAAGAATATATATTTTTTATATAATGAGACTGTTAAGTGCTCACAGAAGAGGTGGGTCTTCAGCTGTTTTTTAATCGTGAGATTGATCCAGCTGTCCTGATGATAACAGGAAGATCGTTCCATCAGCAAGGAATGGTGAAAGAAAATGTCCTTGAGATGGATCTCATGCTAATCGTTTGCAGACCGCAGACTTCTGAAGGGGATGTAGGTCTGCAAGAAAGAGTTGAGGTATGGGTGCTATGTTATTGGCTGTTCTGTAAGCAAGCATCAGTGCCTTGAACGTAATGCATGCCACTACTGGGAACCGTGGAATCGTCTGCATGAAATGAGAGGTGAAGTTGAGTGTCATCAGCATAGCAATGGTAGGAGAAACCATGTGCTTGTATGATGGAACCCAGTGATGTGGTGTATATGGAGAAGAACCGAGGCCCAAGAACCGATCCTTGTGGGACCCCGGTGGCAAGTTGGTGTGATTTGGACACTTCACCTCCCCAAGCTACCTTGAAGGATCTATCTGTGAGATAGGATTTAAACCAGGAGAGTGAAGTTCCAGTGAGGCCCAATGAAGAGAGGGCGGACAAAAAAATGTGATGGTTAACCATGTCGAAGGCTTCAGAAAGGTTTAAGAGAATGAGAACAGATGATTTGGAATCAGGTCTTGCACTACTTAGAGCTTCCGTTACTGTTAGTAAGGCAGTTTCAGTTGAGTGACCGCTCTTAAAGCCTGATTGGTTAATGTCCAGCCTGTTGTTTTGAGTGAGGAAGGTAGACACCTGATTGAAAATTCCTGTATTGAGAGATGTGTTGTTGATATGAGTGAGCGATGGTAGGAGTGTGGGTGAGATGGCTTGTAGTAGATGTGAGGGGATGGGGTCTAACGGGCAGGTGGTTAGGTAAGTAGAGAGTAGAAGTTTAGAGACATCATCCTCTTTAAGAGAAGAGAAAGAGAGAGAAGATGGTCTGCTGTGTTTATGTGTGGTGTGAGATCCTAGATGTGTGGAGCTGAGAATTGACTGCTGATGGACCTAGTTTTGTCTGTGAAGTAGCTGGCAAAGTCATCAGCCATTAGGGAGTTAGACGGATGTGGTGGAGGGAGACCGAATAGAGTTTTGAAAGTTTTGAAAAGCTTGTGCGAGTCTGAGGCGCTGTTAATTTTGTCATGGAAGAATGTCGATTTTGCAGTGTGAATGTCTGCAGAAAAGATAGAGAGCGAAGCCTGATACTTACAGAGGTCAGCGAGGTCTTTAGTTCTGCACCATTTTTTTCAGTCGCTCTAAGTTTAGCCCGGTGTTCCCGGAGAGTATCGGACAACCAGGGACTGGAAGGAGTAGCACATGCTGGCCTGGAGGAAAGAGAGATAGTGTCTAGACACGAGGTTAGTGTTGTGAAAAGTGTGTCTGTGGCAGAATTAATATCAAGTGATGCAAAGTGTGTGGAAGATTGAAGGGAGGTTTCTATGTCAGCAGAAAGATGGGCAGAAGAAAGGGAGCAGGGTTGGGCAGTATTTATGATACATGTATTTAAAATACGTATTTTAAATACAAAATAGTATTTTGTAATTTGTATTTGATTGGGTTGATGAAAATGGCTTCATATTTTGTATCAAAATACTTCAGTGTTTGTATTTTTGTATTTTCAAAATACTGCAAAATTCTTTGTAAGAAGTCTACGTGATGATCATAAAAATGCGGCCTCTAGGTAGTTTGCCCGGACTTGTGAAGTGGAAGTGAAGTGACATGTGGCCAACTAGTGACATTAGTGTAAAATGTGCCATTTTTGCTGCGGTGCCCAGGGAGTTGGGGGTTCGGTGCCTTGCTCAAGGGTCTCACATCAGTCATGGTATTGAAAGTGGAAGAAAGAGCTGGTCATTCAAATGTTAGCGCTAATGTTAGCATGAAATTCCCACTTATTTTCAGAAAATGTATAATGTTAAATTCGTGCAAATCAGCAACTCACCAGGAACACCAACAATCTCAGACACCTTGGTCCACGCATAATTTTTTATTTTTGTCCCTGTACGTAAACAGGGAGACGTCGTAAATAATTGGGAAAACCGCCACAGCAGTTATTAACATCTCCTCCATTTTGCTCAAGAACTAATGTGGTCAGAACCAATGTTTACAGGGCTGCGTTCTCTGGAATCCAGAGTGGTGGACTTCCACGTTCTGATCAGTTGCAGCCGAACTGCGTCATAGCTCATTATCATAAAGTTGACCTGATTTCAACTCTCCTCGACGGCCTCAACGCACAAGACGTGCCACACCACTGCTCGCCGCCGGCTCACATAAAAATAAAAAAATGAATAACTTCCGGCCACTTTGACGTTCTCGACGGCGGCAGTGTGAACGTACAGTAATGGTGTAAACTTGCGTGAAGCAGCAGCATTTACTGTGAGCCACTCTAAGACACAGTTACATACGACCCCATGTGAAAAAGCATAGCAGAGCTGCTCACAGAAGCTTCTTGTAACACCGATTTTTCATAATTTATACATTTAACAAACTTCGTTTGGTGCAAGATAAAAGGCCATACATGTCATTATTGCTTCGTGCATTAGAGATAAAAAAAAATAAAAAATGTAATATAATTTTTGCTGCAATGTTTGTTGTCAGCTCCCAATGATTAATAGGCCTACATAAATATTTGCTAAATAAATTAGCTGAATATTGTACCTTAATTCAAGTAGCTGTTTAATAGAAGCATGATTTTGCATACCATTGCATGAATGAATGCCTGTCACACAATATATTATTATATGTTTAGGATTATTTATGATTAACAATCAAATGATTAATTAATGAGAAACTAGTTTCTATGAATAGGTGCCATCAGTTGTCTTCTTATAAATTACTTGTTTGTCATTGAGTCAGTGTTGCTGATGCACAGAAGGCCCTTTGTTGCCAAACACCAAGTAACTAAAATAGGGTACAATTACAAGTCATTTGAAAACTGAAAAACATTAAACTGTTGGTAACTTTAAAACTAACCTTCATCTGGGAGATCACAGCCAGGCATATGTGAATATTTGATCTGTTAACTGGTTGCATATGTCAGATTTATTTATATGACTTGGGCAGAGAAAAGCTGTTGCTATCAAACATGGTTTACTTAAACCACAGAATCAGTGTAATGGTGAAGGGATAGATCAAATAGGCCAATTGATATAGGGTTTGTGAAGAAATTTCATGCTCCCTTGTAAAAGTATTTTTAAAATACAAAAATACAGTAGTTTATTTTGATACATGGTGTGGCCGCTGTATTTTGTAGTTTATTTTGATACACTTAAAAGTAAGGTATTTGGTATTTTATTTTAAAATACATTTTGATGTATTTTTGCCCATTCCTGAAAGGGAGCCTATGTTCCGCCTAAATGAGACTGGCAGAGGGGTTGATGAGTTGAGAAAATGCAGTATTAAATTAAAAGTGATGAAAAAGTGATCAGAGACATGCAGAGGTGTAACCAAGGTGTTCTCTGTATCACAGTTGCGTGTGTAGATGAGATCGAGTTGGTTACCTGACTTATGGGTACTTGTGGTGGGGACTAGTTGGAGATTGAAGGAGGTTAGCAGGTGTCTGTTGAAATCCCCAAAGACAAGAAGTAAGTGTTTCCAAACCTTTGACTGGCAGTGTAAATATCACTGGTGCAAAAGCAGATCATACAATTGTTCAATGCAATTGTTAAATTGATATGAATTAGCCACCTTTTTAAATTGGTACAAATTGCCATGAGATTGTGGTGTTCTTTCAAAATTAGCCATGGTTTTATTGGAACAAAAATGAAATCCTCAAGCAAAATTGTATATTATCTTGTATAATATCCTTTTTTTAAATTGATATAATTGCCACTTACTGCTTTGAATTATCAGTATTCTGTAAGCTTGTTATATTTCTTTCATTATTTTAGTGTTTTGTTTAAAGAGACGAATGAGAATCGTTTTTTACATAAATATCCAATGGAAATAGTATGCCATATGAGTCTGTTCTACTGTTAGTTTCATTAATAACATATTATATTTTGAAGTGTCGTTGTCCTGATTTAGTGAACCATATAGGACAAGTACTATAAGAATTTATTAAGGGATCGTTCACCCAAAAATTGTCATCATTTACTCACCCTCAGGTTGTTTCAAACCTGTATACATTTCTTTGTTCTGCTTAACACAAATGAAAATATTTGGAAGAATGTTTGTATCCAAACAAATCTCATCCTCTATTGACCCCCATAGTATTTATTTTCCCTATTATGGCAGTAAATGGGGGATGAGATCTGTTTGGCTATTGACATTCCTCCAAATATCTTACATTGTTTCATTTGTACAGGTTTGGAACAACGTGTAAATGATGACAGAATTGTAATTTTTCGGTAAACTACGCCTTTAAATGCAGCCAAAGATTAATACATTGATACAAAGTATTTATGACGTGAGGAGTAAAAAAATGGCTTCTTGTCACTTTTACATGGGCAAAGTGATCATGATATTGTTGAATGACTAGTAACATTTTAAATACACTTTAAAGCCGTTGTCATATTTGCTCTAATAGCTGAGTGAAGAATGTGAGCTGCTCTCCGAAGGCAGTTTATTCACAGTCGAGCAAGTATGAGAAACACATTATATTATAATATGTGTGACCATGAGCATGCAAATTATACATCATCAAAAGTGCTTTACTTCCGCAATGCAAATTGCAAACAAAACAGCTTTTATGAACTAAACCGCAGGCCACTTTTTTTTAAGATCGAATCGGGCGCAGTTTTGATCGTACATATTTTATACATTATCTTTATTATCTTCAATCAATAAGTCAATTCATCAATAAATGTGCATTTTCACTTTTTTTTTGTTCTGTAGTTCACATTTTGTTTTATAAACCTGTAATGCAGGATTCAATTCATCCCCCGCTCGCCAACTCTGAAAGAAAAATATGTTTTGACGTTTGTTATTTATTCTCTCTCTTTCTCCATCTCACTCTCTTTCGTATGTGTCTGTCATGGCTTTCTTTCTTCCGAGAAATGCCTATTTATGCCTTTGTTAATATGACAGATATAATGAGTTTCCCGATTCACCACCAGGCACAAATTAAGAACTTCTTTTGAGTTTACACAGTCAATACCCATTTTTTTAATCTTGACTGTAGTTCTTTTCACTTTTGTTTTTTTGTCATTCTTTTTTGTGGTCTCAGTTGTGTGAAGAGATAATCACATCCCCAAACACACTCGACAGTCTCGCGTAGCTCTTTCTTGGTGTGTGTACACACACACACACACACACATACACACACACACACTCACATACTGTGATTGATGGCAAATTTCACATGAATGACATTTTTTTATTTATTGCTTGTGTTTATGGTTTATTTCCAAAGACATTTGTCATCCTAGGCTTTTCTTCTGGAGAGAGAGTGTACAGCGGGAGTGAACACACATTTACACACGTCACAAAAACATGATGTTTTGCTGTTGGGCTACTTTAAAATTGCACTACATTTGAAAATTGAATTGGTTAATGTGATGGTGTCTTGAAGTGTGCGGAATAAAATTATGGAAACATAATTTTCATTTTACGCATTTGCAAACATGGCAGTTTATTTCAGATTGAATAATAGATGCCTTCTTTGGACTGTATGGTGGGAGAGAAAAGAGTTCATACAAGTAGATTGTATAGTTTACATAAAATGTTCAAATAAAAATATTTTATAAATAAATGAGACATCTAACACACATCTCGTTGTGTCCTTATTTCATTTGTATATCATGGGCTGTAGTTTGAGACAGACAATGTGTGTAAAATGATGCGTTACCTCCTGGACAGAAGCCCAGCTGTAAATAGAAAGAAAGATTAAAGAACAATGTTTTCCCACCACATAGGACTGCTGCCAGAGGTGCGCGTGTGTGCGTGTGTTTGAAGTGTGTTATAAAGCATACGGCAGATTATGAGAAAAGGAGTAGACGAGCTCATTAGAAGCTCGCACCCTCAGAAGCAAAGAAAGAAGGATCAGAGAGAAGCCACCGACCTCTGTGAACTCCTTCCTCTCATCCATCCCTCCTTTTGTAGTCATGTCCCCTTCGCTTGATTCACTCTGATCTCCTGCCTCCTTCTGTCTTCTGTCCTTCCTTAGGGACTAAATGATCTCTTCTCTTGTGTCTTTTCTCGTTTGGTCTCATCTTGTCTCCTCATCTCTTCTCGTCGCTTGTGTCTTCTGCTCCAACACGTCTTTTCCTTTCGTCATCTGTTCTCAATCTTGTCTCATTTGGTCTTAGCTTTCCTCGTCAATATGTGTTTCTTATTTTGTCTTTCAAAAAATAAAATTATTTAGAATTATATATATATATATAGGTGAGAGAGAATCATGGTGGGCATTACAATCTGAATCAATACTCTTTGAATACAGACAGAGGAAAAACTATTATATGAGGATGATATGGGGCAGGCAGACCAATATGGGGTCTTGCTTATATACGGTTACTTTCACAGAGACTTGACTCCATGTTATGAGAGTTATCAGCCTTTGGTATGAGTGTGGCAAATGGCTTTTTCTGCAATAAATAGATTCAAAGGACTGAATTTTGGAAGAACCCTTGTTTCATAATGCTCTAATACAAACTAGAAACTCTTAGATAGGGCTTTGAAAGATGGCAAGTAATTGAAACCCCCTTCATTATTTTAGCTTGATACAGGGATTCAATGTTTGCAACACAGAGGCATTGGAACAAAACATGGATTACAAAATAAAGGTGCTTAAAAGGTTCTTCACAGTGATGCAATAGAAGAACCATGTTTGGTTCCACAAAGAACCATTCTGTCAAAGGTTCTTTAAAAAACAGGAGACAGGAAGGTTCTTCGGACGTTAAAGGTCCACATTTAGATCTTTAATTCTTTAGGAACCTTTTAGACAAAAAAAGGTTCTTTTCTGGCATCGTGAACCACCTTTATTTTTAAGAGTGTACTCTTTCTGCTTCTGCACTAGAGAAAGACCATACATACAATGTTACTTTTTTAAACACACAGTTTGGTGGAGTTAGAATATTAGTATAAACATATAACGTGAGCTTAAAGGTGGTCAGAAGTATTTAGGTCGAGCTTTAGAGGTTGCTGGAGGGCTCACTGATCTGTAGCTGCAAACAGATGCAGCGCACACGTGAATCCAGGAGTTGCCGTTTGTTCATTGATTGTGTCAGGTCGTGAGGGCTTTTGAAGTTTTTATGGCGCTGCTTTGAAGGTCTGAGTGAATCATTTTCTTATTAATGTTTTATTAGTGGCCCTCAGTATGAATTTCATGAAAGGAGGAAAATCTGTTTATTACATTTCCTGTTGAAATCAGCCAAGAGACTGCGAAAAAAAAAATATTAGGTGTTTGTTTAGTTGAACGCAGTGAACGGTCCGAAGGGGACTGTGTTTCTCAAATAAAAAATTAAAGTTGAAATGCGTAATTTTGTTTGGTTTAAAAGAATCCAAGATCAAATATTGTTTAAGTGAAAGAACTTTCTTCTTTCCGTACTCCAATTCACAATGGGGATTATAACGATTCATAATTTAATCTTCGGCTGTGATTTTGCAGGAAATGTCAGTTTGACATAATTTGAACCATGATAACCTAACCTGTAAAAGTAACCTGCAGTTTTATGCTTGATGATGATGGCAGTATAAAACCAAACATTATGGATTGCAGCTTTAAATGATTGTTTAATTAGGTAAAACAAATTATGAGCAGTTTTTAAACACTTATCAGAAATGTCCACATATATTTCCTTTTGTTCCCTTTTGTGCCTCCCCGTATTTGCTGCTTGCAGCTATATTTTAAATTATTTTGTCTGCTTTATCCCTGTTTACCATTTTCTCCCTCGTTGTTTCCTTCCACTGCCATCACCTTGCTCACTTTCCGCTTTAATTCTCCAGTTCAGTTTCTCATTTTTGAGGAAAGGTCCGAGATACAGTAATTAAGTTCTGCGCTATGATATGAAACCTTGCTATAAATACTCCTAGCATTCACAGCCTGTTTCAGGTCTCCTTAATGAATCTGAGGATGAACAGAAAGATGACACCACACTGCCTGTGTTCCAGAACATTCTATCACTTCCAAACCTCTTTTAAATGCAAATGTGTTGCGAAATTTCAGAATAGCAAGCCTTAAACATACACAATAACCACTGTGGTTGAATTTTTAGGTTTGCCTCGGCAAATCCTTTGTATACTAGTGCTTCTCTCTGTCTTTTAAAAGCAAACTAATGGAAAGCCTGGTCCTACTAGAACTATACATTAAACTCAAGAGAAAGGAAAACGAGCTCAAAGTGTTTTTCAGAGTAAACCTAAACACGTCTGAGAAAACCTAAATGCTTGAGAACAGATGGCAGTTATAAAAAAGCTCCCCAGTAATACACTCATTGAAACACTGCAACACACAACCCAAATACACACCACCATTGACCCAAATATTCTGCTATTTGAGCAATTATTGGCAAAGGAATAAAACAATAATACACTTCATTGCCAAAAGTATGCGGATACCCCCTTTTAATTAACAGGCTTGGCTAGGCCACTTCATTTCAGTGAAGACTCTTAAAGGGAAAGTTCACCCAAAAATGAAACACTTGGCATCATTTACTCTCCCTTTGTCATTTTAAACCTGTACTGTATGACTTACTTTCCTCTGCAAAAGACGATATTTTGTAGAATGTTGGTAACCACTTCTATTGTATGGACACAAAACCAATGCAAGTCAATGGGTACCGCCGTTGTTCGGTTACCAACATTTTTTAAATAACAAGAGGGTTGAATAAATTATGACAGAATTTTCATTTTTCACAAACCCAAAGGTCCAGAACATGCCAACAAGAAGATACAGCTTAGACACACATTGCTGTCCAATAATTGGCGTTCAGCTCACCAGTTTTAAAGAAATATGGCCAGACAAATTTGGGTTTGAAGCGTATTATCTACACCTTTAAGTAATCCATAAGAGATCTCTGTCATCATCTTCATTCCACAACGCATTTATTATTGTGTCTCATACCCATAGGAACAATTGCCCAGCTCCACAGTTCAATATTTTTCTACTGGAAGTATGTTCTCTGGTGTGTTCTGCCCAGCAGTTCTGTGCCTATATGTTTCCACTATTTCCTTTAGCCGATGATGGTTGCTCCCAGTCCAGCTAAAGCAAAGTAGCGGAAATGTCAAACATGGGCAGGTAATTAATTTCTCTTACCTTGCCAAAAATGTCTAGC
Source organism: Oreonectes daqikongensis (assembly GCA_026939265.1). Taxonomy (NCBI): domain Eukaryota; kingdom Metazoa; phylum Chordata; class Actinopteri; order Cypriniformes; family Nemacheilidae; genus Oreonectes; species Oreonectes daqikongensis. Next base: position 1,471,989 of record JAOTQM010000206.1, read on the forward strand.
AGCCAGGACGAGAAAACCACAGACCATAGCTGATCAAAGCCACTGAGCTTTGAGAGACTGCTATGGCTCCACTGGAGGACTCCAGGGGAGAGAGAGAGCTCTGTCAGGACCCTGGAGAGCTCCACCGGATAGATGGAAACCTGCAGGCAGAAACATACCAATATATCTTACCAAAGGGGCCTTTTTAAATTAAGTCTCCAGGGGAGCACATGCCCACAGACCCAGAAATGGTTGACCTCATGGCCTGGCTTTCTCTTAGCATTCATAATGCATTGCTCATGAGTCTTGCAACAGGCAAGACAGCAAAGTACAGCATAGTCTGACTACAGGAATCCATGAGTCATTCCTACACACATAGATCCTTGAATGGCTGGTGTTATACAAGGTCAACACTAAACACAAAAGACAGAAATTCAGTAGGCATCGGGAAAATAACACTATAGGGCAAATCAAAGAATATAAAGACATGACCTCGCTCTATGTGATGATCTAAGCATAATGCTGCTGTATGTATGTCTGCACTTTCTTTACCAGATTATAATGTTGATGCAGTTTCAAGACTGAAGCTGGTGTTTTTCATAGTTTACTCACTCATTTTATTCCACACCTGTATGAATTTCTTTCTTCAGCAAAAAACAAAAGAAGATATTTTAATAAACGTTGGTAACCAAACAACATTCGCCCCATTGCCTTCCATTGTATGGATACAAAACCATCTTTTTTGAGTTCAGAAGAAGAATTGAGTCATATACAGACTTTGAATGACGTTATGGTGAATAAACGATGACGAAATTATTATTTTCGGTTAAACAATCCATTTTACTTGACATGCCCTGTAAAGAACACAATACTGCAAGATGATGGAAACAGCAGGGCACGGTGCAATGCCCAAGGACATCCATCTAAAGAACAGTAAACAGCAGTGGTGATAGATATGGCAGTCACAAAAAAAAAAACGTAATATCAGGATGACCAAATCCACAAAGTTTAAAGAATACCAACATTTGAAGAAGAAAGTAGAAAGAAACAAGGTTGGACAAATGGCTCCACCATATCTCTAGAACAACGGTGGAGATCTTGATCCAGATGAAGCTGTATCCTGGAAACGGCTAAATTCTTAAGCTCCGAGGCGTCTGGTAAAGGACCTGGAGAATTGAGAGAACACTATATGTAAATATACGTGTGTACACACATGGATTACACAGGATTAGACTGCTGGATCAGAACCACTGGCTCTGGAGAAATGTGTGTATTTCCAAGTGTGCTGTAGCAGTGGTTCACACACACTACAGTATAAGGGTCACTTGCTCTTCCACCACATTGCCCTCGTACCGTAGACCTCAACGATCAATAGTAAACAATATCTTTAAAGGGCTCTCGATGGCGTACCTCTGCGAGCGTGTGTGTATGAAAAAGCAAGGGTGAGGTAGAGATTTTGCACACATTTCATCTGGTTTGCTGTATTTCAGATTGTCCAAAACATGTTGGCTTTTTCAGTTAGTGTACATCTAAACAGATGTATCCCAAATGTATCCTCAATCATGTTTCATCTAGTGACTAAAGAATATGTTAAGTATAAACAGCTTCAATCAGCTGGCCTAGTTAATTATTCACCCAATCCACAATGCGCGTCGCTTCCATATATCTTAATTATTAACGTCACTAATGAATTTTTAAAAGACTTCTCACAGTCTGAGGCCTCTGTGATGTTGTGTCCTGGTGACAGTCTCCGAGCTAGTGTGTCATCAACCTGCGCTGACAAACAGGAGTATATGCTGACGGTCTTCAAAGAGATGCTTTATTAAAAGAGTAATCATCAAAAAGGGGAGCGTCAGCGAGGGATTGGGGGAGGAAAAAAGCGAGAGCACTCATAACAAAGCAATGAAAGGCAGCCGAGGAAGTGAGTTGTCAATGGCCCTGTCGAGTGCGGGTGCGAGTGATGTGTTTGGAGCGTGTGCATGGCTGTGTGTGTGTGCGTGTGATCTTGGAGGACCTCACACCCTCACGTTCGTTTGATTCCTCGTCACGAGAATAGGTGACCTGGCATTTCCGTGACTTTTAGAGGTGAGAGCGGCGCGACACGTTGCTCTTCGCCTCAAACCGCTTTCAGGCTTTTCAGCCCTCTGTTTTTGCATGGATCTCACGATATGACTCGGTAACAGCATTTGTAATGCTATTGTTATTTTACCAAAAAATCAGGTAGTAATACAATTATGAAAATTATGTGGTAACGTTTGGATCCAGGGAATTAAAGGGACAGTTCGCGCAAAACAAACCAAAATAACGACTTTTATCAATATATTCTCCTCTTTCAAGTCCGTCTACGAAGCACGTTCATGAGAGCACATTGATGCATGTGCGCCCAGGTTGTGCCCCAACGTTCGTGCGCGCAACCCGGATGCGCGTGCATCAAAACGCTCTCGTGAACGTGAATCATAGACTGACAAGAAAGAGGAGAATATATTGATGAAAGTTGTTATTTTGGTTTGGTTTGCACACATAACATATTTGCGTCACTTTTTAAAAATTCAATTGAACCACTATGATCAGATTTAATGATGTCTAGTACTGTACTTTTCTAGACCTTGACAGAAACTATTACCATATGTCTATGATGAGGCCTGGAAACCTCTCATATGTCATCAAAATATCTTTTTTTTGCATTCCGAAGAGACAGAGTTCTTAAAACGTGTTAAACGTCATGTTGGTGAGTAAAAAATAACTAGAGAAAGCGATGCCTATAATGCCACTGGGATACATCAGAGCACTACTAGTACAAATATCCAAGTGCAAAGGTTTTTTTGACCTGTTTTATTGTTTAGCAGTGAAAACCATAAACAGATGATTTACAGTAACACTCTTAAAAATAAAAGTGCTAAACAAAGTCAAAGAAGAATGATTTTTGGCTGTATGGTCCCTTTAATAACCGTTATTATCCACCGAACCTTTCTATTTCACAAAAGTTTTTTTTGTAGTGGCAAAAGGATATTTTAGACTATAAAATGGCTTTTAATAACCTTTGACTGAATGGTTCTTTGTGAAGCCAAAAATGCTTCTTCTATAGTTTCTTTCGCATCGTATAGTTAAGAACTAAGTCATTGGTTAACAAGGGCTGTCCACCGTGAACTAAATTTTCCTACCTGATTTTCACCAGCATTAGAACATCTGAAGTGATGTAAGCTGAACGATAGCACAGCATTTTAAAATTCAAATTTGTTGTAGACAAATGTGGTCATAATTTGCATACTGTATGTCAACAGTAAGTAACGTAACTTTACCCACTTCAAGCACTGAACTGGAGGATGTTTTTATTGTCTGTTGTGGGTTTAATGATAACAGACATGGAATGCGATTGAAAAGGAAAAAAGTACATCCTGTACATTCCTGTTGTTCTAATGTAGTCACTCCAAAAGGTGTTTCTTAACTAAAATCGTTCCATCATTCCCATTCCCATTGATGCAAACACAGCATAAAGCTGGTAATTCCGCCAATATTTATAGGAACTAAGAAAACAAAATCCCCTTATGACCTCAACATGAAGAATCTTTTGTTTTGGAAGCGATGCCTCACGATTTGATGTATAATTCATATACACAGCACAGCTTTAAGATACATGCTTATCTTGACTTGTTTGGGACACATTTCTCTCTGTTTCACTCTATATCCTTTCTCTGTGCCCTGAAGCTAGCAATGCAGATGTGCCAGTTCACCATTTAAACTGTTGTCAAACCACCCGACCCAACCTTCTCCACTTCACCTTCCTTCTGTTTTCTCTTTAGCATCTTTTTCCCCCGGTCTTACTTCGTTCTTACTATTACAGGTTGGTATTTAGACCCAGACAGAGAAGTGTTCAAAGATTGGATGTGATTGGTCTGCACTCTCTGGCTTTCATTCCTCTAAAAATAAATGCTTTTGTTTCCTTTTCTCTTTACAAAAAAGAGAAGAAAATCTCCCCCGTTCACCCAGGCGTTCTCCGAGGCAGACGGCTCTGTGTCCACTGGCATTTTGATCATGCACGGAAAAGAGAAGCCAGCCCAATTATCAGCTCTGCCGGTCTTTATGGAGCTATTGACCTCCATCCTCCGTGTATCTCAGCGATTTAATTTAACCCGCTCGACGAGCCCCGCGCTAATTAGATGCGTTTCAAAGAAATGATTCAGGAGAACGCGTCAGGGAGAGGAAGGACTTGGAGAAGAGGCAGATAGATGAATAGATGCTGAAAGGGCGAAAATGTTCGAAGGAACGCAAGATCGACAGATTGAGAGAGAGAAAGAAAGAAAGTAAAAGGCTGAGGCAATGAGAGGAACCTAGAGAAACAAACATTATCTTAACAGCTGGAGACTCGACCCCGTCGGCACATTTAACAGGATTAAAAATGATAGTGTTTTCTCTCCCAGTGTGAAGGTGAGAGAGCAGGCGCCTATTTCATGTGCTAGAATGTGAAAGAGTTTCATGAGTTACAATGTTTTTCTTAAAGTTTCAGATCTGTTTTTGGTCACACTTTTTTAAGGTCCAATTCTCGCTATTAACAAACCATTAACTACAACCTTTGCCACTATAAACTCCTTATTTATTGCTTATTAATAGTTAGTAAGGTATTTGTTAGGATTAGATATTGGCTAGGATTGGGGATGTAGAATATGGTCATGCAGAATATGGGCTTTATAAGTATTAATAAACAGCCAATATGCCAATATTAGGAATGCTAATAACAACTTGTTAATAGTGAGAATGGGTCCCTATACAAATGTTACCCTGTTTTTTTATTATCACTAATACAATACATCACTAATACAATTGCTCATACTCTTGATCTACATTGCATAAATTTTAACTTAAAACATATGACTTGTTAACAGAGATGTGATCCCAAACCATATCACTTGGCAGTGACTTATATAGTAAGTAACTTTCACATAAACGAAAATTCTGTCATGAGTTATTTACTCTCTAGTTGTTCCAAACTTGTATACATTTCTTTGTTTTGTTAAACACAGAGAAAGCTATTTGGACGAATACTTGTAACCAAACAGTTCTTGGACCTCATTGACTACCATAGTAGGAACTATTACAATGGTAGTAAAACATAACCCAGAACTCTTTGCTGACCTACATTCTTTAAAATATTTCATTTTGTGCTCAACGAATCAAAAATCTTAATATAGTAATTTTTCATACTATGGTAGTCAATGGGGTCCAAGAACAGTTTGGTTACAAGCATTCTTCCAAATATATGTTTCTGTTCTCATCACAATTTATACAGATTTGGAACAACTCAAAGGTAAATGATGACAGAATTTGTATTTTTGGGTAAACTTTAATTTAGGTGAATCCCTTTAATAAGTGAACCAAAATTGTTGGGTGAACTATCACTTTAAGGATCAGGTATACAGGAAGCTCCTGCCTTGGAGTGTGTACCTGCATGTGTGTCTAAGCATCTGCACAAGTGTGTGTGTGTGTGTGTGTGTGCGTGCGTGCGTGCGTAAAATTGTTGATGTCACAGAAGTGAGCTGACACAGAAGACTTGGTGACATTATCTGTGTGTAATCATGGGAGACAGAACATCAAAGCAGAGTGCACAACCCTAACATACACACACACAAGAAAATGCGTAACTAACGCAGTGGCAGCTGAAGTGAGACCTGATCCAGTGAGAAGCTTATGAACAATTCACAACGGGACATGCTGCTAAGGGTCTGAAGAGAACTGAACCAGAGAGGAAAACAGGAAAACGCAACAAAAAAAACAGGAAGAGAGAGAGGAAATTGAGAATAGGAGAGAGATGTGATAATTAACAATGCACATAAATGATAATTATTGGTCGCACCGGGCCCAGAACTGAAAAAATAACCTTTCTTTGAATTAACTCTTTTAAAAAGCTACTTTTTCACAATTTCAGTTGTGGCCTTCCTTCTATTGGTCTCACCTTTAATTGTAACACAGGTGTTATTAAATTAAAAATAATTGTATAAAATGTGCTGGGTATTCTATGGCTTTAGGTTGTTCGCCTCATTCATTCAATTCTTTGCATTTGTTATAATAAAGTGTTTATGAATATTTATGATTTTAAAGATATTTTGGAGCCCCTGATCCCGACGCAACACATGAGTAAAAGTACAGTCATCATAATTTATTGGATTAATTGACCAAAACATTATTATTGTTACAAAACAACTCAGGTTTCAAACCTTGTGAACTGAAGCCATAAGACAACTTTTTACGAAGAAGAAATCGGTGAATGTAACGCATGCAGTGAGATCTCGTTCAGACGTCATGACTCCGTCGGTCAAGAGAGCCAATGACACATCACATTTAAAGCTGACGTATTATTTCATCTGGTGGAAATTCAAATGTGTGTTACCCGGAAGATCTGAAGATGCACTGCGAATGGTGGTCATTAGCGTCTATACCTCATAAAAATTTAGCCACTGCTACACTTGGAATATTTGTACGTTTTGGAAAACAATTGGGACTGTTTTGTTATGAAATTGTTCATTGGGTATAATTTGCAAAGATTATGTGTCAGGGTTTGATTTAAGTTTAAAAGCCAGTATAATTGCGTTTACATGACGCTATTCAGGCAGATTGAGCAAGTTATGTAACAGTTTATTTTTCGTAATATAAAACACAAGATAGAAGCAGTCACAATGTCGTTCCAAAATACAGATGTTCCAAGGGTTCCAAGGTGAAACGATCAATTTGTACAAGGAAAAGATGCGAAAGCGATCACCGTCCACCCGTAAATAAATCTCAGATCCAGTGAACAACAGACGTTCAAAAACTGCCACCAGAAGAAGCGTTACACATTGGCTCTCCCGTGTCTTGTTTCCGATTGCGTCATTACGTTGGCTTTGAATGTGAAACAGTATATGGTGTCGATGCGAAAAGGTCTGCTACACGAGTTGTTTGTAATACTTTTACACTGCTTTTGGTCAGTTTGAGCAATAAATACCTGTGACTGTATGTTTACTCGCGTTTTGTGTTTTATATGGTTGAGAAGTGGTTAGGTTTAGGGTGGGGTTAGGTGCTCCAAAATATTAAAACCATAAATGATTCTGTAATACAAAGAATTACACACGTCTCGGTCTGGAGCATTTATCGAACAGCAACGTATTTCCCTGTTTGTCGAAAAGCGACACCGAAGGGGTATCCTGCGCATTAAAAAGTAACGCCAAAGGGGGCTGACCGAGCGTCAATATGTGAAGAGTCGGGAGTGAGAACGGGTTGCTTCAAACAACTCCCAAGGCCACGAATCTGTTTTGTACACAAATTCAGACACTGGCAAAGATCCACATACTGTATAGAAACACTAAACTAAGTAACAACTAAACATCCGGTGTCATGACCATGAAGTTCTCTAGTAGAACGTCATTGGTTATTTAACAAATGTGTAAAATATAGCATGTGGTGACACTGTAACTCACTCAGTCCAGTCAAGTGCTGCTATTTCATACAGACACCATTATGATTACAAATACTTCAGGATCCTCCACATACTGACACACACTTATGCTGTGTGTGACACTTCTCCAGTAAGCCTCTTAGCCCAGTGCTGTTTCAATACACTGTGTTTTGGAGTGTGTGTCATTTGCTGTCTCTAAATAAGATTAACAGGCCACAGGCCTTTTATACGGTTCAAAAGCACACACACGGATGCACACGGGAGTCACTATTCATCTTCAGAACAGCAAAACAAAAAACTAATTTGGTTTTTATGAATACTTTGTTTCTTAGATAAAGACATGATGGTTCTTAATTCAATATCGCACTCGTTGTTGTGTGATGTTGCTCTATATCAGCACGGCTGGGATTAGACGCTAATATAGAGTAACATCACACGACTACGAGTGCGATATTGCCGTTATACAACAGTTCGACAGCACAAGTGTGTAGATAAATCAGAAACGACATCGGAGTGTCTTTAAAACCCTCCGTTTTTTAAAGGAAATAGGGAACTACTTTCTTCCGCCGTGAATTTAACTGTTATGTGCTGTGCTGTTTCAGTGAAGTTATTATTAAAGAATAATGAAGCAGAGCACGTGCGTGAATGAAAGAGAAAGAGTGAAAAAGGAAACTCACTGAGGATGCGTTATTCCCATTCCACTGCTGTACTTTTCCATTGCTTTTTAATGTAAACATGTGTAATGGAGGTTAAATCACACTCGACATCATAGACCTCTTAGATCGTCCGTCTCCCTTGCCGGACCGATCGCTGGTTCGATACCCCCTTGGAGCGGGTAAGTCCGGTTACACACGCGCTTGTTTACAATAGCAAGTTGAAACGGCAGGTTCTGTTGTGTTAAGAGCATCTCGAGACCCTCACGTCTGTGTGAACGTGCATGTGTTTACTTTCTTCTTCGTTCATTAAATGGCGGACTGGTAACCTAAGCACATACCGCCACCTACTGCTCAATATATTATCATATTCCGACCTTTCCATATTATTACATAAAGACTCCGGTATCAGCAGGTGCTGCGCTTTCCTGTGTTTACTTTCAGTCTAATAAGTCTGACTAATAGTGGCGGAGTGATACAAGCGGGAGTGAAGCGGTTCCTGTAACAATACAGTGGACTATCGCACGGCTCTCAACCAATCAGATTCGAGAACCAGAAAGAACTGTTGTATAAAATAATATATAATAGGAGTTTGACATACTCTGTAAAATACTTAGGAAATGTCATACTGTATAATTTCCTCCAGAGTCCTCCCACCATTCCCAGCCACTTTTATCTCAATACAACCTTCCTGGAAATTAGTATGGTTATGACATCACAATAATTTTAAACAGATTTTTAATGTTTAGCATCCTGGAGAGTTGCCGGAGGTTAGCCAAATCATACAAATAGTCATTTACATATTGAAGACTTAAAGGTACAGTAGCACAAGTTACAAGTAACAACAATACTCCACCTTAATACATTCAGTTGCTTGACAGTAGCTCAGGTGTTTTTTTATAGTGTATGTATCCTTTTCCAGTACCAAACTATTTTATCCACCAAGTAACAGTGTAGAACAATAAAAATGTTTGAACGGACATGCAACTTTATAGACAGTGTCTTTTTTCCTTTCTAACTGATAACTAGTTGATAGCAACTTGTACACTACTTTTACATTTTTAGGAGCAGCTTTGTAAAATGTATGTATTCGCCCTTTATTTATACATATTATTAGGAGGTGTTAAAATTGTTAAATGCATTTTCTGTAGTTGTGCTTGCAGTGTAAACTGTCGCTCAGCTTTGAGAAAGCTTGGCAAAACAATTACAAGTAGGCTTTTTTAATCAAACACAAAATTATAATATCTGACAAAAGTGTAGTCACTGTTTATCTTATTTTCATTTATTTGTTCCTTTTTGTAATGTCCATTTAAATAAAATCCATATTCTGCTGAATGCCTTTTATTACAAAAAATAATTTTGTCAAGTAAATAACTTCTCTTCTACCTTTCTTTTTCTTCTACCATACAGCTCATAATTTGATGTATTAAATCAACCTGAGGGTTCCGACATCACTTCCAACTACACTGTTAAACAAAATCTGTACACATTGCAGTGTTACTGGCAGCAGTTTACAGTAACTTACTGTAGATTTATACAGGCAATTTTTTGGGCAACAGTATCAGATAAATGAACAATAAACGTTAACAAGTCTTTATCGTTACAGAAAAAACTATAAAATAACAGCCTCGTGCAAGCATTTCTTGGAACCGAAAATCAAATCAAAAAGGTTGATGAGGATTTTTTTGTCTGACAGAATATTTTATAGTTTTTTTCTGTAAAGATGAAGATACTAATGTTTAATGTTTATTTATCTTTGAACAAACTGCTACCATAGATAAATATAAATCTACTGGCAAACATTTTTTACAGTGTACTACTGTACTTGAACTAAACTACAATAAATTATGAAATACTTGTAGCTGTCAAACCACAATTTTAAAGCGGCGGTAACACACGCAGTTTGTGCCAATCTCATATTAATCTTGAGTACATATAGAGTAGTATTGCATACTTCATATTGCCGAAGAGTATGTAGTTTGATCACATTTATAAAAGACAGATACAACTGTACGATTTTTTCTAAAAACAGTCAACAGCACTAGTGAGTGGAACTAAAACACGAGCACACAATACATCATCACGTTTTCCCTGCATAAATGTTGATTTACTATAAGTTTGTGTTGTTTACATAATGCACATACACGCTGTTTGTGATGCACTTTAAGAGGTTAAATATACAGATCAGATGGAAGGTGTGAAATTAGTAAAGTCAGTATTGCTAACATTATAAGTTGACTTTAATGATTGAATTAAAAAAAATATAAGAGAACTCACAACAAATCTATGCTAATTGTATATTTGTTTTTGTGTGTGTGTGATTGAGTTGTCAGCTCTGTAAAGATTTGTTATCTGACTGAAAGCATGTGTTATTGTGCTGATGTGCGTGTTTTGTCCCTAATGGTCCTGAGGCAGTCTGAGATAATAATGTGATCTAATCACTTACGCTTTCTCCACTCCACAAGACGAGTCGACAAAATGGCTCCCGCAGGAATTCCATCACTGCCTTTATATTTGTTTGTTGCATTTATTACATCAGTCTTTGGAAATTGTGTGTGTGTGTGTGTGTGTTTGAATTTGTTCCTTAGAAACACCAGGTTTCATTCAGTTGTTTCTTTATTGCTGTGTTTTTCTGTGAATTGATTTGATGTGTCTGTCCTTCATCGTTCCATACTTTCTGTTTGTGTGTGTGTGTGTTAGTGTGTCAAATGTGGAGTGCATTACCACTGTTGTTGCTAACAAGACCATTAGTGCATAGATATTGCTGTCTCTTTTCTTGCTATTTTGAAAAAAATGTCTGCTTATTACCTGCCCACGCACATCTCTCGCGTTTACACAAGACTGATTCTGCATAGAAAGTCACAACATGTTTCCTTAAAGGAGAATGAAATTCGTTTACTCACCCTCATGATGTTCCAAAAGAGATAATGTTTAATGATAAATTCTTGTTAAAGCTATATTCTGTGTTTTTCAGATGAAAATGAACAACCCTAATTACCTTACTCCAGTTCACGGTAAGCTTATTATAATGATTTATAAGTTGGTTTAGCATGTAATGTCAGTTTGACGTCATTTGACCAAGTTACAGACAAGAATGTAAAATAACCTGCAATTTTATGAGATGTCGAGATAAAAGCAAATGTTATGGAGTGCAGTTTTAATAATGTTCAGATTTTACATGAACCTGTAGGAGTTTATAAGAATTGGAATAAAGTGAAAATGGAACATAAGTTATTGACTGGCTTTTATACTTTTGGAACTATAGTTTTAAACCAAAATTTGATCATTATGAAATTGATATGGTGTTTTTTTTTGCTTATCAGTTTTGTTGTCTGTCAGGGTGGCACTTATTCTTCTACACTGCGTCATTCCAATTTGTTTTTGCCTATTCAGAGAATATCAATTCAGAGAATATAAATTCCTTGCTCTGTTTGCTTCCATCAATTGATTAATGAGTAAATATTGAGCATGGGGGGGTGCGTGTGTGCAAGAAAGGAAGAAAGTGAATGAAACCTGCTGCCAGTCAAAGTGGGCTTGTAATGAAATCCTCTGCTGGCCCTGACAGTCCATCTCGAGCAGAAGTCATTTACTCAATGTTTTCTCTTTCTCACATGCCGTATACATCAATCCACACATCGGGCTCCTATTTTCCCTACTTTTTCACTCATATAGCTACCTACAGTCCGTCAGCCAGCCCTCCGCTCCTCAACTTCTGATAGCGTTGGGTGTGTTTAATTTAAGTGTACTCTCAGCCTGTCTGATTCAATATTTCTCACGCTGCCTCTCTCTATCTCGCCTATTTTTCCTCTTGTTCCTTTGTCATTCATTGCTTCATTTTATTCTGGATAAACCTGTGGATAGAAACGGATAGAAGTGGATCGGCCAAGTAACAAAAAAACTCTTCAGATCAGGCTCTCTGGAGTTTACAAAATGCTGACAGACTCTCCACAGCAGTAGGGCTAAAAGTCAAATACTTTGTTGTTTTTGAAATGTTCTCCCAAAGCTTCGTGGAGAACTCAGAGACTTTACACTGTAGGAGAACATGGTTACCGAGATTATCAAATTGTCTTTTTTGGTATAGTTTGTTCTAGATGTTCAGTATTAAAGAAATGCTTTTACCTTTAAGTTTGTTGTAAGTAGTTCTGGGAAAGCTATTTTGAACGTATATTGCCATGATGTTATACCCTTTTATAAAAAGTAGTAACAGTACATGACAAACAAGAACTAGCTAATTACTGGAGTTATTTTAAGTTAACGTGAAATTAAAATTGACCATATTTTTCTTTCTTAATTGGTGCTCTTGGTATAATTGTTTCTGACTCATCTGTACATATGTTTTCTAAAGAAAACATGTCATCTTGCCTTTGGAATGTAATCAAAACACAAATTCTGCTTACAAAAAAATAAAATAAACAATAACAACAATAATTATCAAAATAAATAGGCTAAGCACATAAATATAAAAATAACTAAATATGTAAAAAAAATTACCAAATTTAAATAATAAAATAAAAATAAGACATTTGAGTGCTGACTAGTGTTTTTGCTGAGACCATGAAAATAAAATGACATAAAATAACAAAATACTTAAAAACAAGTAGATATACAAATAGATTATATATCATGTGCACGTTTTTAATTTGGACTCATATACAGTGGCCACTCAAACACATACATTTACGATGGGATGATGGGAGTTGAAGTCCAGGGGAAAACAGGTAATGGAGAACACTGGGAGGCATGCAGAGGTAGACAGGATCGTGACAGTTCTCCCCCCTCCTGGGCCGTGACGCTGGAGGAAGGGGCGGAGGAGCTGGGACCGGATGCCACGGCGGTGATGCTGGAGCTAGGGACGGAAGAGCTGTGAACAGCGCCGTGATGCTGGAGTGAGGAGCTGGGAGGCTGGGAAGGCAATAACAGCCACGGCGGTGGACTCGGGGGGAACATCTGGAGCGAAGTCTGTGGCAGTTTGGATTTGGTAGAAAGGATCGAACTCCTGAAGTATCTGATGGTGAACACTGAGCTCTGGAGTGGAGTGGCTCGGGACTTCGGGTGTGGAGAAGAGCGTGAAGCTCTGGAGTGGACAGGCCGTAGCTGGTATAGCAGGATGTACTGTAGGATGTAGAGTAGCCGAAGTATTCCATATTTTTTGGGGTCTTGTCTGGGAACACTGGGAAGCAGACAGGGGTAGACAATAATATAAAAATACTTTGTTTATCTTGCTGTGTCAAAACGGAATGGTTTAATTTATATGGACTCTGAATGAGCCAGTTGGAATGGTTATTGGCTTGGAAGGGTGTAGCTAAAATGCGCAATGGAGTTTAATTTATTAGGCATTTCTCAAGTGGAATGGATTTGACTAACGGCACTCTGAAAAGTGAACTTCATATGCGCAAAATTTGTTAAAAAGTTGGTGGTCCTGTCCCACTTACATGCAATGGTTCCAATGCCAATGTATATAAAAATTGCTAAAGACAGAGAGGAAGAAAATGTACCCATCAGAGTCAGTTTGAAAGGGATCTGTCTGTGTTTTTGTTAGCGGTCATGGTGAAACCACCAGCTAAGATTAGATTAGGCCTCTTTGTTTAGAAAACTCAATTTCTGCACACTGGATTCAGGCTTGTGTATCGCTGATTGCAAAGATTTCAAGGAAATTCTTTTCTAAATGCACGGTTTACACAATAGTTTTTTCAATCACTGGCAGTTTTGCCCTCTTGAATTGAAAATATCTTGTGCATGAAAATATTTTTTTCTCATAAAAATACAGGAATACAAACAGTAATGGCAGTGCTTTAATGTAGCTTTTGTGTGCAAGTGTTTTCGAATGCGTATGTGTGTGTGTGCATGCTGCTTAATATTCACACTTAATGCATCTTCCGCTTTGATGGCTATAACCGTCTTTTCTTTCTAAAGGTGTCTGCTTGTGTGCGTGTGTGTAGATATGTTCTCGTAAGTCTTTTAGGGACAGCCAACAGTCTTTGAATGTCGCTCAGTCAAAAGAGTCGAGCCCTGATTGCGGTTATAAGGAGTCTCGGAGAGCCCTCTCTGCAAGGAAAGATAAGCTGAGTGACAATCCAGCGCTGTTAATCATATTAAAGGCAAATAAATGTGAGTCCTGCGCGCACACACTCTCACCCTATATGTAAAAATAAAGATGCCTTAAGGGTGGGTTATTTTATGAGAGTGTATCAAAATGTAAGTAAGTGGACTTTATTTTGTTATTCTTTCTTACTTAATTTTTAAATTTTCTTTTTATTTATGGACTTTTTTAGCGTTATTACATTTTTTAAAAATGCAATGTGGAATATTAAGGAGGATCTATTGATATAAATGCAATATATTATACATAACTATGCCTTCAGAGGTGTTTAAAGATTTTACATAATGAACCGTTTTTTGTATCTTAGAATGAGCTATTTCTATCTACATACACTGCGGGTCCCCTTACATGGAATTTTCCATGTTGTTTCTACAGTAGTTTTAAATGGGCAAACTGCTCTACAGAATGTGTTCCGTAAATATGTTTCCAAATAATAATAATTTTTTTTCACATACCGCACATTACTATTGCCTCTTTTTTGCCCCACCTTACTGAAACAAGTTTTACAAAGCTCATCGTTCTGAAAAGCGCGGTGTGCTCTGATTGGCCAGCTGCCCAAAGCGTTGTGATTGGCCAAATACCTCAAGCGTTGTGATTGGCCAAATACCTCAAGCATGTGGTGGGAAATGTTACACCCATTACCATATTTGTAATATCAGCTTCTTGACATAAAACAACACTACAGTGAGAATAGTTACGCCTTTACACAAAGCTTCACACACACTGACGTAATTTTCATGAGCCGCTTTAGCCAGGTCTGGATGAGCCTCCGCTTTTAAATAGAACATATCTTTTGGTTTTAGACTTTAAATTTTGCAGTTTTACATGTGTAAAACATGCATGAACAACTTGTAACACACCACAGATACAGAAAAACATGAAATCGTGTCATATGACCCATTTAAAATTATAGTTCATGCTTAAATCAAAAATACTTACAAGTATTCTCTACAAGAATTACATAAAAATACTTTTTGAGGAAGTTTTCCGGACAGGGATTAGATTAAGCCTGAACTAGGCCTTAGATACATTAGGACATTAATATATTATTTGTGCGCATTTTGAGACAAAACAACGGCATTGATGTATTTTAAGATTTGTCAGTAAGTTGGTTTCAATTTAGACAGCTTTAACATTATTGTAGTCTAAGGTCTTAAACCCCTCAATTTTCCTCCACTTTTAGAATTTGAAACAAACTTTTGCAAGATTTCTAATCTAGTATAATAGAATATATTCCAAAATACATTTTCAAAAGAGATTAGAATAAAGAATAAACACTATCATTTTTTCCCCTTTTGGAGATATTTTTATTAACGCTTTTTTTAACGTTATTAACGTATTTTTAAAAACGCTTAAAAACTGAGTCGGGCCGGGTACCAAAACAGAAAAAAGAGCGATGTCTTATTTATTACATAAAAGTAAAGGGTCTGTGAATTTTAAGTATAATAGTATAAAGGCAACACGTTAGGACCTGCTTAGCGGAGATCCCGAGGAGGTTGCTTTGATTCTGATCAGTATGTGAGTAACATTGGTTTTGCTGTTTGTTAGAACCAAGTTTAGATTGTTGTTGTTGTTGTAATGTTAGCTGTGTAACGGAAGTTTTGAGCGCCATTGTTTATCTGGAACAAGTGTGCTGCTGCTTGTATATACTCGTCTTGGCTTATTTTATTTATTTGCATTATTATTTGCATGGTCGAAGTTATGAGACAGCTATAGGCGTGTTCCATTTGCATAGTAGTGCATTTGGTTTTTCGTTTTCAAATAACAACAAGTTTTCAGAAATCACTTACCCTGCCTTTAACAGACATTTTTCTTTTAGTGTTGCATTCTATCTTGTGATTTACTATTTTCTGATGAGATTCACAGGGTCACATGACCCGTTTGCACTGGAGGGTCATGGGAGTTTTAGGTGCAGGTGTTTGGGAGCTAAAGCTTGTTATTTTAGCAACAGTCTATGCCTTGCGCACACAAGGAAACACACGCAGAGCCTCTCATTAAGTAAGCTTCAGCAGTATCCGCTCATCAAAACAGTGTCTGCACTAATTATTGCCTGTGACCAGACACACACTCGCACACTCAAAGCAACTCACTGCCTCCCCACAACAATTCATGTGCATATAGGCTGTCTCTTTCACATACACACCTACACTTTAGGTTTTTTTTCTAAACTATATGCAAATGTGTTTAATTGGTCTGTCTGCTGCTGCCGCCCATACTGTCAATCAAGACTATTCAAAGCACTGTCTGGAAAATAGATGTGGGATCACCTCCAAGATCTGCGAGTGTGCGTCGCATTGTGTACACGCAATAACAACCGAGGAACAACGCAAAAGCGAACTTAAAAAGAAAAACTCGAAAAACATGCTGTTGCATTAGCATACAGTGTAAGTAGTAAACTTGTAATGTTCACAACAGGCGAACCGTGAATTGCAAATGCGACTAACAGTGCAGTCAAGCTATACTTTTTGACAGAGCCTTCTCTCGCTTAAAGAGATAGTCCACCTTAAAATTAAAATCGTTTCATTACTTAATCACCCTCAATTCATTCCAAACCTGTATGACTTTCTTTTGCAGGACACAAAATAAGATATTTTGGTATCCAAACAACGCTGGACCCAGTTGACTTCCATTGTATGGACACAAAACCACTGGGACATTTCACAAAATGTCTTCTTTTGTGTTTCACAAAGAAAACAGACATACTGAATGCGGATTTAAAAAGGCATGAGGGTAAATAAATGTTATTTTGGTCAAGTATACTTTGAGGCAGCCAAATTTGCAACAAATATCTTCTCATCACATGGTAAAGTAACTATAAAACAACCTATTTTTGACTATACCATCTCTTGTCATTTCAGACATGTATGACTTTCTTTCTTCTGCAGAACACAAAAGAAGATATTTTAAAGGATCTCGGTAAACAAAAAGAGTTGGTCCCCATTGACTTGCATTGATTTTGTGTCCATACAAAAGTCAGTGAGGACCAATGGTTTTGATTACCAACATTCTTCAAAATATCTTCTTTTGTGTTTGCTGAAGAAAGAAAGTCATACAGGTTTAAAATGTCAAGAGGGTGAGTAAATGATGAGAGAATTTTTGCTTTTGGCTGAACTACCCCTTTAATAAATGACGATTGGCTCTTCTTTTGACTGGAAGGCAGGACTTCCGTTGCTAAACCACCCATACTGAGCACTGCACTTTCACCCATGCATAGTAATAGAACTGCTGCATCCTATTAATATAATCTAAAATCTTTACCGCTTGAACTATTGGAACACCAAAAATACTTGCTTTCATTCGTTGCACACGTGTTGCATTCCTAATGAAACCCTGGTTAGGATTTTTGTCACAGCGACACAAAACGAGCTGTATGAAGTGTCGGTAAACTAAGCGTGAAATGTTGATGATGCAAGATTTCCTCAAGAGGGTGCATGCGTGCGTGTAAGTACGCTTGATGAGAGTGTGTTTTGTTTTGTGTGGGAGGGACCTTCTGGATTGGACTGAACTCTCTTTTTCTGTCTGTCTCTTTCTCTCTTTCTTTCCTCTTCTCACAAATTCAGTGTGAATCTTTCCTCCTCCAGTCCTCTCACACCTCCCACACACACAGAGACACACACACACGTTATTTTTCCGGTCTCCCTTGTTCCCTTTCACATCATCCATGTCGTTCAGCTGCTCTGACTGGTTTTTCTCTTCTACACCTCCCTTTAGCACCCGCGCATCTCTTTTTTACGTCCTGAATGGTTTTTTTTTGCATCCCCCTTTCATTCCTTCTGTACTATTTCACGCATAGCTATGTTTGACCTGTTATGTAGGTGTGTGTGTGCTTTTGGTTTGTGTGATTCTGGCTCTGTTTGGAATTAAATAGTATCTTACTACATTATTACACTGCCTACTATTTTTAACAGTCTCTGACACAGAACACATTATGCAACCACAAGTGTTCTGTACAGTAGTAAACAAAGTAAATGTTATTATTTATAAGTTTGTCCCTCAAATGTCTGACCTTTGATTGTAGATTTTGGTATTTTGGCAAATCTGGCCCTGGCCGACACATTGTTGAAGTCTAAACTGCTCAAGAGCAAACAATTATGATCAATTATGACAACATCAAGTTTTTGAGTTTCTTTTCTTATGAGTAACATTGTCACACAACCTCGTCGTACACTTGGCGGCCATGTTTGCAACGCCTCCGGGCAGCTATTTCAGCTGTAGCAAGACAGATGGGAGACAGATATGTCTAAAATCCCTGAAAAAAAATTAAATTAGTAGCATGTTCTAGAGCAACTTAAACCTGACATCAACTGTACCATAACTTTTGTTTCGTAAGCTTGAGTTGGGGTGAAAACACCTTTTTGAGGACTCTTCAGCAGCTGCATATGCACACTGGTTGACAAGCGCCTTTGTGTAGCACATGTCTGTCTATTTATATATATTTTTTCTTCAATCTTTGCTCTTCTGCAATAAAGGTTGTAGCTGTCCTTTTTAGGGTTGTCTCGATACCATAAACATATCTATCGATACTATACCAGCTGAAGTATCACAATACCAATTATCACAATGCTGTGCCATGTTCATTATTTGAATCTACAAAATAAACCAAAATTTCCTAAATACTCAGATCTAGATGAAAACATTTTGTATTTACCAATCTGTAATATGTAATATATTACAGTATTACCACACTTATTTAATGTAAACTACAATATTTTGCATTATTAACTGTAGCAATTGGATTCATTGTAGCAAATAATGTTGTATAGGCCTACTTTAATATTTACTATGGTGAGACTCAGTAAAGTTTACTATGGTAAATACTAAAATCAAATGTGCATCAAATTTCATTCATACAGCAATGTTTGCAAAAGTGAAATGTTAGGCTTGCTATTAAATGTGAAATTAAAACGGCCAGTAGGTGATGGAAATTTTTACTGAGTCAGTGAATCATTCACCCGATTCATTTAAAACAACTTATTTTGATTTATTCAAGAACGAAGTGTCTTGAGGAATGACTCAAGGAATCATCATTTCGTCTGAATCGTTAAAAACACGGATTCATTTAGGAGAGAAACACCACAAAAAGGCAGATGTAAGTGTTCAAATAAACGTTAATACGCAGATGCAACATTACTTACGGTACTACGATACTAATGTTTAAAAATAGAGCGGCATCACAAGTATTTTAAAGCTTTAGCATCGTATTTCTACTGTAGCACAGGTACACCGTGCAACCCTAGTTCTTTTATATGCACATACTATTGTATCGCACAACTACACATGATGCACATATGTTGTGTTTATACTGTATGCATGTGCATGCAACTGTAATTGAGCTCAGCGTGACGTTAAATAGCCAACAGCAGACAAATCTTTGCAAAACCGTGTTCACACACAAGCACTCACATAGCCAGCAAGCAGAACATTACATGCATTGGTGCTTATATGCGAGTGTGTGTTGGGACTGTATAATATGCCTGAAAATCAACACAGGTACATGATTGCAAATACTTCTAGCTATGCAAGCTCGATTTCATGCGCTGTTGCGCTACAAGTGCGTCAGCGTGCAATTCATAACGCAACACAATGCTCTCAATGTTGCTGCAAGAGGAGCTGTAGCAGGTATTACCCTAAACTGTCTGCATCTGTGTTCACAGTTTAAAGAGGGAATAAATGATGACAGAATTTTGGGGTGAACTGTCCCTTTAATGAAAAATCTACCTGATTGGGTAGTAGCTTCCCCTCCTTAAGGATGTTTCAGAAATTCGCTGCCAAGGGTTTGGCCAAGCAGTCACATCTTGGTACTTACATACTGTGGACTGTGTTTCTGGCTTTAATCCTCTTCAGAGCTTAACTTCAAAAGCTTTACTTGTATAGCTTTGACTAAAATGACTGATTTTATGAGCTGTTTATTTTATTTCAGATCTCTAGACGCAACACAGAGGTCAAATGTTCCCAGTCCACTGTGCGTGTGAGTGAATGTTTGAAAATAAATCTATGTGACTGATTAAAGAGCTTCACCTGCTAACCCTGCTCTTTCTGAGCGTGTGTGTGCGTGAGGCAGTGGTGTGTATCGTCTATGTGCGGCACGCTGTCAGTTTGATAGGGGTTGTGGGATTGGCTGAGCACTGATCCGTAAGCCCACTTATTATACAGCCCAGATCAGCGCAGCAGGAGCGACTCTAGTCCTCCTCTGTGCATCTCTATATATCTGTCCATTCTTCTAAATACATCCTCTTTCCTTCATTTTATCGTCTTCTTTTTACTTAATACGCCTTCAGTCTTTTCATTTTCACTAGGGTTGGGTAATATATAGCTAAACATGATTTCAGTTATATATATTTTATATATTTGCATATATTCCTCTTTTTATGGTCTGACTTTCTTTCTTCCGCAGATCATAAAAAAAGATATTTGGAAGAATGTTGGTAACCAAACAATGGCGGTATTCACTTATATTGTTAACCATGCAACCCTCTCTCCTCATATTCACTTCAGTTCTCCATGAATGTAGTTCCCTTCTTTCAATGCATCACTCACCACATATTGCCTCTTTATTGCCCATTTCTCTATCATTACTACTTTTATACTTGTCCCTCTCAATCCTTTCATTTAATGTTTTACAAACTTGGCAATGCAGGTCACACTATGTGCATTCTGGTATAAAAAAAACTGTCTACAAGGAAAAACTAAATAGCATTAGCATTCTTAGCATTAGCATTCTTAGCAGTCTTAGCATTACCCCCAAAAGTAGATATAGTTCCTGAAGCGTAGGTTGGGTGTCAATTAGTCAGAATGAATTATTATCATAAATAAAAAATTAGACGACTTCATCGGACGCACATGCCTGGCCCAAAGTTACGTTTTGTTGACCGGTCTAGCTAGTGGCTAATAATATTAATGGCTGGTAACTATTTATACTTTATTGAATTAATATTAATTGATTAATATTAATATTTGGGTTTTAACTTGGTAGCTAATGTAATTTAATAATCAGCAGGGACTCGATTCTTTGTGGATATGTACCCGAATTTTAGTTTGGGCCACCAAAGCTTGCATGCGCAGTAGTTTGTTTATGTTGTTATTTTGAATATAAAAGCAATATTATAATCACTTTTTCATAAAATATCTTTATAGAAAAATATTGAAATTGGCCTTGGTGCAGCGATGCACTTCAACTAAAACCTCAGGTCTGAATGTTCTATTTTAAATCTAAAGATATTATAATAATTCTGGATGTTATTAGGTGTTTTTTATTTTAAAAAGGGTACAGTAGAAAAAAGTTTATTTCCAAGTGTCTAGTACTTTTTAGAAAACTAATAAATGTCTACAAAACTTTAGAATATTTGTTCATTAATACTGCCTAATACGAAGTTGCATATATATATATATATACCTTTATAGAAAACCCCAGGTTAGGAATGTACAAGTGTGCAGTTATTCCAAATTATTAATTACAGTAAGTAGATGTCTTGATTGGACAAATGTAATCACATGCTTGGGTAGTTAATTAGCATCTGATCTATAGGTGAGTTTATGATATTTAATAAGTAAATTTATATTACAGTTTAAATGAATAAAAGCCGTAATGAATGAGGTATGTTATTTAATTATATGTAACTGTTATGATGTTTGTTTCTGTGCTGGTCTTATAATTTATAATTCAACATATTCTGAAACCTTTGTTGAAACACTTGAAACAATCAAACTTTTCAGTATTCAAGTGGAAATATCTAAGCTATTTAATTTTTAAAGTAAAGTATTTATTTACTTCAGTCATACAGTATCATTAAATCTATAATAAAAAGGGTACAAAAGCGGTCACTGGGATGGTACCCTTTAAAAAGGTCCTATATTTGGTGCCAATAGGTACCTTAGAGGTACTAATATGCACTCTGTGTACTATTTAAATGGGTACCACCCCAGCGACAGCTTTTGTACCTTTTCTGAGGGTGTTGGTTTTGGAAAAAGCTAACTCTAAAAATGCTGGGTTATTTTAAAGAGTGGTTGGGTCAAAAAAGTCCAAACCCTACTATTGAGTTATGTATTGAACCTATGCTGGGTTGTTTTAACCCAAACTACTCGGTTGTTGCAAGCCATGCTTGTGTCAAATAGAGACTCTTTTTGGGGGGTTAATTAAACCATTAATACCCCACTTTTTTGTTTTTGAGAAATAACACAAACACAAAAATTCAAGAAATTCAAATGTGTTCTCATACAAAAAAGTTAGTTTTTTATGCAATTTAGCAAATGTTGCTTTGCTTTCACACACAACATGTTTAGTATTTTTTTTACACAAGGAAAGCCATCAAAGAGGCCTCAAAAGCCTTAACTTGTAGTTTTCTCTGAAATCATTTTAAAACAATCACACAATTCTATAAAATGTTGTTGTTAAAATTCTACCATTGATTTGCATAAGTATATCTAACCAACATCAATGACATCATAAAATTTGTACAGCATACGCAGTTTTCTGTTCCAGAGTTAATATGCATTTGGGCAATTCCATGCAAATGTCAACCTTAACATGAAAAAAAAGTTTTTACCAAATGTTATACTATACTAATAGCACAGATGTCAACATTTGGTGGTTTAAATAGCCATGTGAAGTCTCTATTCAAGTTTCTAAAGCAATGTTTCAGGGCATGATTTGCCATAGTCTGGTAAGTGCCATATTTAGGATTGTCACGTTCCTCATATTCCTCATGAAAATTTTAAATAAAATAACTATTTAATGTTCTATAGAGTGGCAACCCTACTCCATTTTTTGGAGGTATTATTGCTTCTGGTTTGTGCATTTTAATTCACAGAAATCCTACAAAATTTGTCATCATCCGTAATGCATGTTTGTTTAAATGATTTTAAAAGGAAAACTTGTGCATAGACTGATGTTTTTCTGATGTGTCAACACTATTAACAAGGGTTTAGTAAAATATAAACAGATGGTTCAGTATATTAACAAATACATTCTCTGAGCTTTTATGTCACATCCATAAGGCAAAATGTCACATCCATAACGCTGGAATTGCCCATATAGAATTGTGACTGGTTTTCTTTAATTTCATGCATCACAGACTGAGACAATATTTAGTGGACAATGCAGAAAAGTTTTATCAGTACAACAGTTACCATGCACTTAGGCTTTCTTCCAAACTGCTTTAATTTAATCCTTCTTCCATTCTTTTATTAAATTCTATCTTTCCTTCTCTCTCTCTCTCTCTCTCTTTCTTTTTCAGTGATGGTGTGGGATTAGTCAAGGGGATTTGGGGTTCTTGGTGCTGTCATCTCTCTCGTGTATGTGTGTGCGAGTGCAATTGTTTCCTTGTGGCATGAAAATGTTGCATCATTCGTCTCTGTGTCAGTGGCTGTACTGTGGAATATGTTCTAACCAGCTCTGCAGTATGATGCCTGTGCTTACATTCGCAGTGTGCTTAGCTATCACACTGTGTCATCAATACTGGAACGTCACTCACTTACATGACACATACTGTATGCTGGGGTGGGCATTTGGGTTTCTTTCTGCTACTAACATTTTTTGCTGATTTATTGTCAAATAGTTAAAGTACATTGAGGATGTGTGGAGAGGCGTGGGTAGTCACTGTGTGCACTAGTGATTGACCAATTTCAGTTTTTTGAGCAACATGGCGGCATGAAACATAATAGTCTGCATTGTACTGTTTAAAATAAAAGATGCATTTCAAGTCCTTTTAAGCCCCCACTGGCTAGAAAATGCTTGTTCTGACCCCCTGAACAAATAATATGAAAATTAATAAACAGATACACACATACTCAGAAACATGGAAAGACCAGCAGTAGCAAGACTGAACGGTCACACTGAACGGTGACCGGAGCTCTAAGCTGCATAAAACACACACTGACCTGCTCTCCATGCTAAGCACATCCACCACACATCCACAGCTGAATTGATAGTCAAGAGCTCGGTGTCAAATACGATCCTGTCTCTTAAATACATTGAATCTGTAGGATTAAAGTGTGTGTGTGTGTGTGTGTGTGTGTGTGTGTGTGTGTGTGCACCAGCTCATCAGATCCAGTCCTGGTGTGTGGTGGCTATTTTTCGCCTGATCGCTCCCCACATATCCATTTCATTGATGGGTAGGTACACACACACACATCAAATTGTGGAGGTTCATGAGAAGATGTTCTCTGATAAAAAGGCTGAGTGCAGGATGAAGTTTGGACTTCACTTAAACTGTGAATGAATTGACCTTAAAGTGTACGCATGTAAATTGTGAAATACTGTAAACAACATATTGTATAAAACATGTTGAATACATGTTGTACATTTACAAAATACTCTGTTCAAATTCCTTCTGAAAGTGTTCCTCCAAAAAGGTCAGCGGAACTAAATTCCGTCCGGTTCCTGCAGTGCAAACACAACAAAAAGCAGGTACTTCCGGCAATTTGTCCCGGACCTATGAAATCGTTCCTGCTGTGCGAAAGCGCCTTATGCAACCATAGAACCGCACATTTCTATTCCATCGTTTAGCACTTTTATTTTTTAAGAACGTGCACTCGTGCAGTGATGCCACAATTCTCAGTGCAGTCATTCAGATGTGGACATTAAGTAATTTTACTCTGAAGTACATATCGAAATATCTGTACTTTGTAAGAGTGTTTGTACTCAATACATTATTCACTACAAAGCATATATGGTAACACTTTATTTTACGGTGCCCTTGATACACGTTACATGTACTTACTATAGTATTTCTTATAAATTAGGCATAATTACATGCAACTAACCTAAAACCACACCCTCATCCTAACCCTAACCCTATAGTAAGTACATGTAGTTAAATATTATTAGTCAGTACTTAAATGTATAAGTACACTGTAACACGGACACCTTAAAATAAAGTATAACCGCATATATCATACTTTCAGTCCACTACATTTCACGTTCAGTGTTTTTTACTGTTATTACTTAATTACAAGCTCAAATCTAGTACTTTTACTTCTTATGTATTTTTACTTTTAAAAGTGGGAAAGTACTAGATTTTTAAAAATGTATTTATGAAATGTAGTGATGTAAAAGTATGACATTATAATGTAGTGAAGATTTTTCAAAGTAAAACACTTTCCTAGAGTACAGATTCTTGACAAATGAGTGAAAACGCAGTAGCACGCCCCTCAACCTCTCATGATTTAAGGTATCATTAATTTCCGTAACACAAATGGTAAAGGACAAGTTACACACTGAAGTTTACTAGTTAGCATTAAAGATTTTATTAAAAACCAAAGTATGAGCAATCATAATGGAGATTCTTGCCATAGCAGACACTTTACAAAGATTGCAGTTTTCAAAGCTGTCCCACACTGAGGTAATTGAGTTTATTCTGTTCCACACAGCATTACTTTGCATATGAAAACAAAACACATTAGTGTTATCAGAACCGCCAGCAAGAGCGCAAGGTCTGAACGGTCGCTATTAGCTTATTAGCCCTTTTGTGTGAAAATCGTTTCCTTTGAAACGATCATGGCCAAGTACACAGTCGCTTTGTAATGCTGTCGTTGCATTGCCGTTCTAAACTGCTGCCGCAAACAACGCCTCTTTGTGAGTACAAACAGCCCTTCACTACCCACCTCGCACCGCTGTTGTTGCTTGTGTTTAAGACAGTTGTAAGCAAAGCACTTTATTGATTTGTCATTTAGAAAACCTTACCCACTTTCATTTGTCTCATGAGCAACTGAGAGTGAACCAATTATAGCAGCAACCTCTCAGCGGAGACTTAAGCGCTGTAGAAAATAATAAATGTATGTACTGTACACTAGCAATGTACCGTTGTAGTACATGCTGACACACACAATCTTGGGTCATTCCGTGCTTGAATTTTGAGTTTTGTTTTATTTTTACAAAAGCAAGCCCAACATCAGTAGTGATAATAGCCAACATTCTCTATTAATTTGTAGAGGAAATGTAATATTTGGAGCCATTTTAGAGGTGATAAAAATTGACATGAGAAAATGGCAGCATCAAAATTTTATTTTTACACAGAGATCTGTATATATGTTAGTAAAATCTGTTAACTTTAGCAAGCTTTGAAGCATTTTATGCCAATGGTGACAGCTCAAAAATAAAGAAAAGAAAAAACTTCTTTTTACAAAATGTGCATGCCTGTAACTCCAGACCGTTAGATATACCTTAATGTCCTTTTAGATTCTTGTACTTGACCAACGTTTCTTTTGGGAACTAAATTTATAAAGCCTTATAAGGTTCATTCCTAGAGAGATGAGGATCTAAATATGGCTTCATGAGAAATATGTTAAAATGGACATCTAAAACCAAATGTGGGTCATTTTTTAAAAGAGGAATGTCTGAAGAACAAATAATGTTGAAACTAGAAATTTATCTTTTTTCCTTCTATCAAAACAATATTCAAAATTTGGTTGATTTGACACAGAAGACCCTTTTACACTGGTGTCTTAAATTTCCACAGTCGTCCATCTGTCTGAAAACGGCATATGTCTGTCTATTAACACGCTACATTCCCAACAAATAAGGCTGTTTACAATACTAAAGCTTTTCCATTCTTATCTTACAGTTGAATCAATGGTATAGATCCTGTTCAGTTACAACAGCCATTGTGCGTTCACATATAGCATCAGAACAGCATTTATTGAAGACATCCAGTATATTAAAGAATTTAGACAGCATGTCGATATGTCGGGTGGTATAATTTGATGTGGATATTATTGCAGTTTGTACGTTTACAGCGACACAATGGCAATTCTGTAAGTTAATCTCGGGCAGTAATCTCTTATGTTACCTACAGTATGTGATTTTATTACTGTGTGTGTGTGTGTGTGTGTGTGTGTGTGTGTGTGTGTGTGTGGGACAAAATTGCAGTAATATATTCCCAGAGAGGCAAAACCTAATATATCGTTCTTGTGGGTAAATCCCTAGGAAAAGTGTGATGGTAGTGATTATATAATACGGTATCCTGAAAGTTACTGTCCCGGTGATATGCAATATGATGCTCAATAGCTATTATATTTATGCTTCTTGATATTTATGTGGTACTTTAAACAATTATATTTTAGTACTTTTTTCTATTTAAAAAAATCTAAATAAAATCATGGGTAACACCTTACAGTAAGGCAGGGGCGGCTGGTCAATTAGGGCGATTAGGGCAACGCACCACCAAAAAGTGAAAACGGGGGATTTTTTCTGTCGCAGTGTAACACTTATCTTTACTTTTCTCATCTATAGTGTTCTGCCTCTAGAAGTATTGCCCAATCAGCATCAAGTAACGGCCCATAGAGACTAGTGGTGAGAATTGCCCCAAGTACTCTCATTGACTTTCATACAAAGCTTTTTATTGGTCTTCAATGCATTCTCTATGGCTTCCCAGAGGGCTAACCCTAACATGCTTCTGTCATCATACACAACTTTGCATCATCATGTGCATCGATTGGTCATGTGATCCCTTGTACTGCTGCGACTGCAATATATTATGAAGTTTCAGATACTTTTTTATATAAAACAAAGCTTTCTTTCATTCTGAGCTTAGAGCAGATCGAGGCGAATTAACATACTTTGATGGTTGAATGTTTTGTTTTTAGAGGTGCACTTTACTGACTGTGCAGAAACATAATTATGAAACGACTCCCGCCTCTATGCCTGCCATGCCCTCCATGCCGACATCCACGCCCCGATTCACCCCGACATCCACGCCCCGATTCACCCGTTCACTCTCGCCAGAATTCTAATGGACTCCACTTCCCAGCATGCACCTCATGTCACCTGCCATCTTGATTGGACTTTCACCTGTTGCTCGTTTGTTTTGCACCTCTTCTGTGTTTGCAGAAGTGTATTTAAGTTGTCTTTTCAGTTCTGTTCTTTGTCCGGTCTAGTTGTAGTCTGTTACGTTTTGTACACGCACATGTTGTGCTTTTGAGAGATACCTGTTTTGATAGACTTACCTGAATACCTGTTAGATAGGGTTAGGGTAGGGTTACCCTAACCCATATACTTAGGAAACTACCTGTGTGGAGATACCTACCTTGTTTCTGCACCTGTTTTCATGTTTTCTGTTGTGCCTGTGTTATCGTGTTTACATTAAAATACTCACTAACAACATCACCTTGAGGCGTGCTCACCTGCCAGAACACCAGTACCATTACAAAATACATATTACAATTATATTGCCATTGTTAGTTCACGTTACCTAATGCATTTAGTAATGTTAACAAATACAACCACGTTGTAAAGTGTTGCTGAAATCATAAACCTGAAAAATGGCAAATGTTTTGATGGATATGTTTGTGATCACTAACTAATTAAATGATTAACAGTAGTAAATGCTTCTTTTTGTAGATTAGTGGTGCTTGTCCATACAAAAAAAAGAGATGGGTCGGTTGCCCAGGGTAGTGCAATGCAATGCTAAGCTGTTTCTAGAGTGTTGCCAGATGGTTGTTTACTGGTCCAAGTCAAAATGGCACATTACTTTTATGAAAAAAAATCCTAAATTCAGTTACCAACTTGTTCGTTATTATCCAAGCATCATTAATGTTCATAGCACAAATGAGATGAGTTACACAGTGAAACTGAATATTTACCCTTAAGTATAAACAAACCCAATAGTCATACTTGCCTTTGCAAACATCACTTATTAGCTGATATTAGGAACAATTGGTTTGGAATGGAAGTCACCGCATGGATATAAATGTGTTGTGTTGTAAATCTACATGAAATATGATCCCGATGGGAAATAAAATACAATGCTACTACTGTGAGCTGATCTAGTTGGATCTCACACACATACGCACCATTAGGGCTAGTTGGTGGGTGTTATCTGAAACAGCCTTAAAAAGCAGAATAGAGCAGAAATCAATAAACAGCACAAAACACACACTTATCTCGCAGTACCACCTCCGGCCCACAAACACACCCACACGCCGCTGTGCATGCTAGCAGCCTTTATTTCCTCACAAATTGTGTTGATAAATGTGTTCGCTAACAAGGCTTAGCTTTTTTAAAAAGCTCAGACAGCCTGGCCAAGACTGGACAGACACACAAACACACACTGGTAACCCATGTGATAGACACACAGGTGCTCGGTCTCTTGGCGTGTACTTTGATGTCTGATTCAGTTGACAGGAGGTTGTAATTAATTGCCCACGCACCCGCTTCTCAGCCATGATTGGCCAATTTCCTGAAACAGTGCAAAAGCCGCCGCCCACAAGTGCACTCGCCTGTCACCGTGGTTACTTGTCCTCCATGGCTTGTCAGCTACCTCTCACCTGAGATATAACTAATTACAGTCGCGCACACACACACACACACACACACACACACACACACATCAGCTCCCAGTGTGAGAACGGCTCAAGACACCTGTCAAGGCCTTTCTCACTTTTTTCTTTTTGTGGTTTTTATCATTTTTCTCATTCTGGCACTTTTCCTTGTTCTATTTGTTCCTCGTTGAGGACAACAAATAACAGAAAAACACCCCCGCCCTCCTGTTTTGCAGTCTCGCCTTGTCTCTCTTCTTTCTCTGTGTGATGTGTTTTGACAGTGAGGGACGTAAGACAGATACATATTGTCAGCGCAAACTCAAAAAAGCACTATGGCTCATTAAAATCAACACCCAATGGCTGATTTTTCTTCCCCAACGTAACACATTTTCGTGTTGAGCAGGGCAGGCTGGTGTGGTTTGAGTTTATCTTTTGAAATTTCATGGATTGCAATAAGCACATCGGGACATTCATTTCATTCTAAGCACTGCAAGTTTCACATTTTAAATGTGCATGCCTTTTATATTTATGTATTGCCTGGCTATGCCTTATCCATCATTTATCAGCTAGAAAAAATCTAGGAGTCCTATAAGTGTCCCCAGGGGGTCCCCCTCTGTTCGTTCGCAACCGTGTTCCGGGTCCCACTCTCTTCTGTTAGTAATGGCGGTTACAGTAATTATGGGAGTTTCTCAGAAGAAATAATGGCAAAACGGGAGTTTCCTGGGAGAACTAAAACAGGAGGGTGGCGGGAGATGGGTATGAAGTAGGAGACTCCCTGGTAAAATGGCAGTATTGACAGGTATGGTTTAACTTGTGTTGACTAAGCGTATTTGTACCAAGTATGTTTCTTGCCTAACACAGAGCAATGTACAAAGTTTACATAATGCTTTGATTTAAAGCCAATAAGGATAGAAAACACATAAAAAGTACATTTAAAGTGTATTTTGCCCCCAGTTAACAGAATTTTGCATAAATTATAATGGTAAATGGAAAAGAAACTGAGTTAGCGTGAAGCCATAGCTGGAGACGCTAGCTTTAAAAGAGTCATTGAGCGCTTGGTGTGCCTTTAAAGAATAAAGGTTTCTCTGTCTGCTCTATTAGTCATTTAAAATTCATTAACAGTCTGATGCCCTCCTTCAGGGGAGACATGTGCACAGAGGAAATGGAAAAGGAAAAAAGAAAAATAAAGAGAGGAAGACCGTGAAAAAGACAGCAGGGTATATTTGTTGTTCCAAATGTATATCTAAGCGTTATTTAAGCACCTTATTTGAACTGGACGATAAATCTCAACATTTTTAACATTTTCTTTTGAGCGTAAGATGAGACTTACTGTATGAGTCGTCCTTCTCTTTAGGTAAATACTGATTTGATTTGTAGACAAATGTGTTGTGGCCTGTATAGTAAAGAGGAGTTTCACTTTTTGGAAACTAAGACTAAAGGCGACATTTTCAAATCTCATTTACACTTAAACTGCCATGCCACATTATCATGCAACACAAGACGGCACACACAAGAAACGATATTGTTTTAAATGACTTACATTTGTAGTCAAAAGTTTACATCCCCCTTGCAGAATCTAGAAAATGTTAAAAATTTTGGAAAAAAGAGGAATTTAGAAAATTGAGGTTTATTTTTAATTTAGTCCTGCCCTGAGCAAGTTATTTCACAAAAGAAATGTTACCATAAAGTTCACACCAAAGAATAATAAGATAATTTCTAAAAATAGCCCAGTGCAAAAGTCTTAAATGCTCATGAAATCAACAGCATTCATTTAAAGTTAGCATTTTCCAGATTTTGCAAGGGGGATGTAAACTTTTTACTACAACTGTATATATTTTACATTTACATTTATGCATTTGGCAGGCGCTTTTATCCAAAGCGACTTACATTACATTGTACTATACATTTTGCCTTGCTCAAGGGCACCTCAGCCGTTACCCGCCAGCACTGAGAATCGAACCAGCAACCTTCTGGTCATGAGTCCAACTCTCTAACCACTGGGCCACGACTGCCCCTGTTATATATAGTACATGCTGATAATATATAGTGATATAGAGCATATTAAATCAGCACAATGTAAGTTTTTCGACTTAAAAGTAATGTATCTAAAAGTATTTCAGTGGTAGAACAACTCTTAACTGGATTAATAACTGACTCTGCTACCTGAGCAGCCTCCTAGTGGCAAAAACCAGACTCTGTAAGTTCTGTGTTAGGGTCGGTACACACAGCCATGCCCATCCCATGCCTGCGGAAGAGTGCGATATGGTTTCCAAACAACGTTTCTGTATGCGCCGGTTCCATCAGCTTAGTAAACAAATTCACAATTAAAAAGACAATTGCACTTATCAGTCGTGGCCCAGTGGTTAGAGAGTTGGACTCATGACCAGAAGGTTGCTGGTTCGATTCTCAGGTCTGGTGGGTAACAGCTGTGGTGCCCTTGAGCAAGACACCTAACCCCCACTTGCTTACTATACAAAATGTACAAATGTATAGTACAATGCAATGTAAGTTGCTTTGGATAAAAGCGTCTGCCAAATACATAAATGTAAAAATGCATAAATGTTATCAACCACATGGGGGATCCCGTGAGCAAAAGTTTAGTAGTGCTGGTTTAAAGGCACTGTGTGGAATTGTTTAGCGGCATCTAGTGGTGAGGTTGCGAATTGCAACCAACCGTTCACTCCACTCCTCCCGTTCGAAGCGCTACGGATGCGTGAGAGGATTAAGATGTCGTCAGGCTTTCACTTTTTTCCAAAAGAGATCACGTATTTACTAAACGTGCTTTTTAGAGCAGTTTGTTCATTTAGGAAAACTGTTGTTCTAAGGTAAGAAAAACATAACGCTTCATTATGTAAGGTCTTATACACCTCTGAACACATAGTTATGTGAATTTTATTGCATTTCTGTAAATAGAGCCTCCAAAAAACTACACACTGGTCCTTTAAGTCACATTAGTTTATTCTAAGATAATTTTAAGGGCCTTTATTGTTGGGCTTTATTGTTGTGCTCTGTAGCACCCCCTGTTAAGCAAATATAAACCAGATTGTGCACACATGTGTCATGGTTCTGCACTTCTGGTCTGGCGATCTCTTAGAGCCGTGTGGGCGGGGCCATGACAGTGCCATGTCTCCGTGTGTATGTTTTGTGTGGAGACGCGTGGCTAGGGCGGGGTTCGCCTACGTCACGCACCCTCCGGTCTTGCGTCATGACAACGCCCCCCGGATACTTACTTGTCGCGGCTAGTAAACCCCAAGCGCTTCCGTTTCCTTCCAACCCCAGTGAAACGTCATATCTTTAGGGGTGTACCAAAGCACCAAGAGGGCGGACATTATACCAATGTGTAATGTGTCATCATCGGCTCGTTACGGAAGTACATGGATGTTTACAATCCTGGCGTTCGCTGTAGTACAAGACATGTGACTTCTGTAAAGACGTTAACTCGCTTTATCGTGGACTTTCGGATTTGTAACTTTTCAGATTGTTTAAACGTACTAACACATACTTACACACCAAAGGAAAGGTAAAAAGATAGAAAGCAAAATATGGCCACTTTAAGCTTCATGATGTCACATAAACATGCATCACATCTGTTGTCTGTTAGGTGTGGACGCAAGCTTACACACTGATGTTGAGGGGAAGATGCTTATTTTAAAAGGGATAAGCAATAGCAATACAATTATAGTATTGTAATAGTTTCTCATTTCGGCATACATGAGTGATGTAGATTATACTTGATCTATATTAAGTCATTGAGGCTAATCACATGGATGCCACTAACTGGCAGCAGGAAGTGTGTCTCTTTCAGTAAACTTTAAAATAGTCCCCCTATAATTACCTATTTAAATGCACATGCATTGCTTTCATGCTATGCTACAGCGTGTAGCGGTAGAGCAGTAGTGCTTGAGCCCCTTGTTGTTGCCTGCAGCTATATTTGATCATTTGTGAAGTTTGACAGTCATTGTCTCTATAAACTGTCTATGAAAAATAAGAGTATTGTACATTTTCTTACAAAGTATAATTTCTATTCCACAGACAAAAACAGCATATGAGTTTGGAACAATATGAGGGTGAGTGAATAATGACATAATTTGCATTTTTGTGAAGTAACACTTTACAATTAGGTATCTCTCACTTATTTTCCATCTTACTCTTTTCTTTATATTCTTCTGTATAAACGTTTTCCTTCAATCTGATAGACTATTAAAGAATACCTTATGTTGTGGATTTAGGTTTTTTCTATCTTTGTTTCCTGTCTGACTGTTGTACAATCTTCTGTCAATCTTGTTTTCTTTGTTTCCTGCTACTTTTTCTCACTATCATTCTTTCTCCTTGTTTCATTCAGGTCCTCTCAGGAACTCTTGGATTAGTAGCTAAAGCTAATGAAATGTAATTACTGGGTTTGTCGAAAAGAATCGATCCCATGTTTGTGTGCGTTTGATAGGCCTTATTTTCTGCAGGCTGTCCGCTGAGATGCCTGATAACATTGACCTGGCGGCTGAGGTCTCAGGTAGGCCTGTCTGACTCTTATCAAATCAGTCAGATTACACACACACACACACACACAAACACAAGAAAACCTCCAGCAGAGCTACTGAGACAGAAGAGATTTTCTTCTGTGGCCATGTGTGTGGATCCACGTGAGTCTCTGATATATTTAATGGATGTATATGATTTCACGTTGCATAGAGCATTTAGGCTTTTGGAAGATTTAGAACCAAGTTTGTGAGTTTTGCATTTAATCCCTTTATTTCCTGCCAATTCCTCCTTGTGACTCTTTGTCTAAAAATCTTGGCTTGCGTCTGCTTTGACAGATTCTGTTCGACAGTCCTGTGTCGTTCAATATGCCAGTCCGTTCCAAAAACTTAAATGTTCTGTTTTTACATTTTCCTCTCCAAATTCTACTTACACAGACTGCATTGGCTTAAGTATGAGTTTGTGTTTAATAATGTGGACTTTAAAGCCATAGTTATTAACAAAGTACCACAATAATCAGTTTATTACAAATGCATAATAATGAAGAGTTGATAGTCACAAAAAGCATACAAAGTCCCGAAACTGTCCTAAAGTTAACTTCCTGACTTTGTTTGTTGATCAGTCTGGCTAGTGGCTAATAATATAACTATGTATATATTCATATTTTATTGAATGGCTTGTGTAACTTTGTTGCATTTATGTTTAGTCAAGTAACTTATTCTACTGGTAACCCAAAATAATACTGACTAGAAATACGTTTAACTTGCTACCTAATGTAATTTACTTATTATTTCTTTTGCTTGTTATCAGAAATAATCTGCAGGGACTTTATTCTTTGTGGATGTGTACCAGAAGTTAAGTTTGGGCCACAAAAGCTTGCATGTGCAGTAACGTTTGATTATGTTGTTGCTTTGAAACCGTCTATAGATTGCTCATCTCACTTTCACAGTTTGTCCCAATAGCTCCATCCATTTACGAGTGAACTTAGCAGTTTTTCAAGTAGCACTCTACCGACTTAACAGTGTTCCACTCAAATTCCTTTATGGAAAGTTCAAATTGTTCTCTCTTAGTGACCGGCCAATTTAATGCCTCCACCCACCTTGTCACCAGTTCTCTGCCACTCGACAGCTTCACCCAGCTTCATCCGTCCTTGTCCCCACTTCTCATCAGTGCCCTTTTACCGATGCTTTGCTCTTTCACCACAGTGCCTTACTCACTGCCTTAGAATCAAATATTTGTACTGTATTGGGATTAGTCACATACCACTGTTTCATGTACTGTAAGCAACTGCATTATTTAACTTTAATCAAACAAGTCATTCAAACAAATCATCCCCTAAGTCATAGTCACTGACCGTTTCTTAATTTCACGAACTCAAAAAAGAACGGACATACTTACTTCAGACAACCTTGCAAATCGAATGGATGTGGCACAATGACTTATACATTGGGACTTCAAGCAGCATTATTGTTGATGTTTGAGTTTTGTGCAGTGTTGATTCAGTATGTTAACTGAATAACTGTAGGCCATGCTACAAATAATTGTAAATATTCACCCCTTGTATCCATTTATGCTCTGTAAATAAGCAATAGCTAGTTGTTGCATCTCATTGTGGTTCTAAATAACACAAACATTTACCCGTTCTCTTCTTTTCTGGTGGAACGAGTTGCCAGCGTTTACCAGCGCTCCTGAGTTCATCACAACATACAAGAATCAACTGAAAACATACACTATCGGTCAAAAGTTTTTTAACTGTTTAGTGAAATGTTTTTCATTATCTTAAAAACGTCTAATCTGAAGGTGTATGCTTAAATGTATGAAATTGGTTTTGTATGCGAAAACGTAATTTTGCAAACATGAAGGGTTTTCTTGGTTATATTTTATTTAATAACAAATGTTTTTGAAATGGATGACTTTAACTGAATAATGAAGAAAGAACAGCCAAAGAGATGTTCAGAATAGATGGAAACTCCTTTAATATTGTTTAAAAAGCATCTTGGGGTAAGATCTTGTCATAAAATGACAAAAAAACATTTCTGCCAATTCTAGGCAAAATGTGTTAAAAATATAAAGTTGTATTTTTTTTTTGTTGCAACAATACTGATATAATTGCAATATACTTCCCTTTGTTTCATTTCATCATTTTGATGAGTTTAGTATTATTCTAAATCAGAGATGACTAAACTAGAGCCCGGGGGCCAAAGCTGGCCCTTGGTGGCCATTGATTTGGCACCCCTTGTCATTCATGAAAAGAGAAAAAAGACATTGACTAAACCTTTTTGGAGAAATGTAAAATGAGATTTAATTCAGAGAATTGGATGTGACAATGTGCTTTGTGACACACAATGAACAATAATGGAGAGATTCCTAAATATAGTTTGGTATAATTTAACATTAACATTCAAGTTTAATTTTTGGCCCTTCGTAGGAAAAACCTTGGGCATCTCTATTGTGAATTGTGAAAAAATATAAATAAGTAAATGAGTAATTGTTCAAAAACGTTTGACCGGTAGTGTACCTGTTATGCATTTACCTGACTAACCCCTAACTGTCAGATTTTCCATAATCACTCTCTGTTTCTGTATATAAAAATAATAAAACATTCTATTTTCTATGTTGTTCATCTTCCCTAGCTTCAGTATTACTTGTAAACATGGCTGTTTAGACTGCACTTATTGTTAGCGTATTGACATAATGCTAAATGCTTTCTCATTTGTAAGTTGCTTTTAGATAAAAGCATTTGCTAAATGAATAAATGTAATGTAAATGTAAACAAATGAAATACCTAAATCATTGTCACTGGAGACTCATTTGGAAGTATCATTTGGTATTTGTTAGTGATACAACCTCTGTTTGTGCATTTTGGTTGTAAGCGACACAAAAAGGTAAAAGAAAAGCATTCAGGAGTCTTTTAGGAGCCTCTGGTTTGACATCATGAAACATCTCTTTCCATCCATTTTCTGTCTGACCACATGACCGTTATTCTCAGAGCTGTGCTCAAATGCCATCTCTCCGCTGCGTTCTAGTTTTCTTCAAAATGTTATCTCCCATGAGAAATCACAGTAAATTTCTGCCCTTCTGCATCAACCTCTTTTGCTCCCTTTATATATGTGATGTCAAATACATAGACAGTGCCAGCTGACATAACCGTGAAAGCTTGAATCTCTGGTTCCTCTCACATACTAATGGGTAATGAGTTGTCTGTGCCGGGCTAAATTTGTTGACTTCATTGAATACTATTTCCAGGCTCACACTCTTCTG
Organism: Oreonectes daqikongensis; assembly: GCA_026939265.1. Lineage (NCBI taxonomy): Eukaryota > Metazoa > Chordata > Actinopteri > Cypriniformes > Nemacheilidae > Oreonectes > Oreonectes daqikongensis. The sequence goes on from JAOTQM010000206.1 coordinate 1,509,133, forward strand.
GGATTTGCACCCATTGCTCGCATAGTATCCTTTGCTGGTTTTGAAACAAGTTACACAATGGAAGCAAATAAGATGTTCTTAGTACATTCTGGCCATCTTCTCAGACATCCATGGCAGCTGGAAGACCGGATCCATTGATGAACTTGCTTCAGGCCCTTCCTGTCTCAGGTGGAGGCTGTGCTTGTAACAGACAGTAATTCAGCCATTCAGGAAACTCTGACATACCTGTAGAAGTTGGATAGGATGGGGGTTTGGAGACCAGCTCTCATCCTTGGAAGATGTTAATAAGCCAGTGCCCATGAGAGGCTGTCAGCGTCACACGCTCAGAATATATACGCAATGAATATAAAGTTGTGTGTCACATCCAGTTCGCAAGCAGATCACCTAGACATCTGCATAGCGTTTCGCCAAGACGGAGAAAGTGTGGGGGATGGGGTCTCAGCTTGGGGGAAGATTCGGATTTAAGTAATGAGTAGACGTTCGAGTTGTCAAGCTAGCCAAGATGTCAGAGAGAAAAGTTGAGCTCTTCTCTGTGACTGCCGAGGTGGAACCTTCCAGGTACTTTAACCAGGACTCTCTAACTTGTCAGCATTGGTCTGCTTTTATATCTACACTTTCTAAATGAGCAGTTCCACAACTCAATATTGTTCTGTTCCATATAGCAAAGTACCAAAGTTTGAGAAATGTACATTTAAAGGGATAGTTCATCCAAATTCTTTCATCATTTACTCATCTTTGTTGGATTGTTAACCGGCACACATTCACTTGCATTGGTTTTGTGTCGATACAATAAAGGTGAATGGGTACCGTCGTTGTTCGATTGCCAACATTTTTCAAAATATCTTCTTTAGTGTTCTGCAGAAGAAAGTAGGTCATACAGGTTTAGAATGACGAGGGTGAGTAAATGATGATAGAATTTTCATGTTGGGTAAATTATCCCTTTAACGCTTAGACAATGATAGCATGCCTTCGTGTTCCGATTTACAGTAATATTGATATTCTTACAAAGTTGTGCATACATTTTAAGAACAGAGTGTTTATTTACATTGATGCCTAGTCCACATGTTATAAAGTAGTTTTTCCTTCTTCGTTCTTGATAATAATCGTGTCCACACGAAGATGCAAAAACACGCTATGAAGCGCTGTCAAGAGCATGCCAAACCAACAGATGGCAATATAAACCTAACCATAAAGCCATGTTGGCCAATCAGAAGCCTGGATCAGGTGTCATTATACTGTTTCCGGTAAACACATGGAGATAGCAAACAAGGCAGATAACAGCGTGCATTCACACACCAAAATCTTCGGTTTCACAGTCTACACGACAATACTGCAAAAGTTTCTAAAAATCTTCACCCTGGCAGGAGTTTTCAAAAAAGTTCGGTTTCAGTGACCGGGTACTGCGTTTGCGCGTGGACGAATGGCCAACCTGCATAGAAAAAGCCACGGTTTTGAAAATACCTGTTCGTGTGGACATGGCCTGAGTGCAAGTAACCTGTCGGCTATTTACATTTTAGCTCCGCCCATCAGTATCTGATTGGAAAAGAGAAAATGGATAAGCAACGTTATTCAAATAGCAGTTCCAGCAGCATGGAGAGTAAGCACGTGGCTGATAACTCGCCTTTTTCCAACTCGCTCTTTTCCTATCATCAGATCAAAAAAACATTTTTTAAATACACAATAAAATTATGAAAGTATTTAAAAGTGGCTAACCAGGGTTTAATATTTAAGCGTAAGGTAAGGTTGGGTTTAGTGCAAATAGCCGCTGCCTTTTAAGACCAGTTGATGCAAACATACTATGGTTTTGGATCCAAAGAACAATGTGAAAGGAAATCTTTAAGAGTTGCTTCGTCTGAACGTCTGAAAGTATCAAGGTCTACATCACATGTTCTTGCAAATATACATGAGAAAACCCAATTCAGTTTCACCTTTCCACTACTCTTTCCTCATTCTCTACTGTGCCTTTATCTCGGTGCGCAGTTTAACAAGTGTGAGAAATGCACATCTCTGCCTCAACGGCATGCTAAAATCTTCACTTCACAGATAACATTTTCCCAACATTGTCCTATAAATTCCCTGCTGGCACGACAACATTCTATCAATATATCTGTAATAGACTCACACAGAGCAGATAACGTTCGCACAACGTTGCTGTCAGAACCTCCCACAGTGCCGTTTCTCTTTGCTTAGCCTGTTTCAGTTGTCTGCGGTTTACCTTTAGGGCCCACAGAGACATATGCGAACACTGCTGGGTCTGGCCGTTTATGTGCATTAGTGGAGTTACAGAAACTTTCAAGTGAACAAATCCTTCTCAGTCAGCCATGAACTGACAAAAACCACGTATCTCTTGCGTGCACAGATCAAGATATGGCTGTTATTTATGGAAAAGCGTATATATGCCCGATTTAGCCTTTTACAAACACATTTTCAACACATTTAAAGGAGCAGTGTGGACATTTTAGCCTTATCTAGCAGCGAGGTCGCGAATTGCGACCAACGGTTCACTCTACCACACTGTTTTTTGCTATTGCTATTATAAATATGTAAATATGATTCAGTGCGCCATTTCATAATGGATGAAAATGCTTTAACATTATGAAGAGGAACAATGCTGTGTTTCTGTAAAAGATATTGGGTAAAAGTATAAAAATATGCAATTTTTCTCTGATATTAAGTAAATAAACGACTTGCACGATGCATAACCCTACATTAAGAGCCTCCGGTCTTTCACACATTGCTTGCATTTCTCTCTCTCTCTCTCTCTCTCTCGCTCGCTCGCTCTGTAGTTCATTTAACTTCATTTAGATATTATTGCCTTTATCTATACTGTAAAGGCACACACATATAAATGTGTGTGTGATTTAAACGGTGTGTGTGCGCGTGCATGTGTTTGTGCGTTAGAGAGCCAAGGCTAAAAGCCTTCCAATTAAGAGACGCTCCACGGGCCTGGCGTCTGGCCCATCTTCACCTATGTTGCCATGGCAACTGTCAGGTGGATTTCCTGGTGGTTCTTGGTGGAAGTTAGTGTCTCTCTTTATCTCTGTTCATTTGTTTCTTTTTGCCTGTAACTTTGTGTGTTAACCCTTAGTATCTTCCTTTAGCCTCTTTTCTAATCAATTTAACAGTTTCATTTTTCAGAGAACAAAAAACAACAACAATACTGATAGAGGAGAGAGAGAGAGAACGGCTTGTATTAGGACAGTCAGAGCTGCACATTTGTATCATCTGTGTGCTCAAATCAATGGCTGTAATTACTCTTTTATTGGTGTTATTGTTCTGAAGTCATGCTCTGATGATCTATATTTAATATGAAGATACAAAAAGAACTCCACATACAAAGAGCGAAATGTCATTAATTGACAAAATGTCTGCCATTGTCTGCTTATTTTAGCAGTGTCTAACCAGAACAAAATGTTGCTTAGAAAGTTTGGTGTGTTTCTCACACAAATCTATTGTATGGTGTTAAATTTAAGATATAAGTCATATAGTCTTTATATAGATCATATAAATGAATAGGATATTCTTCAGTAATTGAGCCTTTATGCTTCATGAAAGAAATCATAGGTTCAAACAATATGAGAATAAGGAAATAATGAGTTGGTGTGGTGCAGTTTGGAGGCTCCAGGATAGTTTTTTAAAAAGCTCTGTCCTAAACTAAGTTTAAAGATAAACATTTTATTTTTAGATATCTTTTTTCTTTGTCCTGTTTTCCTAAATTATAATTTCATTTTTCATACATATTCAGTTTCATGTCCTGTTCATCTCTGTCACTTTCTCACACACAACCACAGAAACATGTCTTGAGTCTTGCTCCCTGTGGCGCTGGCAGCCCTGTACAGAACACACATCCTGTCCCTCCACTCCATCTGCCACACACACCCCCAAAAGGGTCGTCCGTCACCACCTGTCAGATCCACATTCCCGTTCAGTCTTTCTCTTTGCCTGTTTCATGCCCTCACACACATATGCCCACAATGTAATTCCGCAAATTAAGTATATGTCCATATTTCCTTTCTCTTTTTTTGTGATATAGATAGCCCAAAAAGGAAAATTCTGTTCTTTCTTCCACACAAAGTAGCTATTTTGAAGAATGTTTGTAACCGAACAGCAGTGACACCAATATTCTTCAAAATATATATTTTTTGTGTTCTGCGGAAGAAAGAAAGTCATAACGTTTTGGCAGGCTCTGTGGTCATTACATGTGAACTCAAGGGTAGTTTGGAGTCAATGACTGATCTTTGAAGACAGACACAACACACACATGGACCCCAGTGACAATGACAAGAGGGTAAGTAAATGGTAACAAAATTTTCATTTTTGGGTGAACTATCCCTTTTACAGGTGTTTACTGTATGTGTGCAGGGTGTTTTGAGCTTTCTTGTAAATTCATTGACTTCTTATTTATCAGCATGCCAGTATATTTAAAACTTGGCACTTATGTATCTATACTGTACACAAAACAATTCACTACAGCCAGTATAGTGTGCATACTTCGAGTTTCTTTTTTCTAACATATCTATAGTCTTTAAAGCAAAAGGCATAGAGATTTTCATTTACTTTTCATTTACATTTATATTTACACATTTGGCAGACGCTTTTATCCAAAGCCTCTTGCATTGCATTATACTATACCCTGGGATCGAACCCATTCACAGGAAAGTAACTTGTAACTTTTCACTCATAAGTTACAAGAACATTGTTTCCTAACTAAGTGTAATATGAAGAGTTTTTAGTAAAAAACTGTTTTTCTGTATACAGAATAAAATTGCACAGTCACAGCCAGTCAGAAAATAATTGTTGTTTAACTAACAATTATGATGAGTGGGATTTGGGACCATTGAGATTTCATGGTGGGCGGCGCTATACAGCACGATGCCACATAGTGTAACTGACTCTAGAGAAAACTGTGTAAAATGTTATAGTTATGTAAATTAGGATTATTAAACCTAATCGGTATAACGTAATCATTAAATAGCAATTTTACTACATAAATTAAATGTAAATTGCAGGTTTTAAACTAGAGGTGAGTGAGTTAAACCGGTTCATTGAAACAATCTGCTCAAATTAAATAATTAAATGAACAAAATTTGTTTCTAGAAATTCCTGAAATCATCACCATCTATTCATACACACGCTGCCTTTGATGTGTATATATAATAAAACATGCATAAATGTAGCATGGCATATCTTCATTCTGTAATGCAGCCAGCTTCACATCAGAGCTTCATAATTCAGTCACTTGAGCAGCCGTGATGCATCGTGGGTCGACTTGGCATCGGGTAACTTCTTTTTATAACAATCTTTTCAATTTGCCTCCGTTTTTATTGCTTTCCGTGATTTCCTTCGCATTATGCTATATCAGCATGCCTTAAGAAATATCTGCTTACATAACATCCAAAAGTATATTTTCAACGTCTGTAATTTTCTTTTTAGCAACTCACATTTCTTGAATAAACATCTAGATGGGCAGAATATATAGAATGAGACAGCTTTATATATAGATACGTATTTATAAAATAAATAGATTCAAGAGAAATAAAGTTCCTGATAAGGTGTGGTTGCCTAGCGACCTCAGAACACAATGTATATGTTATATACTATTTTAAGGTGCTGTACAAAAGTTCACTTTGGCAAGTGTTCAGCTTCTCTCCGCACTCACCTTAGATTATTATGTGCTGTCAGACTGTAATTAGATTGAAGATCAATTACCGCAGATGAATTACTTCTGATAATTCCATGGGAGTGTGTGAGAGAATGTGGGCGGGTGATGAATAGTACATTTCAGGTCATCTTGTTAGGTATATTATTACCGTGACCCTAGGTTGGTGCATTTAGATTTGCATTTTGATTGTCACCATATAATAATGTTGAAATATTCAAGAGCAGGAGGCGAGAGCTCGGTTTAAAGTCTTCCAATGAGAGTTGGATGGCAACATTCACAACAATCAACACACTTCAGTTATTCACAAGAGACCTGTAAAAACGCAGAGCTTTGTGCATATCGCTGCACAGATGGTTACAATACTACTGGAGACAAAACCATAAAACTTTTGAAAGAGAATGAGTAATACATGAGATCAGGTTTAAAGGAATAATTCAGTCTAATGTGAGAATTGTCAGCATTTTACTTATCAGTTGTTTATAGCTGGGTCAAAAGATTTTTAATTATAAAACATATAATCGTAACACAAAAAATAATGAACATAAATGTGTTCTCGAACTTGCACAAAGCATCATTTTATCATGGGGAATGAATTATGTATTTTATTGCTTTTTTCTGCTGAAATTCTCATTGCCGTAACGAGCCCCAATTTGTCTGAGTGCATTATATGTTTTAATTTAAACAGAGTAAAATTTTGACATTCTGAAAAAACTATTTAATGTTCTACTAGAAGTGACAAAAAAAAGAATTGACAGAATATTCATGTATAGTAAAAGTGGAAAAAATTTGTTTCCATGACTCATACTATCATCCTCCGCAAAAAAAGTAAATATATTTACATTAAGTTTGCTTTTATATGAAGAAACACATCTGCCATTACCTTTCACGTGGTAAACAAAGGTAACAGATTACTTATTTTAAAAGCTTAAGTTAAAAGCTAAACATTCTTTTGTCAGGCTGTGTCTACAACTTTTTATTCATCCTTATTAACAATACAGGTTTTGTAGGATTAATAAAAACTTGCGAAGGCAGCAAGGCCTTCGGGATTGATAGTGGTTACGGTAATAAGAATTTTTAAGGCCTTTTTTGTAAAATGATGTTTAAAATTGTGTTAAACTAATGCCTTTAAACATGTCAACAACATACGTTGTTTTTAATCAGTAATCAAACATTTTTTATGTATTTTAAAGAAAATCATGTTTGACATATTCAATCCAAGATTTCACGAGACTCACCCAGCATAGAGATGTGGATTTACAGATTACAACGAGAAATTTGTCCACCTCTACAATGAGCAAAAAGAGACCTCCTCCGTCTCATAATATATATTTTTAAAAAATGAAAAAAAAACGTTCTACCTCTCTTTTCCTTTTCTAATGTTCTCTATATACTTGCTTATACTATCTTGACGTTGTATCTGAAACGTTGTATTACTAGCACTTCTCGTGAATATTGCTTACTTAGGCGAATCGCTTGCTGTTTTCCTCAATTGTAAGTCGCTTTGGATAAAAGCATCTGGCAAATGAATAAATGTAAATGTAAATTACAGTACATCTTACATTTTGGTCTGGTCCTCACACTAAGCTATCACCTGACTTAAATATATACTGCTTAAGTTTTTTGGGGGATTAAGGGTACGTTGACACTTGTAGTTCGGTTCTCTTGTTCCTTTTTCCAGACCAAAACAGGAACATTAATCAATTTAGTTCTGGTTTGCTTATGTTAACACTGGTGTTTTAAACACTGAACCCGAAAGATCTGATGGGTTACAAATATTTTGCGACAGAATTACCGAACATCCAAAAAATGCTGTATGCTTGCCTAAATGGTCCACTTGCTTGGTTCGCTTCAGGGTTTGGATGGCAATGTTCACATTTTTTTGTAATGAACCACACTCATAGAGAGAATGCACCTAAATCTCTTTTGTTCGGAAAAAGAAAGGACTTCTAATGCAAGTCATGGCACCATTTTTGGCACAAACTATTTTTGTCCCATATGCATGGCAGTATTTCTCACTTTCTCATATCCCATATGGCAATTTGCCGCACAATCTACATTCTCACAATCTACACATCTCACTTATGGTTGCATGCTGGGGAAAAACACTTAAAACACTTAAACTAAATTATACATTTGTTTTTGCCAACATAGTGAATGGTGTAGTTGTGTAGCAAACCAGAGTGACAATATAGATAATATTAATTTTATCTGAATAATTTCTAATGATGTTTAGTATGTCAAGTTTTGTTCTCTAATTTAGTGTTGGGCAGTTTTAATACTTTAATACAACATGTTTTATCACGGTATGGAGTATGAGTAACAGTTGAATGCAAGTTCATGCTAATATTTTTCTTTCCAAACAACATTATAATTTAACTGAATAATATTTTAATATATCATTTTGGTTTGGATGTTCTTCTGGCTTGAGTTTTTGTCAACAGTTATCCGAAAAGGTATTTCTCTTTACCATTACGGTATATAAATATATATGACGACTCAACTGACAGGGCCTTCAGAACAGATCATTTTTGACCCTTTTGAAATAACATGTTTGCACATTTTTTGGTTGTGTTTGAATAACATGTTTATTCTGTGGTTCTGAGTGGGCGGCTGTGTGTTCCGGGAGTAGCAAGGTCAACAGAAGACTTCGCCATTGTTTTCCCTTGCTGTTCAAATGATTTCCAACTATGTTAACTGGAGAGCTAGCAAAACGCTAAATGATAAACTGAATGTAGAGAATGATTCTGTTCTAAGGGTAAAGTCAAAGAGCCACTGGCTGACTTTACAGTGATGAAACTGAAAAACAGGAATTATTGGCTGACCCTGTTGGGGACACGTTGGCAGCAGTTGATGGCATATTATTTGAAATGGACAACAACCAACAATGGAAAACAATAAGTTAGAGAGTTAGCTATTGATCTTAGTACTTATAGCTGGTAGTGTGCTGTTACCACATGCGACTTATTACAGGGATAGTTCATCCAAAAAATTTAAATGATTCCATCATTTACTTACTCTCTATTTTTGGGTGAACTGTCCCTTTAAAGCTGCAATCCATGACTTTTGCCTCTATCACCATCTGTGTTGGAACACAAAATTGCAGGTCACTTCATGTAATGCTAAATTGTCCCAGACAGCTCAAATTACAAATCAAGCCTATAGCGTTAGTTTCGGCAGGTCATGTGAGTCAAGCTCGCATCAGCTGATCCACATCTACCATTAGCAATATGATGATATAACATCTTCTGTTTTAAATTCATTCAGCAACCAGCAGCTTATAGCTTTGTTCACGAGCAAATTACCCTCCTCCATCCCCAACTCCACTTTACATTTTCAATCAGGACTCGATTTTATGATATTACTGATCATAAGTCTCAATTTCGTTGAATTATGTGTTACACTTATAGGTCTTTAAGAACTAATGACATCTGTTTGGTCTGTTCTGTTTAGCCTAAGGGGTGTTATCACTGCCCTCCCTGCTCTTAGTCATGCTGGCTGCATGGAAGGGAAGGGAGTTTTGCCTAGAACAGAACCATACCGCCAATCTAAACTGTATGCTAAATGTGAAGGTGTTAGCAAGATGTCAACAGCAAATGCATCCGAAAAGCACTGTGTTTTTCTTTCGTTTTTATTTCACATATATAATCTTCAACATGTTCATTTTGCTTTACTTCTAAATGCTCTGTTTGTTGTACTTTGTAACATTTGTGTAGTGTAAAACATCTGAAACAGGAAGGACTGGACCAGTGTTGTTTACGTCTTGCAAATTTGTGCAGATACATATTGTCAGTCCAAGTGGGACTGCATCAGGTACTTTTTGTACATTGTGGCATTTTCACTAAACAGCTCTGCCACTTTTGCTAGTTTCAGCATAAAAGCATGCATATTTACTAAAACCCATGAGGTAGTTGAACACGTTTGACAAAGCAAGTTTTGTTTTTCTTTTATTTTGGAACTGGATCAATTTATTTCCCTGTAGAGGTATATTTTAGTTGTTTAGCAATTACGATCTATAGTTTGTTATCAGGTTTGGGTAAATTCTATGGAAAACCAAAGCAGGTAGCTGACTGACAGATGAGCTCATGCAAACTGAACCTCTTTAAAGTATTATTTTTATTGGTTCTGTATTATTTTGAAGATCATTTAGGATTTTTTGTCATTTTGAACTACCAATCATACTTCCAGTCTATTTTCCTCAGCAATCCTTTGTTGGCATCCAAATCCCTGTGCGGGTGGTACTTTTCTGGCATTTTCTCGCTAGATCCAGCCGGCTTACCATGCATTCGCACATAGGGACTGCGAAAACGAATCGCATCATATCTCAAAGCCCCCGAGGCGGAAACAGACTCTCCTCTCATGCCTGTGCTGCATTCACCATCTATTTACCATACTAAAACCTGTCCACACATGCCAACACACCACTCACTGGCTCCCCAAATGCTGCCTGGGAAAATAAGAAAGTCATTTATTATTATTGATGTCGATTGTGTGTGCATCTATGCGTGTGCGTATGTGCGCATCTCCGCATCTCATTCCAAGGAATTGGAAAGACACTGGGTGAAGCAGGTCCGGGCCACAGGGATTAAGGAAAAGTAGATTAAGCAGAACCTGCCGTATTCCAGCTCAGCCATGAGCAAAAGGTCTATTCATGGAGCAAGCAACATCTGCAGTGGCTTAGGGATGCATGAAAACCACCGGAAACAAGAGAAAGAGAGAGAGACACAGAAGGGGCAATGTGTTAGGGTCTATTGGAAAGAGACACCAAATGAGAGCAAACGTATAGAAAGGCAGAGAATTAGATTCACAAATGAGTTACGGAAAAAAAGTGTGGCCTCTGGTATTAGGACGCATGTTTGGGAAGTAGGCGCTCTTGATTCCGATGTTCATTCGTTAATCTTGTTATGCTTCCTGCTTCTTCTCCATGGATGACGTCGTTCCAGTCAATACCGGTCCTGATGAACTTGCCAATGGTGTTTGATTTCTAGTTAAGCAAGCCAGTCTGTTATTGTCAAGCCTAAATTGGATCTTGCTTGATCCAACAGGCTATTTAATTTGAAGGAAAACACAAGTCTTTTTATCTGGCTCCTGCTTTTGAAAACAAAATGGATATAGAGGATGTTCAAGGGATGATCTAAAATTAGAGTTCTGTAATTTTGATTGGTCTATTTAACTCCACTGTGATTCCACTGACGTAACTGGGACATGTGTCGGGGTGATAGGAAAAACATTGATAAATCCTGTATTATATCACAAAAAACCCACAACCTGTTACTTTTAATGGGTATTAAAATGCATGCAGATGCTACACTGTAAAAAAATACCTGTAAAAATGATCATATGCTGGCTGGTGGGGCACCAGAAGTATATTGTAAAATAGATATATTTTGTGTCACACTTTTGATTAGGATCCATTTCTCACTATTAACTATTTATTAACTGTGACTTTTAAACTTAATAAACTTCTAATTACTGCTTATAAGGTAGTTTATACAGTCATGCAGAATAAGGCATTTATAGGTGCTTTATACATACTAATATACAAATTATATGCATATTAACAAGTTAATAACTAGTTAATAATACATTTGTGTACCTTAATATAAAGTCTAACTGTTGTTATGTTATTTTAGACCCAAGAAATTTGCAGTTTATTTCTGTAATTCAACTTTTTTACTGCATTTCAAAAACGCACAAAAATCTTGTAAAATTCGTTATATACAGTGTAGTTCTGTTATTGTACTATTGACAAAAACAATTTTTATAAATTAGGTTTACAATAAAAATTTTAAATAAACGCTTACCTGTTAACCTTGGTTTAGGTATTCATCGGGATTAAGGGATATAGAATGAGGTCATGCAGAATAAGGCATTAATATGTGCTTTATAGACGGTTTCAATGCAACAACATATACAAATGTTACTGCGCATGCACGCTTTTGTGGCCCAAATTTAACTTCTTGTACACATGTGCAAAGAATAGAGTCTCTGCAGATTATTTCTGATAATAAGCAAAAGAAAAAACAAGTAAATGATATTAGCTAGCAAGTTAAGTAGGCTATGTCTAGTCAGTAGTATCCAGTAGAAGAACCGTCACTTGGTTAAACTTAAATGCGACAAAGTTACACGACCCATTCAACAAATTGTTTATTGAATACAATTAATATACAATAAAATTCAACAAATTGATTATTTAATACAATTAGTATACAATCAAAATTTAAATTAATATTAACATAAATTCAATAAAATATAAATTGTTATATTATAGCTACTAGCCAGACCGTTCAACAAACACAGACTGGAAGTTATCTTCGGGCCATGGTGCGTACGTCTTATGAAACCGTCTAGTAGTACTAATACTCAGCCGATTTCTTATTAACTTGCTAATACACAACCTGCAATTACTTGAAGATCCTATAAAATATGACAAACATAGTTTTCTCCCAATGTGTTGATCTATTTACTGTTAAAAAATAAAGTTTGAGGATGAGCATATTGAAGGACTTGTCCATTCTGCTGAATAGCAAACGCAGTTTGGTAAAAGTTTATTTAGTCATCTGTTAGGAGAACACTTCCATATAGATGACCTCAAAATTATAGGGCAATTTAAAAATAACAATTTTATGAGGTCTTTAACACAATACTTAAGCTCTTTCACCTAACTATTCTTCTAAGAAAAAAATCTATTAAAATTCCTTAAGAATCAGCATGCTGACACCTGATGCTAGTTAAAAGAGTTTAACCTTAATGTTAGAAGACCTCTCAACACTCGCTGCCATGACAGGTACGATTATATAAAGTACTAAAACAGTAGAAACATCTATGATGCTGGGCAGAATACATCTGTGTGTCTGAAGAGCACAAATTCTGTCAGGTCTTCAGTTGAGAGTCTGTCAATGTTTTGTTTTTTATGTCTGTGATGCATTTCAAAATAAGAGTAACTGCAAAGGATGTCAAATAAAAGGTTACTTTTGCATTATTAGATGCATGTGATGTCTTTTGTTTGAGATGTTTTTGATATGTTCATATATAGTCTAAAATCGTATCATTGTTTTTCTTTTCAAGTTGTGTTTGGTGTGTGTTTAACATTTGGAGGGGCCCACAGCTGATCTGTGTTTCCTGTAGTATATGCCCTATTTTCCTATTTGTAAGAAAATGTTATATCTTAATACTTTTACAAAGCGATTGAGGGAAAGTACTACTGAAAAGGTGATGTCCTAAAAAGTTGTAAAGTATTATATGGGATTATTGTTTAATTATATGTGATGTTTTTTATATCATTAAAACCATTCTTCTGGATTATTCTTTTGAAAGGGTCTTTTCCTCAGGCAAAGTAATCTTACAGTATCATTTCAGAAGTTATGGAATATGTAATGCATCGGTTGTTTAGACCACTCATTGTACTTTTTATAATGTTCTTGACAGCTGCAGTCCTGATTCACTTTCATTATATGGAAAAACGTGTTGATGATAAAATTTCACCTCTTGAATTTTGAGGAAGCAAAAAATATACAGGTTGGAAACAACATAAGAGGAAGGAAATGGTGACAGAATTTCTGTTTTCGGGGAAGTACACTCTTAAAAAGAAAGGTGCTTCACAATGCCATAGAAGAGCCTTTTTTGTTTAAGTGGTTCCATAAAGAACCTTTAACATCTGAAGAACCTTTCTGTTTCACAAAAGGTTCTTTGTGGCCAAAAAAGGTTCTTAAGATAAGAAAGAGATGCTTCTTTAAAGAACCGTTGACTCTTAGTGGAACCTAAAATGGTTCCTCTATGGCTTTGCTGTGAAAAACCATTTAAGCATCTTTATTCTTTATTACCCAAAAAGTGTGAGGAAAATGTTGAATTAATGTTATTATTGTTGAGGGTTTGTCAAGTCCCAATTCATGAGAAGTGGGTAAGTGTCAGCTTCTCGGGTTTGTGCAGATTATTGGGACATTTTTATTTTCTCTAAATACAGCAATTTGTCATGATAAGAGCTGAGAATCTCTTCAGTGCACTGCTCAGTATCAGTGTTGTTAATAATGTCAACTTCTTAATGTCCTGTCACACAATACAAGCTATTTTTTGGTTTGCAAATTGGCACCGCTTGAATTAAAAGGTGTGAAATAGTCTGGTTTGTTAGAAAGTTTTGTTTTTGTTTGTTTGCTAGTTAGTTACCCACACAACCTTTGAGTGGGCTGGTATTGCGTAACCAAAATGGCAGAAGTCGGCAGTTCCAAACTAGTTGGAAGCCACTTCCAGAGGTCAGTGTGGACAGGTGTGTAGAAGTCTACAGGAAGTTGTGCATTAACAGCATGTGTGAGAATAAATCTTCAAAGACATTTCTTTGAGGCACTTAGTAGTAAATTAAATGTCCTTGGGTAAAACTGTATAGTTGTGCAGGGTTATACATCCCATACTGTTTGTTAGACTTGAATGGACAGAACGTTTTTGTAGAGATACTGCTGCAGCATTAGTTGAATACACTTCTGTTATTATTGATTCCAGATTTATCTGCCTCTAACCTTCGAGGCAGTTTATGCCAAGAATGCTACAATGTGAATCATATTTTGATGCGAATTTCATGTTATGTTGCTTTCATGTAATATGATGTACCTTTTTGCCTCTGTTTAAAATGTAAACAGAACATTCCTAAATAAACAAAAGCTGAATTTTAACTTCACATTTCTTTCCAAAATGTTAAATATAAGCAGACGGCTTCATAAAATTAATTAATCTCGGAAGTTAACAGTCTTGATGATTTCCCATTATTTGGCATTATGGAGTCATTTGAATTCATTTGCATTTTTATTACATTCATTAAATAGAAAAAATCAGGGAGATCAGACATTGATGAATGATTTCAATGCAGAGTAACACCATAAATAAAATCCTAATAAATAGTTAACCTAAGTCAGTGGTTTTCAACTAGTGGGTCAAGTTTTAAAAAATGCGTCACGGATCAGTTCTGATAGGGTCGTGGAGGGTAAAACAATGCTAGTTGTAAATATTTAAAAGCCACTAATTGTATAATTATTCATAGTCAGTATTACAAGCTAAATAGGCTTATGAACAATTAAAAGAGGTTTTATATATACTTTGTTTAAAGACTTCAAACTCTACATTTTGATGCAGTAAGTTTTATATCGCCCTTTCGCAGTATCTAAAATCAAAATCGATGGTACCCATTGACATGTATTGTTTTTGTGTCCATGCCATAGAAGTGAATAGATATGGATAATGTTTGGTTACCAACATTCTTTAAAATATCTTCTTTTGATTTTTTCAGAGGAAAGTAAGTCATATTACAAGAGGGTGAGTAAGTGATGACAGAATTTTCATTTTTGGGTGAACTATCCCTTTACATATGATTTTCTTTTACACCATTGATGGAAAAGTTCGGGGGGGGGGGGTGGGGGGTCATCATTATTGTTTTTTGTTTGATTCACAATATACAAATTTAAAAGAATTAGCCGTCACGTAAAATAGTTACGAACTGCCGTAAGATAGGGCTGGTAAGACCTGAAGCTTTCGTTATTCGAACGTAACTTTCAAAATATAGCATCAGCAGCTTAAAGTGATAGTTTATAAAAATGAAATGACAAGAGGGTGAATAAATGCTCATTTTTGGGTGAACTCTCATTTTAAACTTGTTTTTTTGTACTTGCATAATGCAGATCCTAAATCAGTGGCATAAGAACGTGCATTCCCTTTTTTTCATTTTTCTTATTTCCTATGATTTCTTTCTGTTGGCTATTGAACTGTCGCATAAAAGCAATATCACAAGGAGCAAGAGCTGGCAAACACAGTACAGCCATCCAATGGGAAAATCAAGATAAAGCAGATGTACCACAGTGTATAGAGAGAACATCTCTTGGCATTATCAATCCTAGCGTGTCTAACAGACACACTGTGCAATTCCCTATGCCATTAAAATCATCTGCCAAATCTAGAATTACATTTTTTGTCCCGTCTCTCTCTTTCATTAGGATTATCTGGCTTCTTTTCCTAGATATCAGTCAGATCCCCCAACCCTCCTTCTGCGCTCTTAAGTGTGATGGCATTTGGGCAATGACAAACCGTCGCACTCACGGTTAATTCCTCTGCAACGCCAGGTCGTTCCCAGAGTGTCGTGCCGTCAGATTGTTTATATGAGAAGAATTCCTCAGCCCCTGCTCCCCCTCCCACCCTTAGCGACCATATCATAACCGCAGGGAGCGCAGAGCATCAGCCGGTTGTTAAAATGAATGATGTGAGCTCTTTAGACGATAGCTTTGTCTGCGAGACGCCCGCGTCTGATGCTGTTCGAGTTATCGAGGTGTTAGAGTCTGCTGGATGAATTATGACAGCCTATCAGACGTGCATAAAGACACAATCTGTTCCAATGCCGGCCTATTACACACTGAAGTAGAGCCGCGTGTGCGGTGATTTATATAAGCATTTATTCACAATTAGAAAATATGATCATATCTGCGCCGCACTGA
Source organism: Oreonectes daqikongensis (assembly GCA_026939265.1). Lineage (NCBI taxonomy): Eukaryota > Metazoa > Chordata > Actinopteri > Cypriniformes > Nemacheilidae > Oreonectes > Oreonectes daqikongensis. Next base: position 1,525,261 of record JAOTQM010000206.1, read on the forward strand.
TCGGTCTTCATCCGTTCAGTCTGTGAGCGTTTGAGAAAGGATATTTCTCTGAATATGAACAGAGAGGCTAGGTTCAGAAATGCATGCTACCGATTATTTCTGCTGCACACAGTATGCAAATTTTCGGTATGTGTGTACAGTAATACCAATGTGACTGCATTTATTTGCCCTTGAGCAGTTTAACAGGGCTCTGCACTGGAGGTACTGTACCCCACAATGCATTACTTCACCTTCCATTTCAAATTTGACAATTGAGAAAATCAGCTGAGGTTTTTACGTTTATTCTAGTTTCTTAGGAAGGCTGGTTTTGTTCTGTCCCTATACAAATAAACCATAAAAAGTGTAAAATTAGTATGCTGGTACTTCATTCTCAACGTGGCCAATATATGCGCATTCATTAATGCGCACGTGTGACATGCAATCTCTTGATACGTGATTCATCATTGGTCCAAATGAGCGTTTAAGTGTCATGTACTCACCTTTTAGAATAGATTTCTAACATATGATCATTAGAGAGAATCACCTCCAATAATCTAGACAGACAGGGATCATTAAAGGCTGATTACACTTCTAACAGCTGACAGAGAGCAAGAGATTGAAAAGAGAGAAGTGGGCATAACAGCTTTGGTCTGGGTTCTACTTAAAGCAGGGTTCTCAAACTAGTTGCCAAAAAAATCAACATCAAAGATTAATGTTCCATGAAGATATTTTGTCAATTTACTAATGTATCGAAACTTTATTTTTGTGAGTGGATGCAGCAAAATTGCGAACAATAATGACCAGAAACATGCCACCAAAACTACCCACTCAAGTTTGGTATCTATGTAAAGCTTAGAATGTCTGCTTTCGGGGTTCATCTATTCTCCACAACGTCTTAACAGCGGTAAGCCAATAAAGATTTAAATCCATTTCTTCTCAGCAGCGGCTTGCTACAGCGCCTCTTATGGACAACTTTAAAGGCGATTTTCTCAATATTTTGATTTTTTTGGACCCTCAGATAATTCCAGATTTTCAAATAGTTGCATCTCGGCCAAATATTGCCCTGTCCTAACAAACCATATATCAATGGAAAGCTTTTATATTGTACTTTCATGTGATTCAGAAATTGACCCTTATGACTAGTTCTCTGAAAATAAATTGTACAATTTCAATTTACTTACTGTGGTAATTGTATTTTATTATACATGAATATATTGATATTTTTACTGAAAAAAAATACTGGGATAAAAGATAAATGCATCAAAGAGCGTCATTAAATTGTTATTGAATTCCCTTGTTTTGTTTTTAAATAAGAATAAAAAGCAGTTCTTGGTTCTCCACTCTAGAGAACATAAAGACATTTGAATGGAGCTGAAAACTGATACAGGAGGGGTAAAGATGTCAAGGTGGAAAAGGAAGACAAGGAGGCAAAGAAAATGAAAACTAAAAAGAGTTGAGGAGTAATGGGGGAAAAAAGAGTAAAGGAACAGGTTGAACCCAGAGGGACTGAACGATAAAACAGGTAAAGAGGACACAATACCCACTGGGTTGTTAAAAAGCACACAGTTTTATTGTGTTGCAGTACTGGGATGAGCATTTCAGAGTTTAATAGGATTTCAGAATGAAAACGCAGGGTCTCTGGTGTGGATCTGAGGGATTCAATGGTGCGTATCATAAAAAAATCATATTTGTTTAAATAAATTCCGCTTAATTTTGTCATCGAAATGTTTAGACGCTAAAACCATCTAACCACCAAACGCAATGTCGGCCCACTGGGAAAATGCCCAGTATGCCCAATGTGGTGCTTATGTAGAGTATTTTTGTTATAAAAAATATCTGTCACTTTATATACATTTGTAGGTCCCAAAATACCTAATACTCCAAAATGCCTATCCATTGGTCATAAAAATAAAAGCAAAATGATGGTGCTCTTTTTATCTGGCGTTCTGCGACAGTCTGGACAATGTAGCACTCGTATAGGTTTCAGCTTTTGGTAAAATAGTCATTGTTTTCTTCTCTTGTTTCACTTCAAAAGAAATTAGTTTTATGACGGATGTTAGTATGTTTAGGGACTTCAAGAAGTTATATATGTACATAAAGTACATGTTGAACTAAAGAAATTAAGCCAAATGCATCTGGGATGGCATGTGGAGTAAACGATGAGATTTTCACTGAACTAGCCATTTTTGTCAGTCAAACATATAAACATTATGTTCTTCAAGCTTGTCATTACATTGTTGAGTCTTTGCACCAGGCCATTGTAGTACAGGCATGACACATGGCTTTGTATTGTGTGTGTGTGTGTGTGTGTGTGTGTGTGTGTGTGTGTGTAAGAATGTGTGAAAGACATGAATAATTTGACACGGCTCTGTCTAACACCCGCACGTCTATTAGTCTTGCTTCTTGCCACACCTGAAATCAAATTAGCCTGATAGCACAAAAAACAATGTACCTTTACCCCATTACAGCTGTACAAAACCAGATGGACACAAACACACAATCCACACATGCTGAGCTCATTATAACAAATGGGCATGCTGCTGGATGCCATATAACCTTCTAACATCACGCGTGTTTACCCTCACACACTGTATTATAACAACCTTCTGGATTAAGTACAATACTCGCCACATGTAGCACAGGTTGTTTGTGTGTGTGTGTGTGTGTGTGTGTGTGTGTGCGTGCGTGCGGTAATTAAAGTGTTGCAGAGGTTGACAGGATGTGTCCCCAACTCCCACGACACCTGTGGCTCCTCGCCCCCTGGCCAGTACATACTAATTAGTACCTCCAAAGCCCCACACTCAAATCTTTGCCCACCTGGTGTGTGCCAGCGAAAAGCCTCTCCTGCCCCCCCCCATTGAGTCCACAGAACATTGCAGTTGTGTGAGGTCTGTATAATCAATGTTTCTTATCCACACCATTTACATAGGTGTAAAATCAACATAAACGCCTTTTTCTGCATGATAAGTGCGGAATATAAGCCCTGACACGACTCAGGCTAAAGTGGGTTAAATTGAGTCGCATAAGTCAATTTAAAGGGGCAGCAATGTAATCAGAAAAGTCAAACTGATTGCGTTATGGTTGCTTTTTGTAGATGAAATCTGTTTGTGTAAGTGGCGCCGCTGGGGGTTTAACGGCTGAACGCCGTGGGGATTTTTTCAAAGCGATGCTGAATAGCTGAGATGATCAGGCTCATGGTGAGTTACCTTTCCTGCACGGAACACGGAGCAGAAAATGTCAAATTGTCACATTTTATTGATGGAACTGCACGTAGGTGCTCACAGCAGTGTCAAAAATTACACACGCTTATTTTTTTTTATTAAGGGGCAGTAGTTGCTTGTTTCAAGTGTTTTCTTTTTTTACTTTATGAGAGATGTTTATGTTCTCTATGTTTCGAAATTCTATTTATCAGGAATTTTGTGAAATAGTTTGGACATTGTAGAAAAGACAGGAAGTGACGCAGAAATTAGGAACCTTAATGCCAGCGCAATGCGTTGAAACACTGTCTGCACGGCTATGGCTCTGATACTTGATGAAATACTTCAGTTGCATCATTATATTCTAAATAAAATAATATTATAAGATCAAATCATCTTTAAAACTTGAAATTATTAAAACATTTTTCCTGTCTTTATATTAAATTGAGCAGCTCTGTTGCTTCATATTAGCACAGATCTCTTATAGGAGACACTATTATGTCTGCACATAGGTCATTTACTCACCTATATGTTCTTCCATCACTTTTATGGAATGCAGAAATAGCTTTTTGGTGTAAATGATGAGACAAATTTTAAATATTTGGGTGAACTAATCATTAATCGAGATATAATATAATAATATATAATATTATTTATATTTACATTTAAGCAGACGTTTTCTCTAAAGTGACTTTCAAATGAAAGGGCTAAACAATAGTACAATACAGTAAATGTAACATGTTACATAAGAAATACATAAATGCAACTAGTGCTAGAAAACGATTCATCACGATTTCAAAATAAATGTTTCTGTGTATATATGTGTGGAGTATGTATATATAAATGCGCACACATACAAATATGTTCATAAACGTGTTTACATTATGTATGATAAGGCTATGAAGAGTTTGTTTCCAAAACGAGATAACTCAGAAGTCATGTGTTTTGATTGTGCATTCCAATTAATATCAATCAAACTGCAGTTGATTTGTTTTAATTAAGCCATAATAACTAAAATATTACTGCTAACTAACACAATAAAACACAATGATGAATGAAACACACGCCTCATGGATCCTGATGCCACAGTAAAATAAAAAAAATAACACAGAATGCTTATGTGGGGAAAATGGCTCACAAACACAGACAAATAGCCATTTAATAGAAAAGATGCGTGCTTCAGACAGATAAAGTTGATTCTGTCATTATGTGTGTTGGCTGTGTCTGTTTCACAGGCAGAACCCTAGTCATGTACTGTATATGTATTCATAGTATTCAAGTTTTTCATAGGTAAAATATGTCTACCAGGACACATCTACTGTTTCGTAACAGGACAAGATGCTTGTAATATAACAACAGAACTTTAAAACAATAGAACTTTTAAAACTCAAAACTTTCTGCTCAGCCTACAAACATTTTGTAAACTTATCTGTAAAATAACCCTTCAAAAATGATGATTTTCTGTCAAAAGGAGTTCAAAATGTTAACTTATAACTGACAAAGTGACGTTATAACAATTATACTAATAATTATAAGCTTTAAAAGTCTAAAGGTCATTGCATACAGAGTCCGAAATGTGCTTCCAAAATTTTCGCACGTTAAAAAATAAAGACGACTTTACATTGTGAAACCCGCAGGCTTTCAGGGGTTCCCATGGCTGTTTGCAGTCTCCGTCGGTCTGTTCGCGATTGGGAAACTCTTCAGAAACTGAAGGGGTGATGAATACAAAATAAATGCTCTGTACACTGTAAAAAAAACCTTGTAATTTTACAGAATTTTTCTGATATTTTATTTATAGATTTTCCACGTAAAATGTCATAAAAAAATGAATTTTACCGTTTACAGATTTTTCATGAATTTACAGAGAAATAATTTCCGCTTTTAACAAGAATTTTTGGGGCCAAAAACTGTACAGTTACAGAAAAATGCAGCAAATTTACAAGAAAAATTGGGAAAACTATTTATTATATATCCTAATACATTTTGTAATTTTACAGAGAAAAAAAATATTTTACTGTATATTTCTGTCGCTCCATGGTGACAGAAAATTTCTTTTTTTACGATTTTTTTTACAGTGTATGTGCAAAGACCTTTAAGGTTACAGTAACAAAAAATGGTCTCTTTCTAAGTCAGAGAGAATTATACTTGAGTGCTTTAAATGATACCTCCATTTAAATGATGTTCCTTTGGCCTAATAAGCGTCTACAGCATAAAAGGAACAAAATACAAGCCATGAAAAATAATACTTTTCTTGTTTTTCTGTGTGCCTCTCTTTCTCTCGCTGTATGTGCCCATTGGAATATTATGTACTATTATGTAGTGTGCTTTTTTGTCAAGTAAGATTTTTTCCATTGCTCTTGTTGTAGATACAACCATGCACAGATGTGTCTCTTATGAGAGCAGACAGATGGGTTAGACGTGGAAGAGAGAGACAGGGTTGTGGTTGACAGAATGTCAGAGGTTTCTCTATAACACCAAACGTACGCTGATTTTCTCAACCGTCCCTCTGTCAGGATCTTTTATTAATCTTGATGCGATATCTTCCATTTCTGAAAAGAAACAAGGATCTGGCGGCGGAGGTGCGGGCGGAAACGGCGAGGTTTGAACATGGTGTGGGAGTCGGCAACTTTGTTTAGAACAGGGATGATGAAAGGTTAAAGTCTGATAGATCTCGCTCGGTGTGTGTATTTGGGAGTGTGTCAGATGTGTGTGTATGTGTGTTTCGGTTCTAATAACACGATGCTCTTTTGAAAAAGCACAAAGTGTTCATTCTTCCTACGAGTTCCCAGAACAGAGCCGAGCTGCATGTGTCAGCTGTAAAATACACAGGAAGTACTTTCAATGAGAGACAAATCCCATTTGTGTTTGAAGTTTGTTTTTATGAGTACACACTATCAACACTATTTATTTTCTACCTTAATGCTTTTTATATAAAACAGGCCATTTCTAAACATGATTTGTATTTCACTATTCTTTTCACACTTTTTTTAAATGCATGTACATGAATGCACTTCTCAAGTGAGAATCCACATAAACACTGAATACCATGAATTATATAAACCATTACAAGTATACATCTAAAAGGCTAGTGCATATATTATTATGTTTTATTACACGGCTCATTGGAATACTTCATTCTGATTGGCCAGTCGCGACATTTGCCGGTTCGTTATTCCCCGATAACAACCGCTCAAAACTAATAATACACGGTAACCCGGATGCTGCAAATCATTTTGACAGGTACAGTTTAATATTACACACAAATTAAATATAAATTTGTCTTTAAACAACATATATGACATTATATTTACAAATGATTAAACCAAATTGCCTGCTCGTGACATTTAAACATCGTTTCTTACCTTAAAACTGAAAGTAAACGGCTTTTCCTTGCGGAAGGTCTGCATTCTGTAAAAATGTGCTAATAAAATATTTTAAATTCACATTACATGTCCAGTTTTTTTCTCATGTGGCAAATAGCCGTGTAATTAAGCGGGATAATGTACAAGCAGCCAGCTTTTATCGCTGCGCGTCGGGTCCTGATCACACTGTCGGGGCTTATTTCTGCGATAACAACTGGCTACCTGTACATTAACCCTTACATAATGCATCACTTTAACAAATATAATGAACTTGGTTAACTAGCACAAACACTATGTTTTCTCCCTATAGTCAGAGAAGAAATGGATCCTCGGTTGAGTCTGTTTTCTTTTTCTCAGCTACTACACATATTTTAGTTTAGGTTCCATGCCACAGTCGCCCCTGGCTTGCTCATTGGTGGACTATTGCCATCTTTTAACGCACATATATTTTCATATTATTACTGTAAATGCAACTGTTCTTCTAGACTTTTATAGACACATAATACATTTTATAGTTTGTAATGTAAAATGTCATATTATTATTAGTGTTATACATTGTTCTGTCATCATAATATTACATATAAAACTAGCACTAACCTTGGCACGGTTACTTTTCATTTACTCACTGCATTATATTTTTGCTTATTAAACAGCGCTCTGGAATAATTGATTCCGATTGCTCAGTCTAAACATTCCAAGTTCTTCCCCAGTAACAACTGCCAAAACTGATAACACAGGCTCATCCGGCATACTGTAGGTCATTTAGACTGATGCAGTCAAATATAAATATGCCTACACTGTAAAATAAATTCTCATAAAACATTTTTTACAGGCACCCCAGCTGCCAGAATAGTAATTCAGGTAACACTTTACAATAAGGTGCTATTAGTTAACATTAGTAAATGCATTGGCTAACATAAACTAACAATGAACAATTTAGTTTTAGTATTTATTAATCCTTGTTAATGTTAGTTCATGTCAATACAGTTATTCATGTTAGTTCATGGTGCATTAACTAATGTTAACAGTGACAACATTTAATTTCAATAATGTATTAGTAAATGCTGAAATTAACATGAATTAATATTAACAAATGCTGTATTAGTATTGTTTATGGTAGCTAATGCATTAACTAAATGTTAACAAAATAGCACCTTATTGTAAAGTGTTACCATAATTCATATATTAATATAAATTAACTATTTTTGTAAAGTAAAAGTACACGCTGTATGTTATTTTACACCAAACTTGTACATTTACAGTTTATTTTAGTAATTTAAATTTTTTACTGCATTTCAAAAATATGTGAAAATGACTTTAAATAATTCACTAAATTACAGTGTTATTTATAACATACAGTATATGTGATTATCTTTACAAAAGTTTGACCGATGCAGTTAAATACATGCATATAAATAAATATGAATATGCCTACACTGTCAAATAAATTCCCATAAAAAAATACTTGCACCCTAGGTGCCGAAATATTACCGTACATTAACTGTTTTTTTTAAAGTAAAAGTACATGCTTGATATTATTTTACCCCAAACTTCTACATTTACAGTTTATTTCTGTAATTTAATATTTTCACTGCATTTCAAAAAATTCAGTTAAATAAAAATTCTTTATAACATATGAGATTATATTTACATACAAATAAACCAAATTGCATGTTTGTCTTACTGGAGTTTTGCGTCATGCGATAAAGCAGATAGAAAAGGGTTTACAGAGGGTTACCGTGAGTTACAACTGAGGCAATAAAATATTTCAAAACAATATATCATATTCAATCATTTACTCAATTGGCAAGTAGATGTGTAATAATCAGTTATCGCAAAATAAACTTGGTTCTGGTCACCTTGTTGGGGTTTATTCTTTATTTAACTTACCCAATACAACAATACACTTGACACAAAGATTGACACAGAAGTCAAAAAGATATCTCAGATGTAAAATAAAATTGAATAATGCTTTTCTGAACTTTGAATGGCTTGTCAACAGGCCATTTACAGATCACCTAATGCGAGAAAAAAAAATGCCACGCTCTTATCTGATGGGCTGACTTTATACCATTTCCGAGAGTCAGTGAAAGTTTTTATCACAAGTTTACAGGCCGCTACCGTGCAAGGAAGAACTACAGTAATGCTGGATTTACCAACACTTGCAAAGTAATTTGTTTGCAACATTTAGTCAGCTAAATAACCTTAGTACACTTTATTTTCAGTTATATCTGATTTCACATCTAAATGACTGTCAGACAGTCTGTTCCTGTCAGTACTCTCTTAAAATAATGTTGCTTCACGATGCCATAGAACAAACAAAAGGTTCTTTGTGTTGAAAAAAGGTTCTTCAGATTATTAAAAGGTAAGAAAGAGATGGTCCTTTAAAGAACCTTTGACTGGTTGGTTCTTGAACCAAAATGTTTTCTTTTATGGCATCACTGTGAAGAACCTTTTAAGCACCATTTTTTAAAGAGTGTAGTTGTTCTAGTTGTTCAAGAATAAACTGCATGGACCAGAATTTACAGTATGCTATATTGAACTAAATGGCAATCCTACCTGTAGTGTGTATTTTGAAGATTGATCCATATTTAAAGTTTGTAATCACTCATCAAGTTCCAACACAAACTACTTTAATGGGCGTCTACACAGACAACAGTTTAACCCTCAAAGGCCAACTGTTGTAATATTACAACATTATTCCATAAATTTTTTTTTTTTTAATACCACATTTACTAGGATACCTCACAATGTATTGGCTTTGTATTGGGTATTGGCTTGCTAGGGTATTCTGAATGGTTGCTTACTAGTCCAAGTATATAACGCTTACCTGCAGTTCTATATTATATTCCTGTTAATAGGCAGCCGCATAGATGACGTGTTTTTTAGGCCAACGCGGAAGTTAGTGCTGCTAAGTGGTTCCCTCGACTGAAAGCCTATATGCATTTTTCCCATAGACTTTTGGAAGATCGCAAAAATGATCGCTTTGTGATTAACAAAGGTTTATGATGTTTACACGTTTTGTTTATCAGGATAATCTTTACAAATTTAACATTTGTTACTTTTGAAGCCGAAATACAATCGCCAGAAGTAAAACACTAACATGAGGCTGTAAACTGTTAAAATAAATAAAGCTATAACTGTTGTTTATCTCATCAGCACTGTGTTGATCTCATCTGCACTGTTGTTCATTTCACTGGTTTGTTGTTCATTTCAGTGGTTTTCACATTCAGTATGTATTTTGAAGATGGATCCATATTTAAAGTTTGTTATAATAATACCTTTCGTGTCCAGTGTTTTTATTTTGTTTATTTTTTAAATAAAATGCCCTACTGGTGGCACCAAAGTTGGTATCAAGTTGCTTAAATGAACCAAACAATGTTGACGAACAATTGCCAAATGAGTAATAGCTATGACAGCACAAAAAAAAAACTTAATCTTTAGGAAGTTTCTTTCAATATTCTTTATTACTGTTTATTTTTCATAAACCTTCCAGGGGAGAAAAGGTTGGCATTATCAATGTGCGAGTGTATGTTAAGCCCTCGTGTGCATGCCCCAGGCCTGCTCAAATCTTGTCACATGCTGTCTTCCTCTTCCTTTCCGAAGTCTGCTACACCCCACAGCCCTCTCCTTTTCTCTCCCTCCATTCTTCCCCTTTCTTTTCTATTTCTCCATCCTATCTCAGGACTGCCGTGGCAGGGCACATTGTTGCACAGTGACAAGCACAGTTTTAACATTTCAGCAGAGAGAAATCAGCTGGCAGTTTTATACACCTCTCTCTCCCCCCCCCTCTCTCTCTCCGACGTGACACGTTCAGTGCCTCTACACCTGACAGCACTGGTGTTCTTCCGCCCTTTTTCCCATCTCTCCATCTCTCATTCAGTCTCTCTCCCACTTTCTTTCTCAGCCCTGTCTCCCTTTCCCTGCCTTAATTGGAAGGGGGAAGTTTTACTGAGTGTGTCGATACGAAATGACGACTTGTTGGAAAGGTAGATTTCCACAAAAAAAGAATGTTTTCTTGGTTCACTATGTTATTAATTTTTTTTATTTGTGTACAAATATGAATTGGTTTAAAAAGATAACAATCCGAGTCACAATATGAGTCTATACCAAATTTAGGGGATGTACTGTTAAATGTTGCTTTGAAACAATAGACACTGAAATTATTTGAGTATATGCTGTTTTATATACTGTATGTTTACTGTTGTCATGTATTGAATCTTACATATGAAAGGTATTGCTGGTTTGACAAAGCTATTACATTTTTGAAAATTTGTGTATACATATAAATTGGATTAAAAGATAACAACCTGAGTCAGAACATGATGAGTATGTACCAAATTTGGTGGATGCACTGTTTAGTAGGTTTACAGCTCTAGGATAACTCACTATGTATTGGCTTGTATACTGTTAGCCTAGCAAACTCTATTAGAATCAACTGTAAGTCAAGACACCCACAGAGTTCTGATGATTAGCATTACTTGAGTGGTCTGCAGCATTGTTGCTTATGTAGAACATATTGAGTCAATCACTCATCAAGTTCCAACACAAATGCTACTTTAATGGGCATCTACACAGACAACAGTTTAACCCTCAAAGGCCAACTGTTGTAATATTACAACATTAATTCCATTAATTAATTTTTTTTTCTTTAATACCACATTTACTAGGATACCTCACAATGTATCGGCTTTGTATTGGGTATTGGCTTGCTAGGGTATTCTGAATGGTTGCTTACTAGTCCAAGTATATAACGCTTACCTGCAGTTCCCTATTATATTCCTGTTAATAGGCAGCCGCATAGATGACGTGTTTTTTAGGCCAACGCGGAAGTTAGTGCTGCTAAGTGGTTCCCTCGACTGAAAGCCTATATGCATTTTTCCCATAGACTTTTGGAAGATCGCAAAAATGATCGCTTTGTGATTAACAAAGGTTTATGATATTTACACATTTTGTTTATCAGGATAATCTTTACAAATTTAACATTTGTTACTTTTGAAGCCGAAATACAATCGCCAGAAGTAAAACACTAACATGAGGCTATAAACACTATGGTGGCTCAAAATCAACATCACCACCACCAAGGCCCTGACAGCACTTTCAAACTTTATTATAAACATGTTCTGTGAATAAATCTGTATCTACGTTTTTAGAGATTTGTGCCCATGTTGCATTATTTGTAAGATTTAAATGCGCGATGACGCCTAACGTCCCCGCCAAAGGAAGTAGTCGCTTTTAGCAACTAGTAAGCAACCACTGTTTTAAGACGCAATAAGGCTTTAAAAAAATCACGAGCGGGTTATAACTCGTGAGTTTTATGTCATAAAACGTGAATATATTTAGAGGTTTTGTTAACCACAGACTTTATTTATCAGGCAATTTACAAAAAAACATTTTAAAAAAACATACGACTTTGGGGCGATGGAACTCGCTTCCAGGGTTTGCATACAAAAACAAGTCATCTCTGCGGTACTTTATTAATGTTAACATTTGAGATTTTGAAAAAAAATCTTACCTCTGAGCCACTAACCCTGTTTACCTAGAAATGCTAATGAATTATGCCATACTCTTCCTAATAAATGCAGTATTTATGTCTAAACAGTATGTGCACCACCACTGTAGCACACCATGTATTTTTACATAAGCAAAAATGATTCCTGCATTTAAAATGATCTCCACAACTGCACACACTTGCACACACTTACATAATACTACAGTTACCCCCAGGCTACATATTGGTTTATTCTCAAAGGCAAGATCAAACCTAGTTTGCCTTAAGGCAGGGCAAGAGTTCTCTCATTTTTACTGGTCAGCAATATTGTCACCATAAACAACAAATAGAGAAAAGCAAAAATTACTGAAAGCTGTAATTCAGAAATTTCAAAGTGTCATTGAAATGTACAAAATCACATTTATTTTTCTTCAGAAATATTTCTCTCTATCATTAGAACATACCTATTAAATCACACACTGAGGCTACATACCTGCATTCTTGTTTTACATCTCTGCATAGGGTTTATGCCACCGCATTTCCCAACTCTTCACTAAAACCCTATTGACCACCAATATTTGTGTGCGCTAAAGTATGTAATTTTATGCTAATTCAAAAACTGAACTGTTAGCCTAGCAAACTCTATCAGAATTAACTGTAAGTCAAGACACCTACAGTTCTGATGATTAGCATTACTTGAGTTGGTCTGCAGCATTGTTGCTTATGTAAAACATTTTGAGTCAATCACTCATCAAGTTCCAACACAAATGCTACTTTAATGGGCGTCTACACAACAGTGTAAAGAAACAAAGAAAGTATCCTGAAGTTATTTACTTTAGAGTTTAACAGTTTTACGTAAATGTGCATCCACACAAATCGGTGGCATCCAAGAGAAAACTGTGCTCGGCAACTGCTTGACGATTTTATTAGCAATTTAAGTACATACATCCTCATATATCATAGACAAGGTCCATACTGCAGAATGTGAGATGTAGGGGCGGGGTTGGATCCAGATCTAGTCTCCTCCCACTGCAGTTTGTTTGGTCGACAGATTCCTGCGGCAGTTTTGCCATAAACACGTCATACTTGTGTTGCTGCTCTACTGTTTCCACATTGAGCCGTAACTAACGTTATTCTTTTGATGGCAAAACAAACTCGCTGAAGACAAACGTTATTTTTTTTAGCGTATTTTAATAACATATTTTATTAGATTTAGGCTTAGGGTATGGGTTTGGGTTAGGGTTAACATATATTTTACTGTGATCATTACTTACAGGCATAAACTAAATTATGAATATCTCAACTACATTATTAATCAAATGTAGACTTATATTGTTAGAGCAAATGTTAGTGACCACAGGTTGCATCTAAAGGCCCATCCACACTGCCTGCGAATATTCGGTGTGAATGTTCGTCGCGAATACGTTCAAGAACAAAAACAATAGAATCTTATGAAGCCCTTCACATAGAACGCGAACATTCGTGCGGCGAAAATGTGAAGGTTTTTTCGTCTAGTGCGACGAATCTTTCCCCATTCGCAAAGAGAAGAAACGGGCCGTACAATTAAAATCGAGCATTACGTCACGTGCCTAGTGCCACTGCTGTTACACAATAGGGCAACGCGGTGGTGCTAAAAGCTCAAGAAGCTCACCAAAGTAAAGGACATTCAACATGGATGTCGAGTTGTTACTGTCGTTGGTGTCAGAACAGAGAGAACTTTTTGACAAAAGTCACAGCGACTACAAAAACCAGGACAAAAAATAAGTTCTGTGACAAAAAACGCAGATAAGATGGACATTGATGGTAAACCAAACAGTAAGCGTTTCTTCTTCTCAGCAGCCAAAATAGCCTGAATAGCAGTTGAGCGCCACCTAATGTTTAGGCATGAAATGTATTCTCCATCAGCGCCATCTACCAAGCGGGTGTCAAATAGAAGAAAGCGAACATTCGCTCTTGATATGAAAGCTTGGTTTGTTGGGCACTCGTTTCGCTTTTTCGCATTGCCTGCAATGTGAATGGGCCTTTACTATCCATATTGTGGCTAACTATATAAAGTGGGAGGAGTTGGATCTTGTGTTCTGCAGCGAGGACCATCTCACCTAGACAGTAGACACCAAGGCAGATCACTATTAGGAAGAGAGCTATTATGTTTATTTTGGATTTCAGATTGTGGTGCTATAGCATGAATGAATAGTCCTCTTTTTCTCTCCCTCTCTCTCTCTCTCTCTCTTGGTCTTCTGCTTTCTCTCTGTCTCTCATCCCCCATCACACAGAATGATTAATGGGAAGGTGTGTCAGAGGCATTTGATTAATGTCTCGGTCGTCCTCCACACACCGAGAGAGAGATATGAGGGTAGGTTATGGCGCGGCGTGTAACGATAAGGGTAACGGCTTTGTAATGTTCAAAAGCTGATATCTCATTCATGAAGATGTTCAGTGATATATCAGCCCCATATTAACAGTAAATTACATCCAGAGATGTTTATCTGATACACATAGTAGATAAAGCGCAGAATAGTTTTTTTATGCACTCAAGCACAAAAATGAAATATTAGCTGTAGATCATTTGTAGTAGTAGATTATAGTTGATGTTATTGTACAAAAAACTGGGAATAATAGAAATCACACGCAATGTGATTGGTTTTACACGCAATGGGCCTCAATTCATGAAATGCAAGCAGAATGCGTAATATGTGCAATTTGTTTCTAAAACCAAGAATAGTGTTTAAGAATCAACTCAACTCATGGGAATTTCCTGATTTTTGCACTGTAATGATAAACGTAGCTCCATAGACTCACTTTACATGTGTAAAGATGTCTTTGATTTTAGGGATCTTAGAAAGTAAACACCCATAACAACTAAGTATGCAGATTGATTTAAAACACCAGTGGGTAAGATCAAGAATGGATCTATTGACAGAAATGCAATATGATAAACATAACTATGTCTTCAGAGGTGTTTAAAGACCTTATATAATGAACCATTATATACAAAAACTACAAATAATGATAATAAACGTATACTAATGATTTTGAGTAATGATTACTAATGTAAACTTGATTTGTCTACTGCATCCACTTAAAGTCTTATTCAGCTTATTCTATTTAATTTTAGCTTGTGTAAAAACTAAAGTGGGTTATCTCCTTTGCCTAAGATGTGAAAAGATGATGATATGTTTGTCCTGTGTCAGCCACCGTAGTGCTTCAAAAAAGGAGGGAAGCGCTGTGGAGTGAGCCATTGGTTGCAATTTGTAACCTCACTCATGGTGCCGCTGAATTTCACTTACTGGTCCTTTAAGAAAAAAGGAAAATTTTAGTGGCTTTTACATTAAAACGTCCTACAGTGACTATATCCTACGTCCTATCACTGAGATTTTAGAACGTTTTCATGTTATTCTTCACATTTACATTTACATTTGACAGACACTCATCCAAATCGAACCCATAACCTTGGTGTTGCTACCAGCATGCTCCACCAGTTGAGCTGCAGGAAAGCAAGAGGAATTCCTGGAAAGGTTCGGACCCTGAAGTCTCACTTTTCTATAGCTGTCAGAGGTTGTTAGGGTAACAGTAGGCAAGTGGACCAGAGTGTGCAAGTCTAAATGAATCACACCGTGTGTGAGTGTCTGTCACATGTAATACAAATACTTCTTTTCACACTATTGAATTTCACTGCGTTTAATCCCTCAGAAGGTGGCTGACCTACCCGTGATTGTATTTTCATCTAATTAACATATTTTACACTGATGGTGTGTAAACCTTTAGCCGAGTCTGTGTCTTTCTGGTCCTGATGTTTTTTTATCTTTGTATCTCCCAGCGAACGTTTTGAAGGAGGGATGGGCTGGGTAACTAACTGTAGGCTAAATTGATTGAAAAATTGATTTTCTATTTTCAGTCAGTTGAGAAGCAGCTTTAATTTATTTAAGAACGGCATGTAATTACACCTGCCTGGAGAGAACATGTCGCTGTGTACTGTGTACTGTGTACTGTGTGTGTGTGTGTGTGTGTGTGTGTGTGTGTGTGTGTGTTCTCTGTGTGCATGAGGGAAAGCGTGGACACGAGCATGAACACATTATTGTCATTTCCTGTTTTCAATTGCTTTTATTTTCCCTCTCATTTAAGGGTCGACATCATGTGAAAATGCATAAAAAAATAGGGGGAGCTGTCTATTCTTTGACATGACTGGCACTAAATCTGTATTCTGCTCATTTTCGAAAGGACAATGGATTCTGAGCACATTCAGAGTCTCATATTCAATTTAAAATTGATATCAAGTTCAATTGGGCATATTTAACCCTATATTATACTGAAACACTGTGGTCAACCAGTATATCTATGTCAGCGGCCGATTAAGAGATCTAGGGAATACCTAGTGAAAATAATGTCAGATGACCAATATATATAGCATATAATGTCATTTAATGATGGCAGGTTGAAATGACTATTATTTTAAAGGTCCTGTGTTTAGATTTTAGCGCCATCGAACGGTGAGGTTGCGAAGTGCAATCAGCTGCTTAGTTCACCGCTTCCTCCTCCATTTCGGAGCACTACGGCGGCTGATACAGGACAAAGATTTAGTCACGTTTCCACTTTTTTGCCAAAGGACATAACATATTTACGAAACGTGCTCTGTAGAGCAGTTTGTCCATTAACAGATTCTGTAGAAACAACTTGGCGAATTCCATGTAAGGGGACCTGCGATAGAAATATCTCAAGATGATATAAACATAACAGTTTATTATGTAAGGTCTGTATGCACCTCTAAAGAGATAGTTATGTATAATATTTCTGCCAATTGATCATCCTTAATCTTATACAGAGCCCCTTTAAATGCTGTGGCCAATAAGTTCACTAAAATAAATTCAGTTCTGTCATCATTTATTTACCCTCATGTCTTTTAAAACCTGTTTGACTCTTTCTTCTGTGAAACACAAAAGGAGATATTTTGAGAAATGTGTCCAATGAAAGTAAATGGAGCCAATGGCAACTGCATTTTCTTTGTGTTTTACAGAATAACGAACGTCATACAGGTTTGAATTATCATGAGGGTGAATATATGATGAAATAATTTTATGTTTTAGCAATCTGTCTCTTTACCATTTTTAATTCTTAACACTTGCAGAGACGCTGCAATATGATTGATATTCCAGTTCAGCCCGATTTCATCCACAAGCTACGGAGTTCCAAGGAGTCAATTTATATTGTGTATGGTATCGACTTGTCATTGACCCGTGTTAAGACCCCTCATTAAGCCGTAATTAAGCTTTTATTGACAAACTCTATGAGATTAAAGTACCACTGTGCTCGGTTGGAGATTTGCAGCCATTTGAATAAACAACAAGCCGATAGGCCGAACACACACTTGCACATGTGGGTTTAGATAGGCCTGTCCTTACTGATCAATGGAAATTTCTCGCTCGCACACACTGCTGTAATCACCCTAATTAAAACCCAACGTCTTTTACATGCAACGTTCCTACAAACCACTTCTTCCAACTGTGCTCCAAATGAGCTGTTTTCCATTTTAACTTTTGCTTTAATCTCAAACATTAAACTGTCAAGGATTTGGGGTAATTATACATGCAAATTTGCTTTGCTTGATTCCGTTGTGCTTGCCGTGTGCCGCGGACCCTCTATAGACATCGCCGCCTGCCACACATATTCAATCGAATCATCCCACCACTCCACTAATTGGAGAATATTACCATTGTAAATGCAGTAAAATTCTTTTTTAAACGGTAATATTTATTATATTAGCTAAACCCCTTGTTAAAAGCGACAAAGGCGGTGTTTGTCAATGGAGATTTTCTACACTAGTAAATCACACTCGCATGCGTATACCGTGCACACAGTATATTATCCTTGGGTGTCTACGGACAACTTCAGTTTCTGACTCCAAATCAGCGAGCGACCTTTCACCCCTGACCTTTGAGGGTGCGATTTTGTGTGTATGCGTGTATGTGAATGCTCATGGGTCCGAAGCACATCGCTCAATATTGATTCAAAGACGATTGGTTCAGCTAATGACTATTTACCCAGAGATATTAGTGTCCCTCTTTCCGTCCCGCAGCTGTAGCTCGTCCCTCGTGCCATCTCTTTTCACTTTCATTTGGAGGTGTGTAATTTTGTGAGTGTAATTAAATATTCATGTGTGCAGAAGGAAGGGAGAGAGAGAGAGAGAGAGAGAGAGAGAGAGCATGGTGTTTAATAAACCAGAGCCGAGCTGAGATAGGAAAAATTTCTAAGATACAGTCCTCAAGCTACTCACTAATCTGGCTTTTATTATGAAAAATGGAATTGAGTTGAAAGAAAGTTGTGTTGAAAGTTGTGCTGTTGTTTAAACCCATATGACTGTACTTTTGTCACTTAACAGAAATATTTAAGCAAGTGTTTTAATATGCAGTTACAAAAATGGAGCCTGAAGCTTATGATTATAAATAATCATAAAATTGGTCTATACATCTGTTCTAAACCTGAAAGCTTACCATAAGTTATCATTTACTAAATATTTTATTGGGAGCTGGTTTTGGCTTATTGCACCGTACTGCATACATTCCCTCAAATTCAAATTGGGGTAGGAAATTATATTTTTGGATTTGGAAAATTTTGAATTTATTCTATTTTAATCCAATACATTGCATTGGGATTTTTTTTATAGGCAAGAAAACAATATATATGCATGTTAAATAGTTTTTATATGTTAAGAGTGTTCATAAGTATGTCTATATCACAGATTGTGCAGAATAGACAGGACAAACATGAAATGGTTTCCACATTCCCCCAGTAAATATCTGTGCATCCTCATGAATATGTTTGCATGCTGATGATGTCATACTACTGACCCCTGCCACATTACAGCCTTAGGAAATATATATTGTGTGTGCATGTGTGTGTGAGGTCATTGACTCTGTCTATCTGCATTGAGCGGTGCGCCCAGCAGCAAATAGACATACCTTATTGAAACACAAACACACTCACATTTCATTTCTCCTTGTTCTACAGCAATACACATGTTTTAGAGTGTGTGCGCGGCCTGATATTGGTAAGCGAGAGAGGAAAGTAGATGATAATGATTGATATGTGTGGAGAGAGAGGGTCATACATTATTGATGAGAGAGTTTATTGCGTCCCACAGCATACGTTTTATGGATTCAGACACTGTTATTTGATGATGCATGGGTCCTGTGTTTGTCGAATTTCGGCTCCGGGGACGAAGAGCGCTTTTGCCCGATGTTAGAGAATGTCAGATGAGGCTGATCAGCCCTAAGTGTTCGAGAGTGTCGTTTCAATGCATTTGTCGGCCAGAAATGCACTCTGAGAACCTCGTTTCGTAAAATTCCACCCGGTATTCCACTCAAAACACCCCATGCTGAAAACCTCTTTTCTAATGCTGGGTTTAATTCAACTAGGCGAATTGGTTACTTTTTGTATGATTTTGCGTTCTCTTTCACACATTTCTTTTTTTAAAAAGCATACATTATTATACAATTCAAAAAGTGGAAATTCATACAAAAATGCTATTTAGTTAAATAGTTTTTTTTCTTTAGATCAGGTTGCAATTTCCAACTTTTTATTTGGAAAAGAACCGTTATAAAACTTACATGTTCAGTAACGCACAATTTAAGAAAATACAACAGGAAAAACTTCAAATATATTTTTTTATATGTATAACAAAACAGTAAAATTATGTAAAGTTACAGTAATATTGTAAAATATAGTTATATATCTTTGTTCCTTTACACATCATCTTACAGAATGGGATAAGAAAATGCCTGGTATAATGAGAAATTGGCTAGTGGCTAATAATATAACTTTTTATACTTTATTTATTTTATATTAATGTTTTATTCTATAATAAAAGTCATGTAACACATTGTCACATTTAAGTTTAGCCAAGTAACAGTTTATTCTACTGGTAACCCAAAATAATACTGGCTAGACATACTTTTAACATGCTAGCTAATGTGATTCTTTGTGGATTTGTACCGGAAGTTACGTTTGGGCCGCAAAAGCATGCATGCACAGTAATGTTTGTTTAAAATCTATTTTTTTGCATAGTAAAATTAGATGGTATCCATATTATTTTATACCCAATTCACAAATTTGCTGTCCTTCTATAATTTGACATTTGTCTGTGAAAAGTCTGTAAAATTAATATTTAGTAAAATTACAGTAATATTGTAAAATTGCTAATAAGTAAATATCTGCAGAACAAATGCTGGCATTACAATTTTGTTCATTTATACATCACCATCTTCCGTCCAGGATACGAAAATGCCTGGTATAATGAGAAATTGGATTTCTCCCAAAAACCTAAATTGGTAGGTTGTCGAGCTAACAGTGGCAAGGTTCTGTTCCTAGGAAACACACAAACTGACCAAACGTGTACCTTGAATGCACTGTAAGTTAATTTATGGAACAGCATATGCTACTATAAATGCAGAAATATAAATGTTGAGACTGTAAAAACAAGTTGGAATACTATACACTATTCCACCACAAAACACTATTGATCAAACTGATATTTATTTATTATATATTTTATCTGTCTTCCTTTTCCTGACAAGACCTGTCTTTTGGTGCGAGTGGATTGACTTTTCCCAGAGTGCTAGATATTGTCAACATTGCAGGGAAAAAAAGAAATTACAGATGTGTACGTTTTTCACTGCGGAGCTCATAAAGTGCATCACTCGCAGCAGAAATCATTACTTTTTCATAAATGGGAGGTAATTTGTCTCATAGTAGCTCCAAGGCCTGAACAGCGCAGGTCATATGACTACAGAAAGGGCAGCTGATTGGCTGATGGAGATTATTGAATGAGGACGTATAGATCTATATTGAATAAGGGCTGGCGATTCGTCACTGTCGACACACGGGAGAATATAAAGTTATACATTTGGCACACACACAGGGCTAATGTTTTTTCTCCCATCTCAATGCATCTTCATTGAAAGAGATGCATTACTTGCATCTCTGACAATGTAACAATGAGGTTCTTATATAGAAGTTTGAGTGGTTCACTTCTTATCGTTGAAGTGCTTTAGGAATATTCCTCATTTTACAGTTCTTGTAATAGATGAATATGCAAGTATCAAGTATTTATTTTTAAGATCCATTCTGTTTACTATACAATAACCCTAAAAAAAACGTCTGAAGACCATGAGGATAGTCATTTCTTGTGCTTGTTGGCCTTACTTTTATCTAGTCTTGTGTTTTGGGTGTTTTTTAGTGATGCTTTCTATAGCAAACACCACTCATTTATTTATTGGCTTTTTATTGAATAAAATCCTCTAGGGATGGTTAGATGTATATCATCACCATTTTGAAAGCAAAAGATGCAAAGAAATTGTGTCGTTTTTCAAGGGTTTGTGACTGTGTGCTAGAAGTGAACTCTTGTCTTGAAAACTGACTGGGAACTGTCATTTGTAGATAACTGGCTTGAGGGAAACATATGAGAGAAGAAGAAAAAATAGCAGAGAAGCAAAAAAGGGCCTAAAACTTAGATTAGGTTAAAGATATGTTTATCAGATACTAAGCCGTCTGGAAGTTCAGAAAGAGTTAATAGACTGTTTCATTGGACGCCCACGTCTGGTCCGATATTAACTTCTGCTCTGTGTTTGTTCTAATGTCATTTACTTGTTATTTCTTTTGCTTGTTATCAGAAATAATCTGCAGTCACTCTATTTTTTGTGGATGTGTACTGGAAGTTACGTTTGGGCCACAAAAGCGCACATGCACAGTAACATTTGTTCATGTTGTTGCGTTAAAACTGTCTATTGGTGTTAATATTGATGTGTTATGTGAGTTTTGTTTGTTTGAGTATTTTCTGAAAGATGCTGGTATTGTGTCGGGTTCAGATATGTTGTATGGCACACACAAGGCACCAACATACAAAGAGTTTTGATCTCCTGGCAGCTTAAGCGTGCGAGAAAAAGGGATTTTCACCTTTACAATATTGAGTGGTCCAAATGGATCAGAATGGAGGGAGTTTATTATCTAAATAATTTGAAGGATTTTATGAATTTCTGGCTAACTTGTATAGCCTATTACAGTATTATCAACATGAGCTAAATAGAGTTGTAATGAAATTATTAGCGTAATGTTGCTATTCCTTCACACTAAAAACAACACACTTTGTCTTTTACTGAACATTGGACATGTTTTGTGCTACATTTAACTCAGTTTTATTTATTTAACACAATATCAACACAAAATGACTAATGATGTGTTACAAAAAAAAATTATTCTAATTGCATAACTGAAAAAATGTGTTTAACACATGCATTTGTTCCATCCATGATAGTGTTTCAAGAGAATGTAGAGATTTGTTGTGGTGGTTTGTTATTTTACCTATGGAGGTCTTTCATGGCTGCCCTGTCCTGAACTTTATTGGTAAGATTTGAAATGGGTGAAGGGGAGTTTAGTGATGAGGAGCAAGATTTGGAACAAGGAGAAGTCCAGGCCTAATACTGCAGTATTTGATATTGATGCTTTGTTTTTTTGTTTTGTAAGAGGCATCTGGCAGTTTTCCTAGCAGCCTTATCTGATAGCACTGGGTCTTTGTTTGTGTTAGCCCACCAAGATCTATTCCCAATGTCTCAACAACGACAGTTGGAAAGGGGCTTTACTATAAAACCAGGGTCCCAGTACGGCTTCCTGAATGTTATTCTGTACAGATGTCAAAGGTGTAAAGTGTTAAACAGCGCTAGAATGTTAAGCAACAGACCCATAAATAGAACAGATACCAACACACATTATTATATAATATATCTGACTAGAACATAAATTTAGAGTTTTGGTGGGCCATGTGTGCCTCACTTTGACACTATCAGTGTAAGATACGTAGGGCCCTATGAAATACGCTTTATTTTTTCCCAAATTCCATTTTTCTGGATTCTGTGTTTTCCATCTTTTACTATGCAATAGTTATGTATTTGCCCACTTATTCGCTTATAAACAGTATTAAAACAGTAACTACAGTAGATAATTTGTACGATACAGAGAAAAATATGTATAAATAGGGTATGTTAAAAAAACGATGTTAATAAACCAGTATCTTACTAGTGCATTTTCTATTTTCTGTATGGCGGCAATCCAATAGTAAGCATGGGTCAACACTGATGTAAGGAAAGGCAGCAGTTTCAGGTCAGGGGATATATAAAATATAGAAAGACATAACTTGCAATCCACAGTGGAGCAGTTTGAGCCAGTATAAGCCACCAGCTAAAAGGCCACCTGAACTATGATAAAAGCAGAGTGGATTTGAGGTGTTTTCAAGTCCATGTGAGGTTTCCAGTGGATTATTGTTACTTGAAGACAGTATATTACAGGAGATTTGATTTTGGGTGGGACCCTTGGTTATGAGTGTTTGGTGTAATCATTACTGAATATAAGAACAGATTGTTCTCAGTTTGTCATAGTTATTTTGCTTTATATTTGAGGCTTCTATGTATGATCATGGTGAATTGTTTGTTGAAATATTGGAGTATAAATGAATTTGTTAAAATCATATATTTCTGAAATTCTCTTGATATTACTCTCTTGATGTAACTTAAGTTAGCAATAAAGTAACGGTTAGCCTCAGGCACGGTCAAAGAACAGAAGACTTGTCTTTTCATACATGTTATGTCATGGAAAACTCTGTAGTTAAGAATTGCATTTTTATTCTGTGCTGTTTTTAGGTTTTGATTTAGTCAGCAGGAGTTTAAGTGCTTCTAGAAAAAAAGAGTTGCTGCATTTGATCAGTTCTAAAGGGTTATGCTGTCACGTCTTGTTAAACATGTTTTGCAGGATAACAAAAAATGACCAACCTCATAAAGCCTGCCAAGAACAAATTCTTCGAGCATGATGTTTTCAATTGTCTGTGACCACAGAGTTCAACAAACACTTTGAAGTTTTTTTGGTGGTGTTTGGAAAATACAACACTGCAGCATAAACAAACATGCCTCCACTTTGTTTCAATATAAACTGCAATATGTTGAAGTTTTTTTACGTGTTATGGTAAGGGTAGTTAACAAATAAACACAGTGTTTGGCTGTGATGGCAAACATTTAGAAAAAAAACAAACAATGAAGATTTGGGATTGTACACATTCTTGGAGTGCTGTCAGTCAATCACTGTTGTCATTTTTTTGTCAATTAGTCACATGACTTTTACAGCTCAGATGACTGGCTAAAAAGTCCTATGGTTTCATTAGCTGAGATGGCACATTTCAATTTGTGGACTCAACGGGGGTATGGTCAAGCTGAGCAGCTGTTCCTGTGATATGCGTTCTCTTTATTAGCTCACTATAAGGATGGATAAAAAGCTCACTGAGATTTCACACATCCCAGGGAAGGTAGCGCGAGTCAGCACTTAAAATAAAACCGTCTTACTTTTAGGAAGCCTTGACAAGAGCCTTGGCTCATAGAGCGATGACAGGGCATAATTATGTCGGGTGGCCAATAATTTGCAGTTAAGGGTGCCTCTGTTACGGAAGGCTAAACTCAGATGAACTTATGAGTTTCTTAAGAGTGGAGTTTCTTCTAGCTGGCAATCTTTTAGTGGGCTTTAGTAGGCAATGACATCATTAGGTATCTTGTGCACATGTAATCAACTCGCTCTCCTCTACACACACTCACAAACAACTCTCAGCAGGTAATAAGCACTTGACTAATCATTGTGGCTGCACACATACGCCAACACATGAAACTTTCGTCTATATCACACAACACAAACATTCCTGTAATATTCAGCTTGTTGTATAACTGCGTGTGTTAGCCGTTTGAGTGTTCTTTTGTCACTGTGCTCATACTAGGTTTTCAGAAAATGTATATAAATGAAAAATTTATATTGTGACATTGTGCGATAATGCTATTTTTAGCGTTTCCTTCAGCTTGGATTTTTTTTAAAGGTCATGATGTATCAGTCGTCTTAATGAGGTATGAATTGTCAGGTCAGAGTTCACCAAACCTGAACTTTGTAATGCTCAGAATTTCACATGCACATGCATATGAATGTAACAAATTGTCTAGTGTGACCGCATCTTTGTTCTTAAAGGGATAGTTTGGCCAAAAATGAAAATTCTCTCATGAATTACTCACTCTCTAGTTGTTTCAAATCTTTGAAGTTTCTTGGACCCCATTGACTACCATAGTAGGAAAAACTACAATGGTAAGTACCCCAGAACATTTTGCTTTCCCACATTCTTCAAAATATCTAATCTATCTAAAAATATCTCATTCCTACTATAATAGTCGATGGGGTCCAAGAACTCTTTGGTTATAAGCATTCCTTTAAGCATAAATTTATACAGATTTGGAACAAATCAATGGTGAGTAAATGATAGCAGAATCTTTCTTTTTGAGTGTACTATCCCTTTAAAAGCACTTTCCTTTAACTCATTCAGTACATTAATGTCTTAACACTACAATGTATGTAGGTTTGATTCTCAGGGACTGATAACATGTACACATTGAATGCACTGTAAGTTGATTTGAATAAAAGTGTCTCAAATGTATACAAATCCAATGTTTAAATTCGATACACACTTAGTTTGATTCTGTTGGTTCTTTTCGTTCGGACCATTTTTCACTTTTTGTTCAGCCTTGGTTTGCACACACATTTTTTAAGCCCAAACCTAAAGGCATAAGGCTAAGGTCACAACCTAATTCACCAGAATTTGTAATGTAAATTTTGTAATGGAACTTGCCGAACTGATGCTGTGTCACTGTAGGTGTGTACATATGGGTGGTATTGTAACTAGCATATCCAACCTGTTCACATGAAATGCGTATAAATAACATGCAGGTGCAAAACCGTAACCGGAAAAGATATGCCCTTGCCAAAGAGCCGCCATTTTAAAACATACACGAAGAGGAAACACCGAAATAATTCAAGAAATAATGTTAGGTTTAGGTTTTGGGTAAGGGGACAGGTTAATAAGACAAATATGCATGCACGCTAAAATTGGCGTATATGCATGCAAACATGGAATTGCAATTTTGCATGCTTATTTCATTTATATATATATATATTTTTTTTTTTGTCATGTTGTGACATTATGCCTTTTTCTTTTTGAGGTTTGTGTTGGGTTCATATTTTAGTCGAATCACAGGAGGTCCCACCTCTTTCAGGAGTCTAAAGCTCAATTTATGGTTTTGTGTTTCCGACAGTGTACACAACAAGCTGCTGCTTCTTTGGCTCTTGTCTTGGTTACACAAGCAACTAGTGGTCATTGCCTGTCAACGTTGACAACAGCCACCAGTATAAACTAAAACCGAAGCGTTGCCTATGGCGTAGGTCCGATGCAGAACCATAAATCGACTGTTAGGGGGGCGGTCACAATACACTTTTCATTTTCCATTTGTACGCACAGCAGATGTGTCAGATCAGAAACACAATTTTTGTGTATAATTCGCGCGAAGCACCACGGGGTATAGGAA
Organism: Oreonectes daqikongensis; assembly: GCA_026939265.1. Classification (NCBI taxonomy): domain Eukaryota; kingdom Metazoa; phylum Chordata; class Actinopteri; order Cypriniformes; family Nemacheilidae; genus Oreonectes; species Oreonectes daqikongensis. The sequence goes on from JAOTQM010000206.1 coordinate 1,551,713, forward strand.
AATGTGGATATGCTGGACTAAATGTAATGTAAATGTAATTGCTTGTATAATAACCACGATTAACTTTAAACAACCCTCACCATCAAAGTAATGTACCTTTCAATAGTCATTAATGCTGGCACAGAACTGGCCAGGCCCATTAAATTTAGTCAAATTCGTTATGATAGCATTCACTCATGTACAGGCTACACAAGCCAAATGAAGGTTGAAGTGCTTTGGTCAACCAAACATCATGATTGTTAACATTACAAAAATGAAATTTTATTTAAAAGGATGAGAACCAGGAGAGAGCAGGGAAATTGAATAATTTGCAAAAGCAATTTACACTTACGAGAGCTTGTCGACCGGGGTGTGGAGGCACAAGATTGTGACATTTAAAAATGGACGTTTAGTTCTCAGCAAGATTCAAACCCCCTCTGTACTTCCCTTAACGCCTCACATTGCTTTGAAAATTATTTTCATCAAGCATGAAAGCAGAACGTTTATCTGAAAATCTGCATCAGAAATCGTGTATTATATGACATTAACAAAATGGAAAAAAACAAATCATGAAAGAAATGTTTTTGAACGTAACGAACAGTGCAGAGGTAATTAACAGTTAACTAAAATCCCTACATTCCTTCTGATTTTATTTATTTATTTACTTTTCCACTTGTTAGTGCAGAACTCCAGAGAACATTAAAGTAAATAACAGAAATTTTACTTCTGCTCTCAGAGTTCACCTAAAAGATAATTGTTATGTTTATCATTAATAGTTTGATACAGCAAATTGATAACTGTAGTGTTTTTTTATGTAATTATCTTAGCTTGGAAGATGCAACACATTTCAGTAATGGGAACAATTTTGAATTGTTAACAAAGTTGACTTTTTTATTTTATTGATTATGCATGTTGTTTATTGTCTGCTGTTAAACAACTATGGTTGACAGATTTTTGTAACAAAACCCGTCCAAAACTAGTCCAATGGCCAATTGAAACTAGCCCAAAACTAGTCCAATGGCCAATTGAAACTAGCCCAAAACTAGTCCAATGGCCAATCGAAACTAGCCCAAAACTAGTCCAATGGCCAATTGAAACTAGCCCAAAACTAGTCCAATGGCCAATCAAAACTAGTCCAATGACCAATCGAAACTAGCCCAAAACTAGTCCAATGACCAATCGAAACTAGTCCAATGGCCAATCGAAACTAGGCAAAACTAGTCCAATGGCCAATCAAAACCAGTCCAATGACCAATCGAAACTAGTCCAGTGGCCAATCAAAACCAGTCCAATGGCCAATCAAAACTAGTCAAATGGCCAATCGAAACCAGTCCCATGGCCAATCGAAACTAGCCCAAAACTAGTCCAATGGCCAATCAAAACTAGCCTAAAACTAGTCCAATGGTCAATCGAAACTAGCCCAACACTAGTCCAATGGCCAATGAAGCAGAGTGCTTGTAACCAACCCACAGCTTTGCGAGGCTTATTGCTTTTATTAAATGGTTATTTCATATGTGTAGCAAGGTTTCATAAAATAAAACACAACAAATAAGTGATACTTAGGCTGTGTAGGCAGTTATACATTTCATAACGGCTTAGAACCCAGCTCAGCCAATCAGAATCAAGGACCAGAACCGACCGTGTTATAATAAAAACAACCTGCAGAAAAACTGCGGAGTTGGCAACCCTGACTATGGTATTCCTCTAACATTAGCAAAGTAAATAAAAATATATTTTTATTTTTGTATAAATATAAATATTTTATTTTATTTTATTCTTTAATTTTTATTTTATTTAAAAAAAACATATGCACAGTGTACACTCTATTTTGCACAGAAATGTGCCAAATACAAAAGGGAAATCAACAGTATTTTACATAAAAATTACATTATACAACAGTTATTTCTGTTATGTATTGTCCTAAAATATAGTTGCCAGTGGTGTTCCATGAATGCTGAAAAGGAGTTTAACAGCACAAAGCGACCTCTCACCTCACTTGTATTTGTCATAGCGTTTTACATACCAAAGTATGTGAGCGGTGCAGAATCAGAGCGAGTAAGATTTTGATCATGTGGAGCCTTTTTTCTTTTTAAAGGATTTCATCCCTTTCCATTGACATTTGTGCTGATATAACATACATCAGCACTCTTTCTTGTCTGAATTTGCATTGTATATATCAGCATACTCTATAAGCTAACGTACAGGATTTTCTTTAGAATTTTCACAATTATTTTCTAATTAAATTACTAACATTTTTACAGTGCTTTAAAAACAGGCTCAGCTCTTATAATTAATTTCACAGCAGTAAAATTCATGGTGCAATCCAAGGCAAGAAATGAAGCCGAGAAGTAATTTATCATGATTATTTGCTTGGAAGACATGATATCTTTTGAGAGAGACATCTCCTCTTTCTGTCAGTTTCTTTTATTTCAGACACAAAATCATTTTCGACTCGTCGTTTATCACCTCACTTAGAGAAGTTAAGGTATGAAATTTAAGTAATGTTTTCTGTCTTTCAGACAGTAAGCACACATACACAAATATAAACAGGTAGTGAGAGAAAAATAGACGTTATTATATGATTTTTAGTGCCACCTAACATTAGCTCAGTCACAAACACTGAGTCTCAGAGCGTTTAATTTTAGCTGTCATTTTCACACTGTGTATTCCCGTAAGCGCGCGCACATGCCATGTATCATGATGTATTAGGAATCCATGCGTATCTGATAGCTCTAGCTGTCTGGCAGATTGCCCACCTCAGCTTTCCACTATCTGTGACCGCGTAAAGCTACTCCACCGGCCGATAACAGAGAGAGAGACTCCCAGAGAGGTAAGCAATTGATGGAGAGAAAAACAGGCCGAGATCCTCGCAGAGACCAGGGGAAAGTGAGAAAGATGGAGAAAGTGCTTTAGAGGGGAAAGCCGGTGCAGTTTGGGAGATAAATGCTTCTGTGAAGCGTGGTGAGGTGGTGATGGCCGGGGTTAGATCTATAAGCCATAGGCATCCACAGGCGGACTCAACGGATCAGGCATCCGAGCGATTGTGTGTGTGCGAGTCTGTGTCTGGATACCCAGAGGAACATTTGTATTGCTCAGGTTGCTCTCAATGGAGATCTCAATTAAGTTTCATTTACGAATCAATGGTTCTCAGATGAAAATAAGCACATGACAATGTATCAGTCCAGGTTTGATGTCAATAAAGGTAAATTGTATTTTTCTTGCAAATCTCGTCTAGCTGATTTCATTGTTCCAATTATGAATATGCTTAAATAATAATATTATTTTTTAAATGGACGATTATCCGCAACTTATATTTTAATCTTCATATCAAATCGTTTAATAGAAATATGGACTATTTTAAGCATTTATAGCATGGATTGCACTTTAGATTTAAGATATTTATTTGTCACCGTATAAACATATGCAACCTGTAGTGAAATGTAAATCTGGTTAGTTAAGAGAAAATAAAAAAAAGAATCAGACATTTAATTAAAGACTGAAAGTTAGAATAGAAAATTTAAATTAAGTTAAGAAAGAAGAAATTAGAATTCAATTAAGAGATTTTATCAGTTTCAGGCAAAAAGGTAAACAGTTTTTTACAGCATTTTTAGCAAAGCTGCTTTAAAAATAAAATATATCAGATGGAAAATTGTAGAAATCAGTTTATTTCAGTGTCAGAAAAAAAGAAAAGAAAACTGCACCTCCATCCCCACAAGTTGTTTAGATTACAAGAAATCTGCTCTCATCCAAAAACAAACTCCACCATATTAATCTGCCATACTGGAACTTTAAACAGGACTGTGGTCTATGGTCATATGAAATGAAAAAGTGTTTTTTTTTAACAACCATCAAATTCAACACAAAAATGTGTCACTGAAGTCAAAATCAAGATCCTGCCATAGCCATCCCAGTTTCCTGATCTGAATGCTATGGAAAATGAGTGGGATGAACTGAAGAAATTCTGTACAGAGGAATAGACTCAGATGACTCTTAATGTATTCTCAAACCTCATCAGACTGAGAAGAAAAGACTCAGAGGTGTTTGTTGTGCATATAGAGGTTGCAGAAAGTATTAAATACAAGGGTGCCAATAATTGTGGCCAACATGTATTAGAGAAAAACATTTTTTCCACAATGTGATAATATACCCCCCACTTCCAATTGTTTCACTTTAATTAAAGGTTGGAATTTTGTAGATTTTTTTCAATCAAAGATCAAAACGGAAACAATGCAGATTAATTTTTACAGCCTTCTTTGCTGGTATTTACCAAGAGTGCCAATGCTTTTGACCACGACTGTATATATGTGGGAAAGCATTTTTATAACAAGACTATATTGTATTGCAATATGGAGCATTTAAATATTAACATTAAACCAACAATAGTCTGCAGATTTGTAAATGAAAGTATTTCATAACAGACTTAAAATGACGTTACATGTAAATTGGTTACAAAGCAAATGCATAAAATTGTAAATGATACAACTAACAGTTTCCAAATATATGTGATATTACCTGAGCGATAGGATAGAAAAGAGAGAAAGTTTAGATGAAGACGAAGAGCAAGAGAAGAGCCAGAGCCAGAGCTCCTGGAGAGCAATATCTTACATTTCCTTTTTATTCTTTCCTTGACCATGTGACTAAACCTGATAACATGATACAGGACCACTTCAGGACCACCTTTAACCCCCACTGTACTGGACCCACAATAAACAAAAAATCTCTGCCTATAGTGGTTGATCACTATCAGCTGTGATTTTTTTAGAATGGCAAATGGTGCCTTTTGGGCAGAAAATGGGGGTTGTGACACAGCAATAAATTATTATTAATAAGTTATTTTTCCAATCCTACAAATATTATATATATAGATATTAATAAGCAGTTTTGTTTTAATTAAAAAGTATTCTCCATTAAGTTAAGGAAACGCAACTTTCTACAAAAAATATTTTCTACGAAAATTCATTTCTACAAACATAGGCCTGTATATACGACACCATATGAATATCTGCACCCACAGCGTTCTTCAAAACAACATTGTTCCTTTGTCGCCTCTTATTTCTCAGAATGTGACTAAACTGAAGTTGAGCAAATAATGAAAGAATGTTTATGAACAAGAAGACATTTGAAAATAAGAGACTTTTAGACTTTTACAGAGTCTGTTCCCATTACAAACATGGCCACTCAGCGCTTCTCAAACCCAGTTGGAGAGCACTTGTCCATCATCCCTCCAACCACCACACATACTTCTTCTCACACACTCTATTTCATTCATTTCTCCCTCCTGTTGTGCCCGGATGGTGGTCCTGTGGTGGAGAAACCTCTTAAATGTCCTCCATGTCTTTAATGGCTCCGTGTGTTGGGATGAAGGTCAGCAAACCGTCAGAGAGCAGCAGAATTGAATCTTGAGAAGTGAAAGCCATGTTAGGGAATTGTTTTAGCGCAGGTCCCGTGAGTCTCAGGATGGGGGGGAGACTAATGACCATGCTGTGTTAATGTCAACCGTGTGTGCTTGTCTCCATCCCATGTCTTTGCCTGTTATTATAGAAGATAGAAACATTGAATTTACTTTAAAGTCTATATACTTTGTTTTTAAATTATGCCACACTAGACTACATTCCGAAGCACCGCTAAATGGTTCAATGGTGTTTTTAAGTGATACCACCACTGGCCCACCTGTAAAAGCTATTAAAGGTTACTTTGCTGCAATAACATTTTAACTGTACCCTCAACCGTTGTACCAGCGCACACACTTTTGCTTTCCCCGGCGCTGTTTGTCCCTTTAAAGTTAATCATGTCTGATCGCTGCTATCAAAAGGTCAATCATTATGAAAACCGGGCATCCTAAGAACCCCTCCAATTCACCTGTTCATTTCCGCAGGAAAACTTGTTGTTAAAACGGAAAAAAAGTATTGAGAGCCGCTGTGGCAGGCTGGAGTTGCTATGGTGACCGGGGGAGCGTTAATCCTTGCGGCGGGTGTTTTAGCCGACTGCGAGGCTGAAGAGCCAGGCTGCATTAGCTCGCTGTAAAAGCTTTTTCCGTAGACACACTCTCATGTCTCGGCGCTTTCTCTTTCTCATTACGCCGAGATCCTCACTTGATTTGTTACATTTAGTTTGAGCTCTCCGGTTCTTTTGGGAAAGGTGGGGCGATGCTTTTCGTGCATTACCATAGAAACTCCTCGGAGGAGGCGTTTTTAAACTTCACGTGCAGATCATTTCTTACGAAGGTCTGGAAAAGAACGGGTGTTATGTGCGTTTATATGCATATGTGTGTAGTATGCTTATATGTGAAATCGAAATATTTGTACACATTCTTGCTCTTGTTGTGTCTGATGTCACAATAATTCATAATATTAATAATTCATAATATTCTCTAAAACTTTCTCGACCTCTGAAGCGATTTTACTTTTGGTGTGACACATCATTGATATTTGGTTGATGGTAACCAACATCGAAAAAGCAATTTGGGCTTTGTTTTCTACTTCTGTTTAGAAGATGTGTCACATGGATATTACGGCTCACGTGATTGGCTGAAAATGCAGTGCCCATGAGCAAAGATGGCAGCATTCAAACAGCATACTTCCAAATGGTCCGGTAACAGCTGAAGAACTAAGATAAATATGTATTTGGATTTTATAAACCTCTGAAAAATACATCACGGAAGTAAATTTGATCGGGAATGCCAATTCCTGTTAACATTAAATAGATTATATAACCAAGATCTGTAGTACAGGACCGGTTTAAACGGCCCACGAATGAAAACTCTTTGTTATTTTCAGCACTGACCTCACGCTGGCCGATAAGTCAATTTCCACAGGATTCTATGATAATAAACACCAACTTAATCAAAGTGCCACTCCATCACCGAGATAAAGCGAGATTAAAATAGATCCAGAATTATTGGTGTGTATGTAAGGCCCTAAGAGCCCTCATCTCTCTCTCTTTCATTCCAGTTCTTTTGCTTTATCTACCACCCCCTCAAATACAAACACATGCAGGCCCGGCTATACCTCGGGCTCCGGGAAAAGCCACGGCAATCGATGGCCCTTTCTTTTGCCTTTCCTCTCACTTCCTGGTGGGCGACTGCGCGCTCTCTCACTCTGAAGGAGTGCACAATCTCTGGCTCTCTCGCTGCGGGATGGGAAGTGAGTGGAGAGTGAACCCTGCCGAGAAGGATTAGCGCAGGCTCTCTCAGAACGGTAGGGTATAGGGATACGAGCACACACACCTTTGTCACCTCAGTCAAAGCTCACATTCCCTCTTTTATTTGGTTTTATATTACCCCAGACACAACATGCCGGATTTCTCCACCTTGTTTTATCAGAATGAGATGTTTTTATATTCATTTTAGTCTCTCTCTTCACACCTTTCTCTATATTTATTTATTTATTAATATATAGAGCAACAACGTCGCTGAACATGTCTTCATTCCGAGTAAAATAGCAAATAATTATGTATTTATTTCTTTGTGTGAAACGTTTTCAGACAGCATTGTGGAATAAGACTTGCAGTATTATTCCGAACAGTGCATTGCGAAATTGTGTTTTTATTGTTGCAGAATTAAATATGATTTTGTTAGACTCTGCTTCATTGCAGGTGTTTGTCAAATAGCAGCCGTTCCAAGGATTAGATTCAAATGACTTGTTCTTCATTATTTGTACCTGCACTGTAAAAAAATGTTGGTGAAATGTTAAATAGAGGATAATGTACATTCAGCTGGCAGTTATTGCAAAGTAAACACCTACAGTGTGATCAAAACTCTGTAGCTTTTGTACATTATCATGTTTATTATACAACTACTTACCACAAGAGTAAATACAGTAAATGGAAACAAAATATTAATTTAAAATATTTTATTAGCTCATATGTAATACATTTAAAGCTATTGCAGAATAACTGTCCAATCATAATCAAGTATTCCAAAGAGCTATATTAGCATGCATGCATATAAAAATGTAAACTTTACCTTGATAAAATGTTTAAAAAACCCACTTTTAAAATACCAAACTATTAGGTCTGGAATGACATGAAGAAACGGAACAAACCTAGACAGACTAAATCCAGAAGAACTGTGGCAACGTCTCCACTTTGCGTCGGGCGATTCTTGGCCTCCATGTCGTGCTTTAAAATCCTTTAATGCACGGCTGGCCATGGATTATGCCTTACTTAATGCACACCTTCCATCAGAATCGAGTATTCAAACAGACCATGGTAAAATTATATTTAACGTACTTGCACTCTATTAACATGTGTAGTTACACAGTTAATATTACTTATAACGTAACTCTAAAACCTAACTCCGACCCCTAATCCTAACCCTTATACCTCAAACTCATTAGCAGTACATTTTCAATAAACTAACATTTTCAGAACAACATGTAGTTAGTTACACAGTAAATCTATAGTCTTTCTGGTATTTAATGACCCTTATACAAAATTTCACACTCCACTTTGTCTTGCATTATCTTCTATTCAAACTCAATTAAGCAATTTGCATACATGCATAGTCGCAACCTAATGAAGATTGTATTAAAGTTCAAATTTAGTGAACTCTGACCTGTAAATTCGTTGAGTGATATTTGGCCAACGTTTGAGATGCCACAGATTGAGCTGAGAATCAAACATGAGGTTTTGCATCAATGCAAGTATGAAACAATACTTTAATTAAAACGAGCAGCTACATGTTTCGCATTGCAGATGATATATATTAGCATTTTAATTCATTATTATTATTTATCATTTCAATTATTTATTCAAAACAGACCTATTAGAGCTTGACATCATATCCTGTTGCTCATCCTCATTTCGGGGGCAAGACATAATGTTGCATTCTTAAAATGTAGTTTAACCACCTTTACGTCATTTGAATGATTATTATTTTAGTAGTGTCACATCACATCACTGTTGCTCATACTTAAACAAACCCCCAACCCAATGATCAAACATCTTCCTTAGACTAGATCCAAGCTTTATCTAGTGACCGGAACATAATAGAGACATGGTGTGGGCTTTCTTGAATTGGGTCAGTAACCAACTATTGTAGCGCATTGCTTAGTAACGCAGTTAAGAGAGAATTTCGAACACATTTGCAACCATATAGCAATGCCCTAGTACCACCCATCCATACACAAAAAACAAAATAGCGAAAACAGCGAGCCGCCTCGTAAGGTCAGACGATGAGCTTGGTTTGTTACTTCAGGCACTTAAGACTACATATGCCTAAAAACACTACATTCTTAAAAATTAAGGTGTTTAAAAGATTCATCACAGCGATGCCATAGAAGAACCATTTTGGTTCCACAAAGAACCATCTCTTTCTTACCTTTTTATAATATGAAGAACCTTTTTTCACCACAAAGAACCTTTAGTGAGACACAAAGGTTCTTCGGGTGTTAAAGGCTCTTTATGGAACCATTTAGGCAAAAAAGCTTCTTCTATGACATTGTGAAGCACATTTATTTTTAAGAGTGTACACGTACACATGCGCACTTTAGTGTTTTCGCAGTTTACACAGAATGTCGCAAAATGCACTTGGAGATCCGTTTTCAAAAGTTCGCATTTTCAGTTCCCCAAAGTGCCTTTAGACAAGACGCTGCCATGTAAACGGCCTTTGAGTCGCTTTGGACAAACGTTTGTCAAATGCATGCAAGCACATGTAAGCAAATACCACTCGCAATGTCTTCATCTATGATTCAACACAACAAAGATTTGGACTGTCTCTTTTTACACTGTCTTCTAAAAACTTTGGTTACCATGGTGCATTTTTTGCATGGTATTGAAGAACCATTAATTGAACATCTGAATGTGACTATGTTAGCTGTGGTTATGATTATTGGCCAGTTTTTTGATACTTGCTGTATTAGTGTGATGGTGTGGCTACAGCTACTCTTTAGTTTTGGCTATTAATTAGCACTTTCCGCTTCGTTTTGAACAATTACTGCTTAACACACATGCACAGACCGAGTCGATGTGCTGAAGGCACACCCATATACCTAATTACAGACCAGAACAGCACTGGATACACTACTGTAACTAAACTGCGCACACACACACACTATGTGCCATCAAACCGAAAGAATTAATAGGTGGTTGTCACGTATTGTGATGTCTTTAGTTTCTTGGAGCTCCAGCCATTGTCTGTATATCTCCCTCCTTTGCATGCGTGAAGATTAACCATTTTATGGTTTGTAAAAGCTACATGCATCCCTGTGTGATTCACTCATTCTCGTATGTGTAGTGTTACCGTTGTGCGTGCGTGTGTGTCTGTGTGTGAGGAGAGTGCATTAGACCGATATTAACCTCAGAGGTGAGGCGAGTATGTCATGATGAGAATCACCCACAGTGCTCAAACTCTTTTTAATTAAATCCTGAACCGTGGAGCAGTGTGTGCGTGGCTGTCTGCGCCAGGGTTTGACTAATGAGTCGTCCTGTTGGTATCCTGGTCACATTGCACCGCCCCAGTGACACCGGTGTGCCGAGCGGAAGGAGACGAAGAGAGTTAAATGAGGTTTTCCTCAGAGAGAAGCCTCGGAGATCCAAACAGGGGCAGGCAGGGGCCTCGATCTCGCCTCATCCCACCAGCTGAAAGGAGACGCTTGGCCCTCATTCCACTGTCAGGGAGGAGAAGAAAGCATTAATACTTGCTCAGATGAGCAGACAGGAAATAGACTGACAGACAGAGAGAGAATGAAATAAAGGTGAAACAAGGTGACAGTGGATCCTTCGCTTAGCTCCACCCACTTAAGTTATTGCTCACATAGTATTTTACCAAATGTTCGACAGTAATACATTTCACCACACGATTTTCAATGGTCGGTATGTAAATTGGTCAGAATTGGTCAGACACGATGTTATTTAAGTGTCTTTTTTATTGTTAATTATGGAGCAGGATCACAATTAAAAACTAAAGAATCACTGTAAAAATGTTGCCGTAGTTATGCAGTAACTTACTGTAGATGTATCGAATTTATTGGCAGCAGTTTGTTCAAAGATACATGAACATTAAACATTAACAAGTCTTTATTTTTACAGAATTTTTTTTTTAAAAACTGCTGCCAGTAATACTGTAATTTCGACATAATTTTTTAACAGTGATCGTGAATTGAGATGAACAGCTCTCACAAGCCATGTTTCCAATTTTTTTGTGCATTTTGGAATATCGTATAAAAAACTGCTGGATGGAAATGCCAAGACGTGCATAAATTCTAAACAAGCACATTAAACACTTTTCTCCTTGGCGATATTTGCCAGTTTATCAGAAAGTAGGATTTTCGTCTCTTGGATCGACTGGATGGAAATAATGCTTTATCTGCAAATGTTTCATGCAATATTCCAATTTTGCGCATAAATTAAATTCGTAACTCTGGATGGAAACAGCTACAGTCACCTGAGGAATGGCCTAATTTTGTTGTGATTATTTATTATAAAATTGATCAATATTATTCATAAAATAAAAAAATGTTTATGTGATTCAAATTTATTGCTATAGCAAAATACATTTTAAAAAACCATAAAAAGAGGCAGAAGACAAAATGTATATAAAAAATCAAGAACATAATTAAAAATTATTGCAGATCATTTTTGCAATTAGTGATAATAATTATAAAAAATTGTTAAGGATTAAATAAGGTTTGCAATTGTTTCATCAAATTAGGAAGCTTGTAATAAATTACATTGTAGTTTCTCAAACTCACTACACAGCAGTCCGGAAAACCTGATTGATAAAATTGCCTTTTAATTGTCATCATTTGTAGAATTGACAACCTTTGCTTTTGTATCAGTCTGCATATAACACATCTGTTATATGGACACAAATCCAATGCAAGTCAATGGGTACTGCGTTTTTTTGGTTACCAACATTCTTTAAAATAGCTTTTTTGTATTATGCAGAAGAAAGATAGTCATACAGGTTTGAAATGACAAGAGGCTAAGTAAACAATGACATAGTTTTCATTTTTTGGGTATCTATATCCCTTTAAGGTCCTGTCAGGTTTTGGACAATCATGACTGTCCAGTATTATTAGAAAATGTAGATGTATTGTTTATTTGCCACATTTGACTATATTTGTGAATATTTTATCTTAAGTTCTATTTAAAAGTATTTAAGACCACACAAATTCTTTTACATAAGAAATTGCATAAAGCGTGTGTTAAAATAAGGTGGCGAAAGCAGTTGCGATGGTGGGATTGGTCAGTGAAGTCAGAAATGAGACAAGTCAGTGAAGTGCACTTGACATGAGCAGCTAGGATTCTACAAATCTTCTGTTTGTTTTCATTAATGGTGAAAGAAAAGGAGGCCACCAGACCATCAGTTTTATCTCACACAGACAATGTATGTGTGTGTGCGTGCATTCGTTGTGGGCATTGATTTTTTTTAGTCTGAGATTCTTAAAGATGAATTCATCTGACTGAGCAGCAGATCGGATCAAATCTTAAAATCTCTCAGACAATCGCTCCTCTCCTCCCTTCAGGAGAGTGGGATGAGTATTGGGGGAGGGGAGATTGATGGAATGAGGAGGGGGTTATGTTATCTATCTATCTATCTATCTATCTATCTATCTATCTATCTAATCTTTTAAATATATCAGAATCAATGCACAGTTGATGTAATGGCAATAATTAGATGTACTTGGCTGCAGTTTTAGATTTGTTTGTTAAAGCTGGATTTTTTTCTCTTATTTATGGCTGCTGGTTAGTTGATCCGGCATTCTTTGTTTCATGTGAGTGATAGCCGGTATCAATAACAGAGACCTTGTTTGCCGTCTTGAGATGGTGACAAGCGGATACATTGTGGCACCGCAGAGGGGCTTAACTCAATCCGAGTGGCCCTAAATTTATTACGGCCAATGGGACGCCCCAGGGGACCCAAACACAGCTCGTGATTGGCTGGTGAGATTATCATCTCTAATTGGATGATTATGTTACCCACAAGTCCATTCTCTCGTTACGGCGGCCATCGCAGAACTGCCAGAGGTGATGAATATTGAACGCCTATCGCGGTTCGCCTTCAGCCCACACGCGCACACAAAAATCAACAGATCATTGTCACATTTTCTCCACTTCTCCACTTTTATTGGAGCTTAACTGATTTTGGAACTAGCCATAATATTTCATTTGTGCTCTGCAGTGGGAACTTGGCAGTAACACGTTAGCCATGTGTCTGTGCTGCTTGAGATCCAGGGTGAAAAAAGAGGGTTGGTTTTAGATTACTATGCTGTAATCCCATAGTAAATGTAAAATTATGATATGAAAAATAAAATTCCAACTAAAATTACATTACAAGTCTTAGAACAGAAGTTTAGAGGGAAACTCCTTACATGTACTTGCTTTGTAAGATTCTCAGCTGTTCAAAATCTAACCCACACAATGTGATGATGTAATTTGCAATATTTTCCTCCCCTACTAGAGAAACTAGAGATTACATCAGCTTCAGTCTCAAACGCCAGGTGTCACCACCCTGTGAGAGCCTGCGGGTTGACTGACCATCCCTGCTTCGGCAACTTCATCAATCCATTATCACCGAGATGGATTGCTTGTCACTATATTAATGCTATTCAGTATTCACAAAACTTTGTATTTAATGCTAAACTTTAATGCTAAACCTACTCTGCCTAAACCTTCTTTAAGTTATAGCTGCACTCAGCTACATTATATCACTATTATTATCCCTGCCCAAACTCAACAAAATCAGACCTAAACAGTCTTAAACAAATGTAAATCTATTACATCTCTGCAAATAAGCTCTTCCTGCTCATCATAAACATTTACTCAGTTACTGAATGCAACTGCAATGCGTCAGAGGAGAACTGGCCCTCCCAACTGGAGTCTCCCAATGTTCTTTTATTCATCATTGGAGTTTTGGTTCCTTGCCACTGTGCCGTGTTGGCTTGTTCACGGGCAGACTGCTGTTATTAGATTTACAATGCAACAAACGCTATATAAATACATTTTAATTGAATTTATTTAATAGAAAATGTCAATTCTGCATACATTTTTATTTTTTCCTGCATTCATTTTCAGAGGGAATTAATTTTCATATGCAAAATTACAATCCAAAAAAGTAACTTGCGGTCATGTGTTGGGCAATCGTTGTAAAACAAAGCACATGCTGGCATAGGTTTAGATGGTCTGTTGTCCTCTCAAAGTTGGTGTAGAACTAAACCTATTGTTTACAAGGATGTTTTACCCATTTGAAAATCTTGTTTGTATATAAAATTCTTTTAAGGCCGAAGTTCTGAAGTGCTTTTATTCACATCTGTGTAAAAAAATATCTTTCAAAAGCTGTACAAACGCTGAAGACATCTCCAGCCCTGAATATTCTCAGTTTTCCACGTCTGCGTCTTTAGGTTACAGGGGTCCTCCATTAAAACCTTCAATAAATCCACCTGTCTATCTCATCTCCACGCTCAAAGCCACAATGTCACCATGGAACTAATATCTGTGCCCTCCATTCACTCGCTCGTGCTTTTATTTACCCGCTGACCCCCATCATGGTTCAAAAGCGCTGATCCATGTCAGCGTGAAAGACAGGGTGAGCGTGGCTGCGGTCCGATTTATTTCAGCCCAGCGTGGTGAGGAGGAGGGGCTCTCATCCAACCCACACTCATTCAAACTTATATCTCTCAGCAGCCAATAGATCAACCTCTCGTACGCTCACCGTACGACACCCAGCCCTCCGTTCGCCAACCACAATTGGTAACAAAACTATTCCACAGCTTGTAGAGTAGACTTTTGGCTCGCTTTTGTATCTTTTGGGTCAACTGCAATAATAATAAGCGCTTTCGCATAGTACCCTTTGAAACCAAGAAATGGAGCTTCTTTCTATGTATTCGTTTTGGCACCGTGCTCAAGCGTTGGCTGCCTGTGCTCTCAGCTGTGTTTGTGTGTGTGGGCTGCTTATGCAAGCCCCGCCGGAAACACAGAGCACTTCAATCTTTGACTTTTGGCCTCTTTGACTTGGCTTCCGATTTTGTTGGTGTACTGAGAACATTAGGCGGCTGTGCTCTCCTCTATAGTCACTCACTGTTAAAGGAAAAGTTCACCCGAAAATGAATATTCTGTTATTACTTACTCACTGAGTTCTCAACCCGTATTCTGTTTTTTTCAGTGGAATATAGACAGAGATCCTGTTCCAATTCTAATTCCAAAAAATATCCAATTCTTGATGCTTGTTTATCAAGACTCAAGAAAGACAGTCTTCTAAAGCTACTATAGATTTTTGTGAAGTCAATATTTATATATTTTCTATACTGCATTCACATCAAAAATGGGACATTGTGTTCGATACTATAAAATAGGGGTTTAATGGTATACAAAATTCACGGTTCGGTACGTACCTCAGTTTTTAAATCACAATTCGGTGTAATTTTGGTACAGTTAGGAGGAAGAAAAAAAACAAAAATTTATTTTGTTATTAAAATTTGTAAACAGTTTACAATTTTTAAAACACGAATTTAAATAAAAAATTAAATACATAAAATAATATAGAATAAAACAGAAGTTCTCAAATAAGTTAATATGTAGTAAAACATTTACAGTTACACCCCAAAGTACAATGTGATACAAATGCAATACCAGTCAATAACAACTTTAATTTATATGAACAACACAATTTTGTGGTGCAACAGATCACAAAACTCACGGTTCGGATCATATTGGAGATTTTTTGGATAAGCTAATGTAAATGCTCACCATAGTTTAATTATTGTCATAGTTTAGAGTTTTGAAAATATATATTTCTAAACAGCTATATTTAATCTTCTAGGTTATGTCATACAGTTTGCATGCATTATAAAAAAAACTATATGTATAACAAATAAATATGATATAAGTGTGCAGTCAGAGTAAACAGTTGACAAATGGATCTCTAGAGATCAGATTATAAATGTGACTGGTGATCATGGAGTACGTATGTCGACTGACTTTCTCTCGTCGTCTTCAAAGCGTTACAGAATTAAAAGTGGGCAGCACGTCAGAATTCCTGTGGTGGTGCGCGTGGATCGCGTCTTTTGCGCTTTTACTCAACACAACATTACTTTAACATTACAGCTATTTCATGCAGCAGTTTAAAATAAGATAAACTGTGATCCGTTACACCACTGATATAAATCTATAAATATGATTTTGTTCTGACTTGTAATCTAAACAATTTTTCTTTTAGAGCTTGATGGACGTAGTCACTAGTCATTATATAAAAAATAAATCTTTTTAATTCTCCACTTTGACACAAGCATGAATAAATAACGACAACAGTTTAATTTTGGGGGATTTTTTTTCACAGCTTTAAAGAAATCTTTTAGATTTGTGTTAATCCACCCTTAGAGATGGAGACGTGCACGGTAAATCATTGAATCTTTCCGAGAGAGTGCTAAAGACTCCCTAAACTTCTTTTAGCTCGGTTTAAGATGGAGCTGTCAATTTAGCGCGCCACCTGAAGGGGCCGGGAATAGGCGACATGATTACGTTGCTTTTATTTGTGTAATTCCGTACATGTCAGATAGCGTTTGTGGCGGTGTGTGCACAGTAAATGAGGCACGACAAAAAGAGCTCTGCAGGCTTTTTTTCTCGCTCTGACAGGAGAGGCTATCACTTCTGTTAAAAGAGGGTGGCAAAGAACGGACACTCTGACACTATCTCTCTTCCGCTTCAAGCCTTCGTCCTTCCATCTTTCTTACTAACAAAGCACCAGCGCCTCTGTGAAAGGGCCCTGTCACCCCAAATAAATGATCTGTTTTCAGTGACTTCATTACAATGGGCTTCCTAAATATGGACTTCTTGATCCAACCCTACTTGTCAGCTGTGGTTTGATAGGAAAGATCTTATGTGGGAGGGGGGCGTAGCAGAGACACTGTGTGTTCGTGTGTGTGTGTGTGTGTGTGTGTGTGTGTGTGTGTGTGTGTGTGTGTGTGATACGACAAGGGTAATTAATAACCCGTGAGCCTCAAGTTTGACTGATTTGAAGGCCAGGGCAAAAAGATAGACAGAGTGCATTCACATACCAAACACACTGCTCACAAAGGACACCTGCTGTTTTCTATTTCTACCGATGAAGAAATACAGTACTGCACTGCACAAAATGGATGTTAGACAATGAGACATAAAGTAATGAGACTCACGGTTGAAACAAGTAAGAAAACCTGCCAGCGGAACAGACAAATGCACATTATTAAAAACGCGTTGTAATACATCAGTTTTGCTGCTTGCGTAAATTTCGCTTGTTTCAAGCATGAGGTATTATTTCCTGAAAAACGAGACAAATAAACTGATTAATGGTAGGACATTGCTTTCTGTTTCCCTTGTGTTTATATGTAAATATACTTTTTCTACATTTAACAGATTAGTTGGGAAATCATTTGCAGGTTGACTTCCGAACGCTGCTCTATTTGTTTGTGGGGGCATTTACTAACGCAACTATTTTACGATGTGTCTAATTTTGACTAATTCGTATGAATTACGAATTTGTACATTTCAGTACAAAATGCTTTCACTCCAGTGACGTTAGGTTTAGGTGCTTTAGTATTGTTTTTTTTAGTGATTGTACGTTTCTTTACGAATCGCAATGTACGGATTCATACACCTTGTACAATATTACAAATTCCCTTGAGATCAGCTTGGCATTTACACATTATCAGCATAAACACTTTTTTATACTTTTTTTCATCTGTGCAACTAGAGCATTTTAGGGGCCTATACATTTTGAAAACACTACCATTATTGTTTTTGTGTATACTACAAAAATTGCTAAATTGTGAAAACAGTAGTTTGTTGACAACATAAACAACAATGGTGAATGGTTGTTTGTTTATATTCACTTTTTTATAAACAGTTTGTATGAGTGCAGGCGCGTTGTGTTTCTTAGTGTTCAGTGACATCGGCAGCTATTGGCCTGGCAGGCATAATACAACGTTTTAGTCCTTTTGGGGTATCTGTGTGAATAAGGTAATTTTGAGAATATTGTCATCTGTTCTCAAAAACACAAAGGAAAAAACAGTGTGTGAATTTAGCGGCATCTAGTGGTGAGGTTGCGAATTGCAACCAACGGCCCACTCCACCGCCCCCCCTTTTGAAGCACTACGGTGGCTGACACAAGACTAAGATGTTTTCTCTTATTTTACGAATTGCGCTCTTTATAGCAGTTTGTCTGTTTAGGGCTACTGTAGAAACAACCCGTGGTGACCGGTGATATATGTAGATAGAAATAGCTGATTCTAGGGTAATAAAATCTATTTCTGTCAATAGATCTTCCAAAAAATGACACATTGGCCCTTTAATACACAATTATTGTGATCTGTTGTAAGAACTTTTGGAAGATCCAATGGCATTTCTTAGTCTAACAATTTTTCAACCAACGGTGGACACGGTCCTATTTTATCATGTGAACACTTTTCTTAGGGACACAAGTACAATGTCCAACTTTAGTATAATAAATGATGTTCATCTATGCGGGCCTGTTAAGCAGTAAGCGTTATTCTGGCAAAAAAATGTGAACGCTGTGGTTCTGTGTCACATTTGAATACCGCACCGTTTGTTTAAGCATCCTGACTTAAAAATCACAGACTCAACCAATGGTGAGACCTTAATGCAGGACTATGTATTTGATCAACCAATGGCAGACGGGACTTGCCTTCCTATCCAAAACAGTCATTATTTTTGCAATTCCATCTGGTGACACTAGTGCCGCAAAAAAAATTACACACTTCAGCTTTAAAGCAATCAAAAAACAATAAGCCGATATTAACGATTAGAAAATGACCTCGAGAGAGATGCGATTTGATGCCGTGGAGTGGGAAAAATGGAAAAAATTAAAGTTAGACAAGAAACTGATGTGACAGCTGAGACGGCAGAGATGGGAAAAGAGATAAAGGAAAATCATGGGGAGAGAGAGAGAAAGGGATAAGACGTGAAGGAAGGAAATTTCCTATTCCGTCAGACGGACCGTAGCTCATTCATTATTTTGTGGAAGCAATTACCACAGCCACCTGCTTTATCTGTAGCACTCATTGTTTCCAGAGCTGTTTGAGACCCCCACGATCCTCCACCATCTCTCTCTCTCTCTCTCTCTCTCTCTCTCTCTCTCTCTCTCTCTCTCTCTCTCTCTCTCTCTCTCTCTCTCTCTCTCTCTCTCTCTCAGTAATGGTGGTTCAGCTCACTTTGATTAAAGAACTCCATTTCGGTGTGTTAATAATGAATGGAACACACAGAGACATACCAGTGCTGTCATACGTTGTGTACCACACGCCAGTCCTGCGATCCTGCTGTAACGAGGTCGGAGGAACCGTTTCCCAGATGTACACAAAAGTATGCGCGATAGTATTCCCTGTTTTATTTGTACGCCTCCTACGTTCAATAATGAACAACTGCGTCACACACTGCTTGATAAGACAGCTTGTCATCAAAAATATGTAAATATATTGTTGATACACGCAGTATCATTGTTTGACTATCAAAGTCGTCGAAGTAATTTCATATAAAAAAATAAAAGCAAATAAACTTTTCCCTTAATAATTTCGGTAACTACAACAAAGAAGCTTGGTCATAATTGTCATAAAAAATTTTACTGAATCTGTCTTCACTAATTTGGAACAAGGTTTTAATGAAGGAAATAAAAACGTATTTGTCTGGTATGTAGTTAACACTCCAACACGGTAGGTGGTGATATTGTACCCGTTTGCCCTTGGAGTCACAAACTCATTACAAATAAAAGCATTAATAGCGGCAATAGCAGAAAATAGTATACCGGTTGGCACTTTTTAGGTGTGAGTTATATATGTACCAAGAAGTATATTCCTCGTGGTTAAATTATGTTTGCTCAACAACACCTAAGTACAATATTTTTGCAGCTGGGGTTGAAGTTCCAGTGTACGAAATTTAGCGGCATCCAGCGGTGGGTGAGGTTACAAAACTCAACCAACGGCTCACTCCACGCTCCTTTTCGAAGCTCTACGATGGCTGACACACGACTAAAATGTCGTCCTGTTCGCGCTTCTTTGCCGAAGGTGATAACATATTCACGAAACGCGCTCTGTGGATCAGTTTGTCCTTTTAGGGCAACTGTAGAAACAACATGGCGAATTCCATGAGAGGGAACCCGCGTGTATGCAGATAGAAATAAATCATTCTAAGATAATAAAAACATAATGCCTCATTATGTAAGGTCTTTTTGCACCTTTGAAGACAGTTATATTAAATTGCATTTCTGACAATAGATACTCCTTAATATACACGGTGCACCTTTAATACATCATATGTCAAAGAGCATACGGATCACGTGATAACGAAAACATGGCGAATGTAGTATGTCTGTACTTATACAAATTATTTAGAATATACTGCTTTAATGGTCGATAAGTAGGTGCATCAAATTCAGTAAGTACTGTCACAGTATGAAAAGGTTTTTTTTATTTGGTTATGTCTGTTAATTGTGTGTTAGACAAAAGACTGGATTTTAGTTTGACCCTTTATTCTAAAAGTTATTATTTAGAGATCTATACGTATAACCCATATATCTGAGGAATATTGTGCACGTAAGAAAGAGGGCTGTGTGGTTCTGCTATAGCTCTTCGGAGCAGCTGAAGTGGTAATTTGGCTTCGCAGGGGTCCGGATTAAAACTGATTATGGTCATTTGATGAATTGCTCCAAATTATAGACTTGGACACGACAGCCACAAATGTTCACAATTAAAAATGGAGAGAATGAGAAATTCCACTCTCTCTCTTCTGCTGTCTTCCCTTTCCATCATGTGCTCCTCTACTCTTTATTTATTAATCTCTTTCTGACCTTTTTCGTTTTCCTTTTCCTCTGAGTTGAACTCCATCCTCATTCTCTTTCACGTAAGGCACTCTCATTCACATTATTCTGTATTGTTGGAGTGTTGCCTATTATGCCAAAGTTCACCTTGAAAGGTGTTACAAAGGATGTCACTTTCCTGTGTAGTTTCCTTTTTTATGTTGACATACGTGATGATGCTTTTTGTCTCTATATACCCACAGCCCATCAGTATAGCACAAGTATCACTTCACCAAACCTGAAGTGTTCCTGTTAATTCATATACTGGATGTCATTAGGCCTTTTCATAAAGCCACTGAAGTACCTTAAAATGTGCGTCATTATTCGATGTGTTGGCGTAATTTCAGCTGAAACTGGAAGACCGTGTGCGACATATTGAATAGCTCCTCCCCTTTTTATGATAACTGATAGCATCTTAGCTTAGTAGCATTTTACAGCTTGTGACAGCAACAAAAAGAAGTGTTTTCCGATTTAGATTATAAAACTGTTACTACAGAAAGAAAAACAATGATAATGGTGAAAGGTTGTAAGTTATGTTGGTACATGACACCGGTGTTTGTCTCCTCTTTTACTTATCAGTGCTGTTTATAATATCTAGGCTGTGTAACCATTCATAATGTTCGATACACTTCAAAATGCAACATTCTGTGTAAACTCGCATGTATAATGCCTTCAGACGTCATTCGCCCCAATGGATAGCATATTACCCAATGTCTGTGCTGCTGCTTTTAAAATGTATCGGGCGAGATGCTTCTGGACTAGAGAGCACTTCATGGAGAAATTAAGTGCAGAATGATGTCATAAAAATTCTTCATTTCATTCTTGATTTGTTTTCAGTATAATTAAAAAAAAATTCAATTTTGTTTTAATAGGAAAAAATTGCCGTAGTTATGCAGCAGTTTCCCAGTAACTTACTGTAGATTAATATTTATCTAATTTATTGGCAACAGTTTGTTCAAAGATAAATGAACACTAAATGTTAATAAGTCTTTATCTTTACAGAAGAAAACTATAAAATAACAGCCTCATGCAAAGCATTTCTCCAAATTCCTCATCAACCTTTTCTGTTTTTTTTTTTTTTTTTAGTTCCCAGAAATGCTTGCATTTAGTTATTTTATAGTTTTTTCTGTAAAGATAAGGACTTGTTAATGTTTAATGTTCATTTGTCTTTGAACAAACTGTTGCCAATAAATTAGATAAATATAAATCTACAGTAAGTTACTGTAAACAGTTGCCAGTAATACTGTAATTTCTACAGAATTTTTTAACAGTAAACTTAAATGTTTTTCAACATTACAATATTCTGTCAGCACAACCTGCAAAACAAGTACATTATTTTTCTCATATTGTAATTACTACTGGAAATTCTTTTGCATGATTGTTTACGTAAACCGCGGTTTCACCATCACGTGGAACAGTTTTAAGAACAGTGAGGAACGGTTACAGTTATATCACTACTTGAGCCCACAAACCATTTACAAAAAGCTCTCGACCCAGAATTCTCAGCTCAAATCTGCTGATCTATATAAATGACTGGATTGCTAATGACATCATTACACTGAAGACACTGCGCCACCATGTTGGTATGCCCAAACGTTCTATTAAATTAGTAGGGCGTTATCACATATTAACCATTAAACAGTACTTTACCCATACCTGTAACTATAAACTGTGGGAAATTTATAGTTTAATATTACTTTGATAAGATGTATTTGAAACAAAAATGTATAGCATTTAGTCAAGGTGTCAAATACATGTACAGTTGGGGACAAAATATTGGTAAATATGAGCAAAGATTGCTGTGAAAATAAATCTGCATTGTTTCTCCTTTTGTTCTATTATTTTTTTTAACCACAGCATTTTTTAAATTATAATTCATTGAAGTAAAACGAAAGTGGGGAGAAATTACATGATGAAATAAATGTTTTTCTGTAATACACTCAGGTCAAAATTTTAGCCCCCCCAAAATTCTACTATTCTAATTCTAAAAACGAGTATATTCCCATTGATATATTTTCACACCAAGGTGACTAGAAACATGATGTTGTCCAGTCATGACTTCTAAAACTAAAGAATATAGTTCTGATGTGCAGCAGAAGATTGTTAAGCTACACAAAATAGAAAGTGGCTTTAATGAAATAGTTAAAACAATAAAAATTCTCATTTCCAACATCCGGGCAATAATCAAGTAGTTTTAATGGACTGGAGATGTTGCAAATCTGCCTTAAAGAAAATATGTGACTATTGTCTTGATGCACAGCGAGGAGAATTATTTGAGTGGCCAAAGACCTCTCAAAGATCACAGATGTAGAATTGCAGAAATCAGTTGAATTTTGGGGTCAAAAAGCCTTTTAAAAATAAAGGAAAACTGCACCTTCATCACCACAAGTTGTTTGGGACACTGTTCAAGAAACAAATCTTCTGCTCTCATGCAAAAACAAACACCACCATATTAATCTGCCATACTGGAATTTCAAACAGGACTGGGGTCTATGGCCATATGAAAGGAAAAATAGTTTTTTGGCAGCAATAACACAAGATAGATTTGGTGCACACAGGGATAAAAAAGTGCCCCATGTCCACAGTTAAATATACTGCTGGATTTCCATTGTTGTGGACCTAGTTTTAAACCAGAGGATTTGGACATCTGGTATGGATTATATCAAATACCAACAGATAAAAAAATAAAATCCTGACTTGCTCTTCTAGAAATCTTATAATGGGTTGGGGTTAGATCTTCCATCAGCACATTGGTTCAAAACAAACATCAAAAGCAACAAAAAATGGGTCACTGAACACAAAATTAAGATCCTGCCATAGCCATCCCAGTTCCCTGATCTGAACACTATAGAAAATGAGTGGGATGAACTGAAGAAAAGGGAGCACATTTGAAGGATCTGGAAAAATTCCGTATAGAGGAATAGTCTAAGATCACTTGTCATGTATTCTACATAACACATGTATAACAAATAACACTTTATGGTCTTCACTGTAGAAATTAAATATAGATTAAACGCTACTAAAGTTGTAATTTAATCAGTCAGGAGCAGGGAGTCTTTTTTGTCCTTCGTTGTTTGTTGAAAATTAAAAAAAAAAAAAAATGTTTAGATGCACAGATTGAATATACTGTAACACATGAGTTTGTTTCCAAACTTCATTTAAGACATAATGGATTACTTTTACAAGGATACTTGCTACTATGGGCATTTTGACATAATTTTGTGTGGATATGTCTGTTTAAGTAAAGACCCATTCACACTGGCCACGAATATTCGGTGCGAATGTTCGTCACAATAACGTTCAAGAACAAAAACAATAGATTTTTATGAAGCTTTTCACATAGAACGCGAAGCTTTACATCACGTGCTTGGAGCCGCCGCTGTTACACAAACGGGCCACGCCGTGACGCTAAGCACTGAAAACTGACAGCAAACTCTAGCAATACACACAGTAGATTAGGACAGCAGCTCTGAACAGGGGAACGAATTATACTAGATTATTTTTTTCTAGATTATTGTTTTACATTGTTTGGGGTTGGAGTTAATCATAGTTGCATATACACCAACGTAACGTATTTATTTAATAATATTCATCAGTACGCTTGTTTAAATTATTTGAAGCACTGCAATATTAACTACAAGTCTATAAAATAATAAATATGTAGGCCTACATTGTGATTTTTAGCTCAAAATAAATAGATGTAGAACAAATGTACAAATTGGTTCATATTTCCTTTAGTTAAAAACGGTAAATTCAGCAGTAAAATATCACACAGATAAATATCTATGATCT
This sequence comes from Oreonectes daqikongensis, assembly GCA_026939265.1. Lineage (NCBI taxonomy): Eukaryota > Metazoa > Chordata > Actinopteri > Cypriniformes > Nemacheilidae > Oreonectes > Oreonectes daqikongensis. The sequence goes on from JAOTQM010000206.1 coordinate 1,576,266, forward strand.
GCGTTATTACATAGTAACATAACTGCATACATCATCTTTGCTGAAGTAATGTTATATTATCTATCTGTTAAAAATATGCTTAAGTGGTGCTAAAAACACAACAATCATAACCAGTAAGACCATTTTCTAGTTAAAATATAACACAGGCATGAAAAGATACTCAAGTCATGTAGTACTACTTTTTACATCAGTCTGTATGCCTCCGGTTGAATCTTTTAGCCACGTTTCTCAGGGACTCACCAGCATCTTCTTCACCGAAACAACAACAGTGGACTCATTGTCCATCAGCACCACCTGGCTTACCGGAGTGAAATAGCAGCTGACGATAATCGTTTCGCTCTTGATGTGAAAGCTTGGTCCGTCGGGCATTTGTTTCGCTTTTTCGCATCGCTCGCAATGTGAACAGACCTTAAGAAGACGTGAAAGAGAACTCAATTCAGTATTTTGCATGTTGTCTGAGATGCGGCTTTCTGGCCGCGCGCATATCAGCCTGTGAGAACAGAATCAAGTTCTCTTTTGTGTCTTCTTGAGAATATTTTAAATAGGCAAGGCTTAACAACAAGCAAATTATAATTTTTCGTGACGATACAGCACTGGCTCGATTGGGCAAGTGACAGTTCTGTCAACTGGCCCAAGGGTCTCCCATGCTCCCATCGGGCAGTCCTTATTGTTGAGCCCTGAACTAGTCAGAACAACCCCTTTGTGCATGATGTGCATGATGTTCCATCATTTTTCCATCGTGTCAGATGTGTAATTCATTGCGCCAAACATCTACAGCTGAAATTTTATGAAAGACGCTCTGTCCTGATTTTAATGGAGCCTGTGATGACTGTTACAGTGAATCCCATTCCTGTGCCTTTATTTCACATGCTTTTAACTTCCGCCCACTGTCTCGTGTTTGAGATTTGAGTCTACACTTTCTTTCATCCTTTATCTGTCTCCTTTTCTTGTTCTTCCGGCTATGATTTTGACCTAGTCTTCTAAGATGTTTAGATCACTGAATGTTTAGATGGTTGTCCGAGCTCACTTTGCTGGGTCATGGTGAGATACTGCCACTGGTTCCTTTGACTTACACTGTAAAAAAAATCCAGTAAAAAATGAAGTTTTCTGGCAGAAATAAACCCTGTAAATATTTTCCCTGTAAAATTATACCCTTTATCGTTTTTCTTGTAAATTTGCTCTGTTTCTGTATAATAAACCATAAAATAACAGTTCCTTATTAATACTTCACTCATACTGCATAGCAGACGCTATAGGAAAACTCCTTTTTCTCAGAGGACTGAAGCTTTAGAATCACACAGTAAAACTGCACGGCCATTGGTTTGTGCAGAGTAAAAATTCAAACCAATAGCAGCAGAGCTGCACGGACCTATGGCGATAGAGCCGGCCAGACAGGGCGGGGCTTGCGGCTATAAAAGCCGCTCATATCGCCGTAGGAACTCAGATTTCTTCTCCTTCAGCGACGAGTCACATCTTTGCTGTACTATGAGCTTCACTGCTGACATGCCTTCGCAGAAGATTTGGAACCCCTGCTCGCTGCTTCGCAAGCCGCTTCAGCGCCTCGCAGCTGGTCCTTATTTCCTGTCGCCATTTGGCGAATCTAAAATCTATTTCCTGCGGTGTTGTTGTAAATGCCGCGCCATTTCTGTCGCTTGTGCAGGGCTCCCCTGCCAGCCGCCGATGGTCAGGGCAAGTGCATGTCATGCTTGGGGCAATCCCACTCTGAAGACGCACTCAAAGAGACAGGATGTCCTCACTGCGGGGACATGAGTCTCTCGTCTGTGCGCTCACGGATTGCTTTCTTTTCAGAGAGCCAATCTGCTCCTCGCGCCCTCCCGTTTTTTCCCTCTCAGGAGCCTGTGAGGAAGAAACAGGCCCGCCCTCGCATGCCTCGCCTTCTCCACCTAGAGAGGCTTCACCAGTCCGCTTCTCCCAACCAGACCAGCGTCCCTCTGCTGTTGCAAGCAATCTGGTCTCTTTTGGCAGAGGAGCATTCAACAATGACGACAGCATGTTGTTGGCGGCTTCAGACACTGAGGAGCTGTCGGGTTCGCTTTACGACCCGCCCCCCTGCTGTCTGTTGAAACCTGGGAGTCTAAGCCTGGGACGTACATAGAGCTTCGCCGCATCCTTACTGAGGCTGTTGGCGAACTGGGATTGGAGTGGTCTTCACCCGAAGAGCCCACTCCCAGCCGACTGGATGAAAGGTACTTGTTGGGGCGCCATGAAGCTCCTCGCCAGCGAGCCTCACCATTCTTCCCAGAGGTCCATGATGAGCTCACCAGGTCGAGGCGTGCCCCCTACTCAGCCCGTCTACTCCCCTCCTCTTCCTCCACTCTCACCACGGTCGATGGCGCAGAGGACAAAGGCTATGAGAGGAAGACTCCTCTCAATGAGTCTGTGGCCGCACATCTTTGTCCGCCCTCAGCCATCAAATGGAAAGCCAAGATGTCTCATCCATCTAAACCATGCAGAACCACCTCGGCCCTTGCCGGACGAACTTTCTCTTTGGCCGGTCAGGTGGCTTTGGTGTTCCATTCTATGGTGGTCCTCCAAGTTTACCAGGCCAAACTTCTCCGAAGGATGGACGAGTCTGGACCGGACCACGCATTCTTCGGGGAACTCAGGAGCGCTACTGACCTCACGCTGTGTGCCACCAGTGCCACGGCTCAGGCGATAGGGAGATCCATGGCCAGCCTCGTGGTGCCTGGAGCGCCACCTCTGGCTTACTCTCACAGAGATCAAAGAGGTGGACGAGAAGTCCCCTTCTTCGACTCCCACAAGCCTCTTCGGTTCCGTAGTCACGGAGTTCGCTGAACGCTTCACGGCTGCTCAGAAGTCTTCTCAGGCCATGAGACACTTCCTGCCGAAGCCTGTACCGACTCAGCAGCCGGCTAAACCAGCGCCTCCTGCTGCCAGCTCTACGGCTAAACCAGAGCCTCCTGCTGCCAACTCTACGGCTAAACCAGAGCCTCCTGCTGCCAGCTCTACGGCTAAACCAGAGCCTCCTGCTGCCAGCTCTATGGCTAAACCAGAGCCCCGTCAATGCTCCGACTCTGGGAAGCGCTTCCCTTACCCAAAGCGCCAGTGACCTCGGATCAAGATAAATCTGGATCCGGCGCCTCAGGCATCTTCCTGAGATGAAGGGAAGGAAGATGAGGTGACCAGGTCTCGCTACAGCTGAACCACCCTCAAAGTTACCTCTCTTGTGCACCCAAGCACCCCGTTCAGTTCCGAGTGCTGGCGAAATGTCTGTTTTCAGCCCTGTTGTGCATACCGGGACCGTTCTTTTAGTGCCCGCACAACCCACAACTTTTATGGTGGAAAAGCTAATAAAACACAAACATTTTCAGCAAAAGAGCATTCTTATGAAAGACGCTCTGTCCTGATTTTAATGGAGCCTGTGATGACTGTTACAGTGAATCCCATTCCTGTGCCTTTATTTCACATGCTTTTAACTTCCGCCTTATCACCTATTAGCTTGACCCTTCCGTTTTCACAGGGGTCCCCCCCTGCACTCTACTTGCCCCCGGACGACCCCGGGACAAGATTTTTATTATCATTCTTGTCTGAGCTCGGCAGGATTTTACTGGTTTCCCATAGCGTCTGCAACGCAGTAAGAGTGAAGTATCGATAGGGAATGTACCCTGAGATACCGGAACGAGTACTGCGTACCTGACCGTGTTCTGAGCTGCGCTCCTCGTCGCTTCAGTCGGAGTAACCCGAGTTCTCAGTCTATTGCCATAGCGCCGTGCAGCTCCGCTGCCATTGGTTCGAATTTTTACTCTGCACGAACCAATTGCCGTGCAGTTTCACTGCGTGATTCTAATGCTTCAGTCTTCAGAGAAAACATGTTTTTCCCCATAGAGTCTGCTACGCAGTACTCATTCCCGTATCTCAGAGAACCAAGGTTACGTCAGTAACCGAGTACGTTTTTCCCTGTAAAATTATGTGTTTTACCTGTTTTTCTTATGAATTTGACATGTTTTACCTATTTTAAAAATTACATGAAGAATCTGTAAAAAAACTGTACAATTCTGTAAAATTACGTTTTTTTTTTACAGTGTACCAGTGCTATATAGTTAGTCTAACAGAAAATTTGGCTGTGGAAGAATTTGACATGAATACATTTTCTTATTGCAGACTTTTGTGTCTTGGTCAATTTAACCACACTGTTGTTTGAAACACTGACATTTCTTCTGGAACTCTAAAACAGACTTGCTACTATTTTTAACTGTTTTTAAGATGAAACATCTAGGAAGCAAGAAATGTAAGTGAAAGCCTTCATTTGGTCTCTTTTGTTATATGTTATCTGTGAGAAAGATGTGAGAAACAATTGAGATATTAAATAAAAGACCTTTTTTGGGGTCTCCTTGTTCAGAGAAAAAATAGAATTGGGCAAGAAGTAACAAGGTTGTTTTAAAATGTGCCTAATAATAACTAGGAAAACAACTAAGGCAACATATCCCAGCCAGAAGTGTGCGCTGTGTAACGTAGCAGATCTGTTGTTTTATGTAACAGATATCCTTTTATAGGATCCATCATTAAACTGGCTGGATTACATAAGGTCTATAGCTTTCTTCTCTGCTCTACCTGTGCTTGCTGATAAACTCGGTTGTTTGGTGGGACAGAGTTTGCCAAGCCTGTTATCACCACTCCAGTACAAGCGCCAGGAAGGAGGCATACCAACGGAGACAGTTGCCATGGTAACACTGCTACTGGTGGCAGCCGTGGGATGTGGAGGACATTAGATGAGAGAGGGTTGGTGGAAGAGTTTCAAACATTACACACATAAATATGTTCTGAATTAGAGCATGTTAAATAGAGACCAAAAGAATTTAGTTTATCATGGGTTTAGTACAAGTTGGTGTTTAATCACCACTGAAAATAAACTTGTATGTCATTTTTATAGTATTCCACTTAGACTGGAAGTCTATGGGGCAAGGCATTGCACGGGTTAAAACTTTAGAGATAAAATTGTATAAAAGTACAGCCACAAGAATTAAGTTATATGTGGTAACATGAGACTAAAGTTATCCAATTTAAGAAATGTGCAGGGTACAATATGTGCTATTTCTGCTCACAGACAACATTAGTAAGCAGTTTTAAAGTTTCTTAAATGAAACTGAAACAACAAAACACTCCATTTTTATGTCGGTTAAACACACCACAACAGCATTCATATTTAAAACAGTTGTTTATATTATGTATTATTAAGATATATTAGGGTATATATTTGTATTTTATACAAACAAATGCAGATTATTTTGTCAGAAATGTTTACATTTATTACTTTAAATATTTGAATATATACCTGTGGTTACATATTTAATTTGTTTTATTATTTGTTTTATCATTATTTGATTAAACACTAAAACAAGAACATAAAGTTATATATATAGGCATTTTAAAAGGGATTGTGAATGTATATACCGACGTGGAAAAATTAAGAGACCATTTCAAAGACCAATTTACTATTTATAGATATGTGTTCGGGTAAAATTATTATTTTATTCTGTGAACTACTAACAATATTTCTCCCATATTTCAAATAAAAATATTGATGTATTTTTCAGACCTGAAATACTGAAAAGAAAGTTGATATATTCACTTTTAAGCATTTATTTTGGAAAAGATAAAAAAATATATGATTTTGTTTAAATTTAACAGACACTGGACTGAAATGCCACAATACATCTAAATGTTGATTAAACAAAAATGTTAAATGGTCTCTTATTTTTTCCGTGGCTGTTTATATATATTGTATAAAAAGTGATTCCAAATAACAGTATTTGTAAAAATGTTGCAGACCCAACTGCATTTTTACCACATAAATATATATAGTGTAATTTATGTGCTGTTTAAATAAAAATTTATTTTGTATATTGGTATTGCTGTCTTTAGGGATATACCACAACCAATCCTACAATGTGATATTTACCAGAAACACACACACACACACAACGTAAGCATTAACATGGACCAAATCCACTGACAACCCATAATTCCCCCTCTTCAGCACACTACTCTGGAAACACGGCAGATGTTTATGTTTGATTATAGTTATCTTAGTATCAGAAAATCAATGAATCCGGTAGGTTAGGAAAGCGTGCACATGTATCTTGAATATATTCCCTGATTATTCAGTGTACCTGAGTGTCACACATTGTACTTATAAGACATCGAAAATCACATGTAGAAAATAGAGGCTTTCTAGGTCCATCTAGGGTTTATCAAGCAGCTAAAACTATGACAGCAACAAATTACATAAAAAAATAAGAAAAAGGTCAATAAAAAACAACAGCTATGTGTGACACTGTGCAACTGAGTCTACCTTCCTTCAACTTTTGTCACATTTTATTAAAATTTATATAAAGAAAAGGAATATAAAATTGTGGAATATTCTCATGGCTCGATTTGTTACAGTATTCGCGCTAACCGCTAGGCCACAGCTTAAATGTGTTAACCTTTTTTGGGGGGGATTCATTTCTTTCAAAGCATATAAAAACACTGTATTTACACATAAACAATTGCCAGAATGTTTTGTTTACTTTCTTGATGCAGAATTTGATTGAAAAAGGTTTGACAGAGCGATGTTATTTTACAATAACCGAAAGTAAAAGGATCTTTGGTGCTGAGATGTGTGGTATATAGTTGCGCTCACAATGCGAGTACAGGCCAGAGGATGGTGTCAAAGATGAAGCCAAATTTTCTTGACAGCCTACCAGAACCAACAAACCTACTAGCTTGACATTTCATTTGTACACTATCAGGTGAATCAAAACTAAAAACTGTACAAAGACAACTCACAAAATTGCTAAATGGGAGCATATTGAATAAATGATCTCTTAAAAATAAAAGTGCTTCAAAGGTTTTTCACAGCGATACCATAGAAGAACCATTTTTGGTTCCACAAAGAGCCATTCAGTCAAAGGCTCTTTAAAGAACCATATCTTTCTTATCTTTTATAATCTGAAGAATCTTTTTTCAGATTTTTAAGGTTCTTTATGGAACCATTTAGACAAAGTTATTCTATGGCATCGTGAAGCACCTTTATTTTTAAGAGTTTGTGTCATTATTGTATCAAGGATAGAACTTAAATGAAAGACATGTACAGGTATGTGAATTAGGCTGAATTCACTTTACAATCATATAAACAATCATGTAATAATCAAATATATATCAAATGATACAAGCTGCTATACATTTGCTCTTTTCCTGCACTTTCTTCAAAGAAAAGTTTGAAATCATCTTTGTTCAGTTTGCATCACCATCAAACTGTTTTGTCTTTTTCCTTATCTCTTGTTGGCATTAGAAATAAGATGGATGAGAGAAACTCTAAATTCAATGTCAACATTGTGAAAGTATTTTGAAGTGTTATGTAACTACTGTTGATGAAAATACAGGGTCTTCAGGGTCCACTAGTGGTCTGCCTGGAAGGGCCACAGCTTCCCATTATTTTTAGAAGAACCGACACTTTTAGGTAGCGAATTTTATCCAAAACAACTTACAATGCATTCAAGTTTACATTCCTTAGTTTGTTTTCACTGCGGATTGAACCCATGAGTTTGGCATGGTTTGTGCCATGATCTACTTGTACCAGTTAAGCTTAATAAATCTCTGTTAGGATAGCAGGGGATGTAGGAACCTTGGTACACCAAATTCAGACCAACTATTTCTCTGGATGTCTTTTCTTGTATCATCAAAGCATTTATGAAAGAGGATATGATACAGAAAAGAATCAGGGACAATAACTGGTAATAACCAGCCAACCCTAGAAAAACTCATAGCAGTTACTTGTTGCCAGACTGCATCAGCCTTTTCTGATGATCTGAGGAGGAACCTCTTTTGGGATGGCGGTAATTCCGAGCATGTGGAGCTTGTCCAATATCTTTTAAAACTGAGAGAAGAGTAGTTCCTCTGATGTCTGGCTTTTTCAGTCTTTTCTGCCACATACAGTAGCAGGGCCGCTGTTTGATGATAGGTCTTAATCTAGAGGATGTGATAGATCTAGATCTGTTATCGGTCTATGCTAGGTCTTGATATTGTGGATCAAGATGGCTCAGTTCATTTCTGCATTAGATTAACGTGACATTGGTCATGAAAACCCCCACAATGGCTGGCCATTTTAGTTTCCAACATTTGGTGGTTGAACAAGAGCAAAACCAATTAGAATATTGTTAAATGTGTATATATCTTGACACTGAGCTCATATAGAACCTCTTTACATCCCCTCAGACAATCCAATTCTACATCCATACAACCAACAGTGTGCAGATGCTATGTTGAGTTCCCTTCACAAACTCTGAAACAATGCAGGAACACCTCATATGCAATGGATTTGGCTTCAGTAAGGGGGATAATGTGTCACATCTGTCAGTAGAAAGATGGATTTGTGACACTTGGTGGACACAAGGTGCCAGCCACCTAACAATCCATGCTAACATCTAATTCTCTTGAGTAGTGGCACTAGAGGTTTGGTTAGTTTCCAAGGGACAGTTCATTTGCAGATTTCACAGCATGTGAATGTCATATCCTGTCCACTATGTTGCACACTCTGAGGGGGGCAATAAGGGTAGGAGTGCTTTCGGTTTTCAGGCCCAAACTTCCCTGGATGCAGCACATATGTAAGAGCTTCTGTATTGTATAACTGTTGTTGGCACCTGTATGATAAATTGATTGATATTACATTAATCAGTTTCTCAAATTATAGGGCTTAAAATAGCTAATAATTCAAATGCTTGTATCATTTATTCACCCTTGTGTCATTGCTGTTTGACTTCATTTCTTTTGCAGAACACAAAAGAAGATAATTTGAAGAATGTTAGTAACCAAACAACACTAAAAATATCTATGTTTGTGTTAAACTTAAAGGTGCAGTTTGTTAGCGGTGAGTCTACGAATTGCAACCAACGGCTCACTCCACTGTTCACCCCTTCCTTTCGAAGTACTATGGTGGCTGACACAGAACAAAGAAGTTGTCACATTTTTGCTTCTTTGCCGAGTGAGATAACATATTTACGAAACGCCTGAGATAACATATTTTTCTTTAAATACAAAAAGGTAGGATGGAAAAGATGGCCTCAAAGCTATAGACATGGACATGTCACAAAACCTTTTAATCTTAACTAAATCCTAAATCTTAAAAACAATCCGGCTTTTCTGTGGTCGCCTGTTTAAATAGGTCATAAAATGTTGAATTATGGACCATATTCTCTATTCCAGTCTCTTATGACAAAGATGCTAGCCAGAGGGACTGTTCGCATATTCCGTATTGTGTAATGTAGTGAGGTAGGCCATTGACTGGCCATCACATATAAATGATGGTTCATAATGTTGAACATCCTGGTGGATGACACTAAGACCTCAATAAAACATGAGTCCCCGGAGAGCAGGTGAAAAAAAATCATCAGTCAAGGAAAAATGCAGGAGGGAGAACAAGAGAAACATTTTTTTAAATGTACACTACTGTAGACATTATTTATATTAAAATTAGCATATTTGTGGGCCTGGTTTTCTTTTTCCTGTCAAAAACATTCCCTCCACTGTTTTTCATCTTTCTTCCCAGTGTGATCATCTTGTGTGTGTGTGTGTGTGTGTGTGTGTGTGTGTGCGTGCGCGTGCGTGCCTGCGTGCGCGACTGGGGCAGACGAAGGTGCAGAGATAAGTTATCAGACACACTCACTTCCTCTAATTACCTTTTAATAGACAACCATTAAAGATTTCTATCCTGAACCGTAATTAACCTGGGTCCACTCACACGCCAGTCACTTTTATCTGTGTCTATGCATGTGTGATGTGTGTGTTGGAAAAAACTCTAAAATTTTGGAAAGTTTAAAGCAATTATCTGATGTACAACTTGTCAGATGATAACCTCTAACAGAATTTAAACAGCATATGCGTGTGTGGCATAAGGTTGGGATCTCAGGCCATAAAACAGATGCATCCCCTTAAACGAGTAGTTCACGCAAAACCACTCAAAAATTCTGTCATCATTTACTTGTGTGATTTTAAACCTGTATGACTTCCTTTCTTCAGCAGAACACAAAACCAATGCAATTTAACGGGGACCATCGGTTTTCGTTTACCAGCATATCTATCAAGAAAGTTGTGCAGCAACTGCCTTAGGTTGAGTTGGATGTGGTGCTCTCTCATCCAAACTGTGATGTCTCCCAGACAGGTTGAGATTTGTGCTTGTCTGGTGAGATTGTCTGGCTGTCAACATAACAGTGACACAACATGCTGCTGTGATGATGGGTCCCAAGAATGTTGTGTACATGGAGAATATGAGTACACCAAGCACTGACCCTTGAGGAACCCCAGTGACCATGTGATGTGATTTGGGACTCAAACCATTAAAGTGGAGTACCTGGAATCTTCAGCAATGAGAATGTTGCGATCTGATGATTAGTTGTGTTTTAACGCTTCAGAGCTATCCAGGGAAGTAAGGACAGACCACCTGGACTGTAATACTATGTGAACTTTTTAAGTCTGAATCTTCATCAGCTCCCATGGTCTTATGTGATGACAAAGTTTTGCACATTTTAGAATTTGGTAGATGCAGTACATCATCTCTTTACACCATTGTTCACATCAGATATAATGAATATTATGTATTCAGACATCCTATTCATTTACAAACACGCTTTTGCAGACTGTGCATCAGGGAAGTATGCATATTCTGACACGAGGATCGAGTTCATTAATGTGTTCCCTTTCTCACTCCCTCTTTCTCTCTTCTGTCTGTCTTGAGTCTCGACTAAATTAGTTTCAGCCTCAGACGGCTCGCCCACAAACCATTCACAGTCTGTCATTCACCAACAAAAAAATGGCAGCCTATTGTCTGACTCTTATGAAACTTCCGGAAGTCTGGGTGCACAAGTTGCTATTGGTCTGGGCAAAGACTAATAAAATGGGAAACTAACTTGTGTCTCTGCCCACATTTGGTAGCACTGAATCATTCAAAGATGTTTTGAATGTAGTTAGTAGCTTCCTCAGTGTCTCTAGACACTGGTCTCTTCTTTTGCTGTGGCCGACACAATTGTGTGTGGGCCCTGTGGATATTAAGTCAGATGATGTACTGTACGTTATGGCGTGTTGCATGACTGGCCATACAACATCAACTGTCAGAATCTGTGCTTGCTCAAGGAATAAATGTTTGGCTGTTTAGCATGGGCCCATTGATTTCTCATGAGATGGCATAACTACATTATCATGACCCAAAATTAACATTTCTTTGACATGCATAATATTTAATAATAATATTATAATATTTCTTATAAGCATATTAGAATATTGTATAAGTTATAGGGACTGTATTGATACATTGAGTGTTAATGTTGTGCCAGTTACCATTGTCATGATGTAATTTTGCAAATTCATGGTAGGCTACTTCCAGTCAAAAAAACTTTAGTAGTCCCATGAGCAAAGATGGCAGGTTTCAATTTGTGTTTCTCAGGGAGGTCATGCACCAGCTGAGAAACTGCCAGTGAGATGAAATGGAATGCTAGTGAGTAGCTCTTTTTAAGTGTTACAGACCTCCTTGGTCTAAAAAAAACTGTGAAGTGGATCAAACTTAGATCCATGGTCATTTTGGCTATCCCTTTTGCTCTTTGCATTTCCTACATCTCTTTTTCTCCGTCGTCTTCTCCTGGGACTAGTTTTCTGAATATGTCCCTCATTTTCCAATCCCTTGTAAAACAATTTTACCCTGCATGAACAGAACAAAAGAAAGTCAGTATATCAAACAAGTCAGTTAGTAAGTAATTGAGCGACTCACTGCGAGTCAAATACCCGATTGAGTGAGCAATTATGTTGAACGACTGAAAAAATGTGCTTAGAATGCTAATGCCTAAACCAAATTGTCTTGTTAACACACTGGACCTTTAGCATTATTCATACACACTTTCGTTTGTGCCCAGACGTTAGGCTTGCATGCGTCCGCGCATACGTGAGTTAGCATCTTTGTTTAGCTGCTCTTTCAGAGTTACCGCGAGTCAGCCCGATAGATTAGAACAGAGCCGGGTCAGCATCTGACGTGAAACAATTTAGCTGTGTGAAAAATGAATTACACTCGAAAATGACGTGACAGGTGGAGGGGAAAAGAGGTGAGCCACAGACCTCTGGTACTCCAGAGAGGAGAGGTAGGCGCCGGGCCGAGCACGACCCAGAGCTGCGAGCCTGTGTGGGGGTTGATTGAGAGGGCAGGGTCAGCCATCTTTCTGGCTGGATAATTTGGTTTTGACAGCAGCTGTTTCATGGCCTCGTCCTGCCCCTATTAAAGAGGAGGGACGGGGCCGATTATACACACACGGAGCGCCGCACACCTACTCTGTCAATGTCACTTTTCAGCTGGTGATCATAGCAATGATGAGGATGAATTTTTGGTTAATAGGCTGAACTTTCAAGCATCCGATAGTGAGGGGCAATGGTGTGTGATATCACTTATCTAGATGAACAACTTCATTTGTATCATCTATATTTTTTTACCTTCTCTTTCTTTTTTCTCTCTGTCTACCTTATGAGCAAACTGTCTAGACTGTAATTAATTTAGGACATTCCTATCTCTAGGAAAAACATGGATTACTGGATCAACACACACCCAGACTCAATAAGATCACGATTAATGCTCACAATGCAAGAGACTCACAAATACTTATACACATACTTAAGCATAGTTGCAGGGCTTCATTCTTGAGGTGTAATAACTCTAGCAACTCTAGGAAGGTGGCAACCTTGGAATTGAGTCCGGAGGTCTTTAGAGCTCTTGTGGAGGAATGGAATTTTTTTTAAGAAAACCGTTATGAATGTTATGTATTACCAAAAAAACAAGACCGTTCTTAAGATAGAGTTAACATAGACTTTTAATCTTTCCCAAAGATAAATCTTGAGAAAAAATTTATAAAAATAAAAATTCTCGAAACGAAAGCTGTCGTAAATTCATCTTAAAGTTACGATAGCCTCACGGTTGTCTTAAAGTGTAAATGTTTATTCAAGAATTTAAGAAATGTTTGAGAATTTTTTTGTTAAAGAATTCAAGGTTTAACTGAACCTTCTTTACAAAGATTAATAAAAATGTAACAGTTCAATTGAATGGAAAAAAATTTACACATTAAAATAAAAAAGAAAGACAACCCCCAAGAGAGGACTTTTTAAAGTAGTCCTGCTTTAAAGTTTAAAGAGGTGTCATATAAAGCAATTATTAAAGCAAATTATGCTTATTTGAAAATTCAAAAAGGTTTCTGCAATGGTTAGATTTAGGGTAAGGGGATAGACTATACAGTTTGTACAGTATAAAAGTCATTCATGGAAGCTCCCTGACAATGTGTGTATGCACACATGTGCATGCGTGTACTTACAGTGTATATTGAAGACCAAATATGTGTACACAAAAATAAGCAAACCGTACTTTTGGGAATGTCCTCGTTTGTAAACATGTTTTAGGGTTGGGGTTAAAGTGTGGATCCCTAGCTGTGTATACAGAATGGAATGTCTATGGAATGTCCTCATGTGTGTGCGTTTATCTGAGAGTATCACCTGAATGAATCGTCTTGCTGAACATTTTTTTTGTCAAGATGCGATTTAGAGAGTTTTAGCTGGAAAGCAAAAAAGCCGGAGCCATTTTAGCTCAGACTGTGCAATCATGCAAACCTTTTGTAAGAACAGTGTGTTTTTTGATCTAGTCAGCCCTTAGAACATACCACATGCATCTTTCTGCAGACTGACATACTGTGGGGAGGGGATGGATTTTGTGAAGGATTGTGGGTAATGATCATTACACAGTTTGCCAGCACTAAAACTATCTATTATACTGATGACAGCTCTTAAGGGGAGCCGGCAGTGTGTGTGAGTGTTCATTCCCATAGTAGACAATATGTTCATTGTTGCTACTCAAGTTTTATAAAAGTGAACTAAATGGTTTTGTTGGAGACGCTTCTATAAGTTTTGTCCTCTGAAAGCAGTTTCTTGTCTATGAAGGATACCTGGACTACATAGACTACCATACTCATTTAAAGGAATAGTTCACGCAAAATGTATTTATATACCCTCATGTCATTTAAAATTTTTATATGACTCTTTCTACAAAAGAAGATATTTTAAGAAATGTCTTAGTGGTTTGTGCCCATACAATGGAAGTCAATGGTGCCCCAATGTTTGGTTACCAACATTCTTCAAAATATGTTATTTTGTTTTCTGCAGAAGAAAGAAAGTAAAACAGGTCTGGAATGACATGAGGGTGAGTAAATGATGAAACAATACTTTATTAAGCTGTTTTTAAAAAGCATTTGCTGCTAAACCCATGTCAAATTTTTTTTCTTTTGGCAATGAAATATCACATTTAAAATATAATTGGAGAATAATGTGAGCAATGAAGTATTTACATATCAAACCCATTGGCATTAATAAGGTATTTCTAATAAATAGTAGAAAATTATCTTTATTAATAATGACGATCTCATATTTGGAGTAGAATTATCTGTAGCCCTCACATTCCTTATCGGGAGCTCTGCAGTTGTTTGTTTATTTGTGTTTGTTGTGTCAACATACAGTGAATTTTATTGGATTTGTGTATGGATACACTCATCACATGTTTTTTATATTTCAATTTTTCAAGCGCCCAAATACACACACACACACGCACGTCTGGGTGGCCGTGAGGTAATCAGGTCCAGGATTGGAACGCAAATATAAATTGATGGATTGTGGATGAGCGCATGAGCTGTGGCATCTCCATGACGATAACACCCAATTTGACTGACAGGTGGCATGGCATTGCGCCGTTTACCAATCGGAGGCCATCAACAAACTCATCAAAGATGAATTTTGAAAAAAAGAAAGAAAACATCAATGCAATTGGAAGAAAAAAACAGAAGAGTCGTGTAGGAATGCATACGGCTACTTTTTATTCATGGGTTTACACTGCAATATCGGTTAGGTCAGCGGCAAAGAGGAAAAACACACGTTCATTTTCGAATTCCGCCCGTCATTCAATCTTGTCCAGCTGAGATGGCATACTAATGCATAGAGCCACACACTCACTACAGCAGGAAATCAAAGAGTCTTATCTCCCCATATACATATCAAAATGAATATGCTGCCCAGAAAACAACATAACCCACTGTGCTGTATGCTACTTAAAACAATCTACTTAACCATATAATTACTATAATTATTTTTTGTGCACAAAGTGTCCCCTAAACTTATTTGAAGCACCTCTAAATCTTGTCTTTGTGGGTAAGAGTCAAGTCAGTTTTGCACATCTTGACTTGCGATTCTTTGCCGTTCTTCCTTGCAAAACCATACTAAAAATCTAATTGGTTTGAGCGTCACCTGTGCACAACTCTCTTCAGGTTATTCAATAGATTTTCAATGGGATTTAGATTTGACTCTGGCTTGGCCATTCAAAAACCTTGATCTTGTTTTGGTGAAGCCCTTCCTTTGTTGATTTGGAGGTCATTCATTCAGGTCATTGTCATGCTGATTCTTCTTAATCTCAAGTGTTTTGACAAAAGCCTTATGGTTTTGGGAGATTTAATGGCTTGGATATTTGTTTTTGGTTATAAAAGGTTGCCATCCCCTATAGCCCAGACATATGAAGAATTGGAGAGATTGTTGTCACATGTAAGGAGCAACCACTAGCTAGAAATTGTTGCAATTCTTATAATTTAGCTGGAGGCCTCTTGGCAGTCACCCTTACCAGTTTTTTTCCTGGTCTGCTCATCAATTTTGGTGGGATGTCCTGGTCTTACTAATGTCACTGTTGTGGCCTATATTCCTCACTTTGTTGATTACTCTCTTTATATTGTTCCTTGGTATATTCATTGTCCATATTTTTCAACAGTAAGGTTCTGAATCATATGCAAGTGTTTTAACAGTAATACATATACACAATGTTTTTAACTAAAAACTTAGCATTTTGGCTGTCCGATTACTGTCCGATTACATGGGGCTGTCCCCCAGAAAAGAGTTCTGGAGGACTATACACACAGCCTTCAGTTTATTGGTATGTGCGAATACAGTGACAGACTACATGAGTGGGTTTGTGCTATTAAAGAGTTTAATAACACTTATCCAGCAACATATTTGCATATGCCACATTCTAAACACACATTTACAAACGGTATTAACAGTGAATAACTTGCCCTGACATTGTTAAAATATGTCAGTGCCATTGTTTTGTCTTCTAATACACACCAGTAATAGCTTTCTCTAAGGCATTTTTATAAAAGCGACCTAAATATACTAATTTAAATAAGGCAGTTCTGGCTTAAGCTAAGCCTTGTCTGTAAAACCGGGCCATTGTGTTTCTTCACAGCTACTGGCCTGGCGTGCATAATATTTATTGTCATTTTGGCAAATCATTTTGAAAACCGTTGACGTTGTATGTAAAATTTTCTAAAATGCGCCATAAAAACACCAAATTAGATAATGTGTGTTTTCTATTGGCAAGGTTGCACTTAAATTTTTTCCACCCATTTCAACTTGAAGGGCCCTATTTTAACGATCTAAGCGCTTGGTCTAAAGCGCACGGTGCAAGTGTCCGGTCTAAACGGGTTGTCCCTATTTTCGTAATGAGTAATGGGTGTATTCTGGGCAAAACGTGCAGTAAACCAATCAGAGTTTCATCTTTCATTCCCTTTAAGAGATAGTTGCGCTCGCGCGATGGAATATTTGCTATTTACACAAAAGACTGAACGCTTCTCTAGTAAGGAAGCGGAACACATTATTATTGTGTATTAACACACTATTATTTACATAAAGATAAAAATCCTGTCCTGGTCGGCTCACGCACTTTAACCTCGTGCACGGGCAGACCATACAGGACAATCTACATTTGGATTTTTACGTACACAATAATAATCTTTTACATTGTAAACCCTTTGTTTTTAATATTTGGCTTGTTTGTGTGCTGCTGCGCTTCCCTCTGTGTAATAAGCAAAGTGAACGCGCGTTGTGGACCCTCACAGAAGCGCATTTTCAACTAAATAACAAAATTTTTGCCATTGACTTTAGACTTTAAACCAGGTTTGAGTTGGTCTATGGCGCAGTCTATTTTCAGTTCCTCAAAATAGCAATGTGCCAACAAGGTGCCTGAACTCACCTCTTTTTTAGATGAATTTGCTATTTAAACAACACGGCGCGCAGCACAGGAAAATGAGAACTGCTTTAATTTTTTACTTTAAGTTACTTTTTATATAAAACTTACTTACAAATCTAGTTGCATTTCTTATAACTTATAATAGACGATGTGGTAATGGAAAAACATGCATATCATTTTTTTACAGTGTGTTGGTTCACTTCACTGCACAAAATGACATTCTTACTAAGCATTTTTCTCTTGTTTTCTAGTAAAAATGTCTAAAACTTCTTAAATCAAGATAGATTGTCTTGACAAGAATTTAGAAAAAAAGATATTTAGTTTAATGAAAGCCAACAAGCAATGGGGTGAGAAAAATAGACTTAAGAAAAAAGTGTATTTTTCTCATCCCATTGGCAGATTTTTGGGCTTGTTTTAAACATAACATTCTTATATTTTCTTTCATAAAACAAGACTAAATATTTTAGGTCACTTTTCTTGCCAAGAAAATGTATCTTGATTTAAGAATATTAAGATATTTGTACTATATAACAGGACAAAAATACATAGAATGTCATTTTTTGCAGTGTTCAAATCATCTGTTTAACGTTTGTGGTTATCGTTCAATGGCAAACAAATGGTTAAATATTGACCAAGACTGTCCAAGATACTGATGTATCAGACTGCCAGAAAAAGTTTTTTTCTCCGATAAAAAGAAGTAATAATTTCACCATTTAGCTTTTTCTGAAGGTATCTGGCTACACTCAAATCAATAAAAAATACATACTGTATCACGCACACATACACAGCCTGTACCAGAGCAAATAAATAAACAAGCATCTGTCAGCATGACAGTTACGTTTAATGCATCACCTCATTTCCATTGAATACGTGTCATTCAATTGCCAGAGGCTACCATCTGTTCTCTTCATTCCGATTCTGTGATATTGTCAGGCAATATTTAAGATAACCTAAAATGTTCAATTACAAACTTTAAACGTATCCGTACGCTTCAGGGACCCGCACTAACCATTATATGTGTGAGTAATGGGTTGGACGGGGAAATGTGATATCAGAGAAAGAAAAGGAGTAAATAGATGTGTCAGTATCAAGCAAATTGTTACTATTGAAAATAAGCAGACAATCAATATAGACGTGGACCATAATTCTTAGGGTCTGGAAATAGGCTTTTTTCTCAAGTGATTTATACTGAATACAGACAGCCATCACCTGCTCTAACCAATAAACCTGAAAGATATCATTGCCAACCCTTATGCACCGACACATAAATGTATGCAATTGTTTCATTTCACGAAATCACGGGTCTTGATTTATAAGACTGTTGATTTTGCGATCTCTCCTTGTCATGATAATAGGGAAGAAAATGTGAGTAGCTAGATATTTAGGTGCAGACCCTGCAATTTTCTAACTACAAAGTCATGCCTGCAGCTGTCAGATTGTTAAAAGGATATCCATCCTCAATTTTTAAGTGAATCTTTTTATTTGGCTGAGGAAGTACAGCGTACGAACCGTGAATTCAATTTTAAATTGAAACACCTTTATTCAAAAGAAAGGTTCCAATTAATAAATGCGGCAATAGAAAAACTGAAAGTCGTGAGGTTAGATCAATGTTGAGGAATAAAAAGTAAAAAATGAAATAAAATGGCAGTAACAGAAGTTGTTTTATTTATGAAATAATGCAGCATTTTCTGTATACAGCATCAGATGCAATGTTGCAATGTGGTAAACATTGAATACGGTCTTAATGCGGGGGTTTAATAATCAGACATGGAATAATGACCTCATCACAGCTTGCCACGCAGCAAACGTCTGAATTCCGTGTCGTCAGTGCGCGTCAGATTCTCTCATACGTTTGAACCAGCTGAAATATGAAAGGTCACGTCCATTAACAACAGCATTTTCTTAATGTCAGTGCTTTTAAGAGCCCCTGCTAAAGCACACCTCTAAAAGCCAAGCATCACTTTATCACCACCGATGGGTTCACACTGCGAGTTATGGCATCGGAGCTCGTCAGGTCTCCATAAAAGAAACGTTAATGACATTAATGGCCTATTACTTTAAGTGCAAAAGAAGGCATAAATGTTCTGGCTCTAAAACCACCTCTCTGAAGATTAAAATCTTTATATGTAGGGAAGAGCAACAAGTCACCAGCTTAAAGGTGCCTGTACCTTGAAAATCTCAGGTGTGATAAATCAAAGTATTGAATAACTCCATGTTAGTAATTTAGGATAAAGTAATACTAGTAATTTTTCTACATTTTTAGGCGCATGGTAGTAGTTCAGGTGTTTTTGTAACAAGCTACTTTTAACAACAGTTAGTGTATAAATGATTTTGTTGCATTGTAATGCGCAGACATCTCGTCACCTTGGAGTCATAAGGTTCATTATAAGGCATCTCAAAACTGCTTAGAATGCAGATAGAACCTTACGAAGGTGGCGATCTCTATTTCCAAGCAAGTTCATGCTATCATCAAATGTTTGGTGTAATACAGTGCGTTTACGGGTCAAAAAACATTATATTTCACATACCGTACATTACTGTTGCTCCTCTCTGCCTCATCTTTCTGAAACACAGCAATTTTTACAAAGCTCATCGTTCTGATAAGTGCGGTGTGCTCTGATTGGCCAGCTACCCAGTGCGATGTGATTGGCCAAATACCTCAAGTATGTGGTGGAAATGTTACGCCCCTTACCATATTTGGAACATCAGAATCTAAAGCATACAACAACACTACAGCTAGTTACGCCTTCTTTCTTTGCGTATACATTTGGGCAGTGTTATACAAAGCTTCCCACACACTGACATAGATTTGTGGGGGAATGTTTACATGAGGCAGGTCTGACTGAGCCTCCGCTTTTAAACAGAACATATCTTTTGGTTAGAGACTTTAAATGTTGCATTTGTACGTGTCTCATGTATGCATGAACAACTTGTAACACACTAAAGCTACAGGAAATCACAAAAACTCGTCATATGACCCCTTTAATATAGTTAGCTAGTGTTTGTTAGAATCTGAAGTGTAGCTAACAAATGGCGAACTTCGGATCAATAAATTGTAGTGTGTGCGGTTTCAAAGTAGCTTTTCCAATGAAAAAATCTTTGAATCAATTGTTAAGATACAGAATTATTTTTGATAAAATAGCCCAGATCAACCTTTTGGGCATTTTTTGCGTGAAAAAGGTTCTTCACAGTCATTATATAGAACAACCTTGTTTGGTTCCCAAAAGGTCCCATTCACTATGTTTCTTATAAAAACAATTCTTTGTTGTTTTTATAGTGTTTGGAAAAAAAACTTGGTCTCTTTTGACTGTATTGGTATGGACCCACAACCAATGCAAGCCAATGGGGACCAAACGATTTTCATTTATCAGCATTCTTCAAAATATCTTTTTTGGTTTGAAAAAAGTCATACAGGTTTGAAATGACAAGACTAAGTAAGTGATGACAGAATCTTTAAAGGTCCTTTATGGTACAGTAGCATTCAGCCAAAAATGGTTCTTCTATGGCATCCTGAAGCTAAGCTAAACCAGCATTACCCTAGACCAGCAAACCAATGTATTCAGGATGTATCTTTTAAAAACTAAGAACAGACCGTTCTCAATAGTCATCCATGTTTTATTGGTTATGTAAATACTAGGGCTGTCAAACGATTAATCGCGATTAATCGCATCCAGAATAAAAGTGTGTGTTTACATAATATATGTCTGTGTGCTGTGCATACTAATTTTGTGTTCATAAAAACAAACCCATACATGTATATATTTAGGAAAAATATAAAAATAAATAAACATTTAAATATAATTTCAATTATTGGTAAATATAAATGAATACATCAAAATATTTCCTAAGTATATATAGGCCTACATGTATGTGTTTGTGTTCATAAATACAAAATGAATATGCACAGTAAACAGACATCTATTATGTAAACGCAAATTTTATTCTGAATGCGATTAATCGCGATCATCTTTTGACAGCCCTAGTAAATACACTTGAACAAAACATTTTGACTGTGTGATTTTTCTATTTTTCATCTCAAGGGTTAGTTTCTGACATTTCTTTGAAATCTCACAGAACAGATTAGAGTAAGCAGTCTGTCAGATAAACTGCTCACTCAGGAAAACAGTGCCAGAATCATCACAGTCATGAGAAAAGCTTGCGTCTCCACAAATGTGCCTGCCATTTCTCAAAAGAGGAAAAGAGCTGGACTGTTCTTGAATGCAATGCTTCTTAAATGTCACAACAACATGTTTCCAGTTATTCTCTGAAGAGGATATTCAGCTTTTATAATTAGTAAAAATGACAAATTTGGAAATTGTACATGCGGCGGTAGGATTAGTAAAGTACAATTTGTGAACCAATCATTCTTTTGAATGAAATCTCTTGAGTGCATCACAAAACCGGTTGTCAAGCTCAGTTGTTGAGTCTGAAAGCTACAGCTTGCCTTGTTGACTCAGTGGTCAGTCAGTGACTTGAAGGTACCTCATAAGAAAGCAATCGGACAGCCTTCCAAGTCACTATAATGTCACCTCTAATGATCTAGAACCAGTTGAGGTGAGCTTTAGGAATAACCGTGCAATCATTTATTTACTACAATGCATATTTCTCTGTAGAAATTGGGTCATAAGTGGAAAAAATAATGAGTACAATTTTATTCACTCCTGTCTTTCAGATGTTTTCTTTCACTCTTAAAAATAAAGGTGCATAAAAGGTTCTTCACAGTGATGCCATAGAAGAACCATTTTTGGTTCCACAAAGAACCTTTTGTAAAACAGAAAGGTTCTTCGGATGTTAAAGGTTTTTTAGTCAAAGTCAAAGTCAGCTTTATTTTCAATTCTGCCACAAGTACAGTACATACAAATGGAGGATTGAAATTGCGTTACTCTCAGACCCCAGGTGCTTACAGATAACATAAAATAAACATATATCAAAATATATATCAAAAATACAGATAAATACAGTTCTATATATACACAATACAACTTTACAAGCAGGGAAATATAACGAGATAAATGTGCAAACCAGTGAAATGAACAACAAACCAGTAAAATGAACAATAGTGCAGATAAGATAAACAACAGTGCAGATGAGATAAACAACAGTGCAGATGAGATAAACACAGTGCAGATGAGATAAACACAGTGCAGATGAGATAAACACAGTGCAGATGAGATAAACACAGTGCAGATGAGATAAACACAGTGCAGATGATATAAACACAGTGCAGATGAGATAAACAACAGTGCAGATGCAGATGAGATAAACAACAGTAGGAACAACTTCTTTATGGAACAACTTAGACATTCTTCTATGGCATAGTGAAGCACTGTGGGACGTCAAAGCCAGCGAAGGCCGCATCTATGGTGCACATATTGGGATTCGGACATACCTTGTTTCCCACCTCTTTATACAGACTTCAGAGGCAGCATTTTTTCTACTTTTGGACCCAGCTGGCAACTCATTGAACCAAGAACCATCTGATTCGTAATGAGCCGAGAGCTGATCCTAGGATCATTTCGAGGGTACAGAGGATTTGACTGATGGGGCGAAAGCGTACCTGCTTTAATAGCTGAATGCAAAAATGAATTAACTTATCTGCACATAATATTTCCAATTGGCTTAAGTTAAGGTAAAGATTTTTGTTTTTTATAAAACTGTTTTTTTATTTATTTAATAAAGCAAAACCAAATGTGTTTGTGCTCCTTGCAACCTTCTTAAATACCTCCAGGTTTAAAGCTCTCATCACAACCATAACCATCACAACACATATAATGAATGTGCTAGTTTGAGTTCATCATGAGATATATTTTGTTTTGGTTAATTAACCTTGACTGACTGACAGCTAATAGCAGTGGGTTACTGCATCAAGCACATGCTAGACTCACACCCACAGACCACCTACAGTTTATTCACTGACCGTCTTGTGCATTTTGCACAAAAACTTGGAAATCACTTTCAATCAGGCAAGCTAAAAAACAAATCATGTTTCCAAGGTTTCGTGTTGATACAATGAGAACTGTGAGGTTTGCCAGGTTAGAAGCATCAAATCCGTTTCACCAAGTCACCATGAAATCAAAACTGACAACTCTTATTTCTTTTGTGTATTGCACTATTTATTAAAAAAACATTGTGTATGTCATTTGTTTTTCATTCATGTGCTCAAATATTATTTGACAGGTTAAAGGGATAGTTCACTCAAAATGAAAATCGTGTCATCATTTGCTTACCCTCTTGTCATTTTAAACCTGTATGACTGTCAATTGTTTACCAACATTTTTCAAAATATCTTCTTTTGTGTTCTGCAGAAGGAAGGAAGTCGTTTGGAATGACATTTAACATTTACATTTATGCATATGGCATACGCTTTTATCCAAAGCGACTTTCATTGCGTTATACATTATACATTTGTTTCTGAGAATGAAATGAGAATTTTTTTGGTAAACTATCCCTTTAAGAGCAAAACCCCTCCTTTCCAACTATCTGTCTACTTCAAGTTCCATTTCTCAATGAAACACTTTCTTCACATGCACTTACGACAATGGAAGTGAATTTTATAGTCTGTCTTTAATAGCTGTGCTGGTTTCATGTCTCTCATTTCATGTAGTCTTGTATTGCTTTCTTTATTCTACTCAAATAGACAAATTGGAAAATTTGTATTTCATGTCTATTTATTTGGTAAACAGCCTTGCATACACTCAAAAGGTTTCAATCAAGTATCTAAAACACTCAAAAAATCATTTTGATTCATGTTCAATTTACTTAATTTAAACATGTTAATTCAACACAATTTATTTAAAAATGTTGTCACAGCCAGTTCCCAGCATGTTTTGCATTTGACTGTAAATGTCGAACTAAAGTGTTATTTTATGCTTTTTTTAATGAAGATGAAATAAGGATGAGATTTATTAATGTACAGTATTCTGTTGTGTTGGTAACCTCACCATTGTGCTGCACTGTAAAAAAAATGTGCTGTAGTTATGCAGCAGTTTGCAAGTAACTTGCTGTAGATTTATATGTATCCTATTTATTGGCAACAGTTT
Source organism: Oreonectes daqikongensis (assembly GCA_026939265.1). Lineage (NCBI taxonomy): Eukaryota > Metazoa > Chordata > Actinopteri > Cypriniformes > Nemacheilidae > Oreonectes > Oreonectes daqikongensis. The sequence goes on from JAOTQM010000206.1 coordinate 1,600,404, forward strand.
GTTCAAAGATAAATGAACATTAAACATTAACAAGTCTTTATCTTTACAGAAAAAAACTATAAAATAACAGCCTCATGCAAAGCATTCTGGGAACCAAAAATCCGAATTTTTCAGGTTTTTATCTGTAAAGATAAAGATGTTTAATGTTCATTTATCTTTGAACAAACTGATGCCAATTTATTAAATACATATAAATCTACAGCAAGTTACTGTAAACTGCTGCCAGTAATACTGTAATTTCTACAGATTTTTTTGAACAGTGTGAAAAGTAAAGCATGACACATTAAAAACTATTTTGATTGTTTCATCATTGTTTGATTGTAATCTGAAGGCATTATGTTGGTAATGTCAATGTCATGATCAGGTTATATTATCTCAGCTCTTAATTGACCTCACGACACGTTGTTTAATGTTTAAAAAAGTAGAAGTTAATTCAGTCAAGTTGTTCTGACATGTATAAAGCTTGTTGGATTTACTTGATTCATTCATATTCCCACTTCATGATGTATCTGAGTCTGATTTGACACAAACACGTCCACGATTGAATCATCAAGGTCCTTCTCACCCTGTCACGGTTTGTTTTGTGACTGTGCATTATCCCTTACACATACCGCCACCTTTCATGTGTTGGCAGAGTATCCTTTATATACATTAAATTCGTACAAAAATAGGCCGGTGTGCTAATGCTCACAGACAGAGCATGAATTGACTGATTTCGGAGAGTCTATGGGTTTTGTCACAGGTGCCGTGTTGTTTGCGCTGCCTATTGTGAGAATGTTAATTAAATGTGTGTTGTATCCAGGAGCTTTAGCTGGTAATCCCTGTTTAATTGTGAGTTTGTGCGTGTCATGCCTGATGCAAACCTCACAATGACGATTATAAGGCCCATAGCATGTATCACCGGTATGTAAGGGAATTGAATATTACTGGGAATAGTGTGTATGTGCGTATCTTCCCACTCTTGTTTGCTTGTGTGCGATGGTGTGCCAGCATAACCCACAAAGGAATGTTTCCGGTGTTGCCAAACCTGAACAGAAAACAGCTGCTGTCAAGTGTGTGCTTGTGCGTTTGTGCGCTCTCGTACGCGTTTGTGTGTGTGTGTGTGGGTGCCCACTCAGAGAACTACCCATTGCAAGAATACACAGACTGCTGGTTTTCTGCATGGGAGCACAGCATCTGAAATGGCTGTCACTGCAGGATAATGAGTTCTGTTGTTAAACAGGTCTCTCCGCGCATGTGTGCGTATTTGGGGGAGAAATGCTGCGCGAACGATCGTACGGATGCCTGTGTGTAGGAGGACAGCTTTTATACACCTGTCTCTTGAAGTCAATTTCGCTGTGATACTAAAAATGATTGGATAAAAGACCGATTTCTTGTGCGTGCGTGTGTACGCGTGTGGACACACAAGCGACTCGAGCTTGAAACAGCCCCTACATCAGAGATTTTACATCTGAGGTTTAAAAATATCCAGAGAGAGAAACTTTAAATAAAAGGCTGAAAAGAGATGGTTTTCTTTTATTTTGTGGTTTTGCCTTTGTAGATAAGCAATGCTCTGCTGAGGCGTTTGGCCAAAGCGGCACATCGCTGGTGCTCGCTCACGATCCTCGCATTTCTTTTGAACATTTCCCTCAGGTATTACTCGTAAGTTGTTGTAACCTCTTGAACAGCGTGTGCGAGGGGAGATCGACTAAGGCCGTTATGCAATGTTTTTGGTAACATATTAGCTTGTATTCATGTTAAAGGGATAGTTCACCCCAAAATTAAAATTCTGTCATCATTTACGCACCCCCTTGTCAGTGCAAACCTGTATACATTTCTTTGTTCTGATGAACACAAAGGAAGATATTTGGAAGAATGTCAGTAACCAAACAGATCTCATCCCCCCATTGACTCTCATAGTATTTCTTTTCCCTACTATGGCAGTAAATGGGGTGAGATCTGTTTGGTATACAGGTAATTTTGCATTTGTGTTGCAGTGTAATGTTGCAAAAATGTATACAGGTTTGAAACTATCGCTTTAAGAGTCATCGTGAAACGGAAGATTTTTTTATTCCTATATATCATAAGTCCTCGGAAGCCATGTAGGGACAGATCAAAAGTTATGTGCCCTAGTTTTCCTTGCAGAATTCTTGAGAAAAGAAGCCGTTTTTTTATTCATGAACAACTCATTTTTTCAGTTGGATCAGACTGATTTGATTTGATAAACATACTGATTCAATAGTCTAGTCGCAGTGATTGACAGCTCACTGGAGGGAAATATTATTAATGAATAAAAATGTACCATTTTGTCTGTTTCTTGGCGCAGAGCTATCATATGACAAAAGAAGCATTGAAATATAGTGCTAGAGCCAAATGGACTACTTTAATGATGTTTTAACTCATTTTTTAAGCCTGAGTTCCATTTCTTGTAATTGCATCAAAAAGGCAACCAGCATACTCCTCAACACTTCCCTTGTTGTGTTCCACAGTTAGGAACAATATGAAGGTGAGTCACAAAGAATCCTTCAACTAGGCAATGCAAAATTGTTTGTTTGTTTCTTCCCATTTCTTTTGAGAAAACAGAAAAAGACTCTATGAATGAGAATTCTCTTTAAACGCGTGCTTTTCACAAGCCCATCACTATTCCCTCCCTCCTCCTTTCTCAGATGAAGTCTTGCCCTTTGTTCTTTCATCTATCAGTCCATCATTCTTTTTTCTCCCCTCCTTCTATCATTCTTTCTTCCCGTTGTTGCTGACTTCAGGCATATGTTAAATTTATGCATGCAGGCTGCAGTCATGGGAATAAAGATCTCTACACACGCGCTTGACTATCAACTGCATGCATTGGAATGCATCTGCCCCCAAAAAATGGATGAAAGAAAACACTTCATCTTCTGTCCATCCTTTCATCCGTTGACTCTGCTGTGACCTCAGGGCGATATGCTGAAATGTTGCTGCGCTGACGTAAGCTTCGGCCTGTGTCGGTTGATGCAATGACAATGGAGGCTTTTGATTGGTGGGGTGGCCGTGCTTAAGAGAGTTTCTTGTGTGTTGGGTTCAACCAAGTGATCACATAAATTTTGTGTCATTTGACAAAACAATCCGATTCGCATTCCTTCTCCTCGCGCTCCTGGTTAAACCCTAGTATTGGAGCAGAAAGGGTTCAGTCTTCGAGTTGCTCCATCCTGGTTATCCGCCATTTTCATTTCTCCTCCCACGATTTTTAATTTCCCCCAGCTGGGCTTGGCCCAGACCCACATACACACACACACATCTCTTTCTGTACAATCTTTTTCGAAGGTTCTGCCCAACTGACTCATCCACTCTGGCAGGGCACCCCCGTGCTGTCATACATTGGCGCGGCCTGCTGCCCTACATGACTTGGCTCAGGAGGGAACGGGCCGCGAGTTGAAGGGGAAACGGGGCGGATGTTACTCGGACCCCTGCGGTAATAAAACCCTCACTGCTGTTCAGAATACGCTTGGAAGTACAGCTCAGCACACAAATGGGCTTTAAGTTTGTTTATCTTGTAATAGTACTGCTGAAATAGCCTATATTGTCAAAGCTGAAGTGTGTAATTTTCTGCGCCACCAGCAGCACCAAAAGGAATTGCAAAAATAACTAGATACTTTTATACTTTTTGAAGAAAATGTGAGATGTGTTTGTCCATGCAAAACTCGCTGCCACAAGGGGGGACAGGCAAGGGGGTTGTGTGTGTGGTTGTCAGGGTGTTGCTATGTGACTGCTAGGGTGTTCTGGGTGGTTTACTATCATATATTCCTATTATTGTTTTTATTTTTTAAATGTGCAAGAGCAAACAGCTTATTTGTGAAACAGATATGTGTCTTTATGCAGCCCTGATAACCCATTTTTGACATCAGGTTATCTTGGGTGAGTGGCCAACACAAACGACAATGTCCAATGGTAATCCAATAGTCTTATGATTCAATCACTCAAATTCACTTATGGACATATTTAGAAATATGCATCTGGATGCATCTCTGGTATTACACAACTTACACAACACTTATTGTGCCAACACAAAGGTTTTAAAAGTTGCCAACTATTGTATTGCTTAAAAACAAAACAACCATCTGATCAAATCATTTAAACGCACACATACAGTATACAACAAAAGGTTTCATGCTGCCTGTTGTTTTCCTAAACCTGTAGTTTTTTTACTTGGAACACAAAAAGAAACATTTTGTAGATCGCTTCCACATATTCAAACTTGGCACGTCAAGACGCACTAGGCTAAGTTTGACATCAATGACGTCTTATGCCATTAGTTATAAGTGTTGCATGACTTATCATGGCAAGTTAAAAAAAAACAAGCGCAAATGAATCTAACATCATGGATGCGAGCGGTACAATGCAATGTGTTAAAAGACAATCGTGACCCTGGACCACAAAACCAGTCGCAACGGTCCATTTTTGGAAATTGAGATTTATACATCAACCGAAAGCTAAATATATAAGCTTTCCATTGATGAATGGTTTGTTAGTATAGGCAATATTTGGATAATATTTGGCCTATTTGAAAATCTGAAATCTGAGAGTGCAAAAAAATCTAATATTGAGAAAATTGCCTTTAAAGTTGTCTATCAGAGGCGCTGTAGCAAATCGTAGCTAAGAAGAAACAGGTTTGTTTATATGCTCTTGATGGCTTACCGCTGTAATGACATTGTGTAAAGAGCTTTACATAGATAACATGAGTGGGTAATTCTCTAAGAGTGGGCAGCAGCAAGCGAAGTTTGCAGGCCATTTTTGTTAGCGATTTTGCTGCATCCAAGTTTTGAAACATTTACGGTAGGAAATTTACAAAATATCTTCATGGAACATGAATCTTTACTTAATATCCTAATGATTTTTGGCATAAAAGAGAAATAGATCATTTAATATAGTTCAACCTGATCTCACAGGAAGTCGTAAGTATTTTACGAGGTGACTAATTTGTATGAATTCATATGTTGCGAGTCAAACAAAAACGTATGATTAAGCAATACTGAAGGCCCGCCCCTACACCTAACGTCACTGGCGCGAAAGCAAATCGTACTGAAACGTACGACTGAGATCGTACGAATTCATACGAATTAGCCAAAATTAGCCAATTTCGCTGTAAAGTTGGCTATTGCTACAAATACCCGTGCTACTTGTGACCATTTGTGAACATTTGGCACGTTGCGTTTTGCCGGATCCTATTTATTTATTTATTTGTGATTTTTCTGAGCTTTCATTGTATGGAAAACAGCAACATGAACATTCTGCTAAATGTCTCATTTTGTCTTCTGCGAAATGAAGAAATATAAGGGGAAAAATTATGACTATTTTCCTTTTTTCTTTCTATGATAAAGTGCGATCTGCTTATATTTTATATAAGATCTCTTTTATATTTATTGATAGCAAAAGCAGTTGTGCTTTTCTTTGAATGACCAGGTGAGGATAGGAGAAATGAATGAAAAACACCTCTGAGGGAGGGGAGGAGATAAAAATTACAGCAGGATGCAAGAATGAATAAGGGTCTCTCACTCTCCATCATTCTTGCTTGTCCCCTCTGAAGAATTCTCATCATTATCCCGGTATCTAAAAATATCACTGTCTTCCTAGCTCTTTTTTTTTCCGCTTTCTGGGTCACCCTCTTCTCGCCCGCTCTGCTCCTGTCAGCATCTCACCAGCTGAGCCTCATAAACACAGCCTACAGCAACACACACACACACACACACACACATTAGTGCCTCATCGTCATCGTAAGCTGAAGCCTCACACCTTTGCGTGTTGGTGTCGTATAGAGAAATGTGTGTGCGTTTGTAAGCATTATATAGCGAGTGCTGTCATTTGATCAGCAGGATATTCTCATAGGAGGGTACGTGAACTTTATTTGTAGGAGACAAAGTATTAGGTTCATCCATCCTCAAATATCAGATTACGGTATCAGAAAAGGTTACCTATTTCCTCTCTCAAAGCGAACAACAGCAGACTGCTTTACTTAAAGGTTATTCACATCGGAAATATTACATGTGATCTGTTCTTCTGCAGAAAAGTACCCTTTTTAATTGGTGCTATTGGAGTTTTATTTCAATCTGTGCTCTTTAAGTAATATGTGTTTTTTTATGTTAAAACACTTTCAACTGTGCCAGCTTAATATCTAGAGACAGCTATACACAGACGGACATTTTATTGCTCTGAAGGTCACTTAAGGTTCAGGGGATCTGTTATTTCTTACAGTATTTAAGTATCAACTTTATCTCTATTTTTTTTTTAATATCAGAGGTGAAAATGTATTTTTGTATTGAAATCTCTGACTTATGATTCATAATGTAGGTCAATTCTGTGATGCTATTAACACATTCGGCTTTTGTTTGAGAATCACAACCATCTAAAAATTTTTTCTCCAACTTGGTGGTGTTAGTGTATAGACATTTCCATTTAAATAAGGATGAAAAATCAGCTAGGGGGCATTTTGTGGTAAGAGTCTTAATAGTCTGGCACACACAACTGTGAGAAAAGAATAAAATAAACTCCTAATAAATTCACAATATGTCAATTAAAAGACCACAGAAAAGTAGCCAAATAAATGTGGTTAATATAAAACTTTAAGTATACGTTAGGTCAACACTTGAGCTGTGTTTCAGAAAATTGTATTGTGTTTACTAGAATATTCTGGTAAATCTCACAACAACAGTCTAAACCATTTATCACCCACAAATGTATCACTTCAAAAGAAGGAAACAATTTATTTATTTTTCCATTAAGCTAATGAGGATTTGGGAGCGAAAATGCATTTCGCTGTAATAAAATAAAGCAACAATACTTTTGTTTTAGGGACGTTCACCAAAACTGCTTCATATGTTTAAATAATAAGTACTCAGTATTGTAACAGTGAGTTACAGCATAAGCATCACCTCACAAATCTGCACTAAAAACCATCCCAGGATTCATACTGACCAATCACAGCCCACATTTCCAGACATCCCCTCCATCACATCACATGGTTTAGTATTTGGTGCTGATTTAATCTTTCTCATGAGGTTTGCGTCACGTTTGTCCAATACGACGTCCGATGATTTAATTTGCCTTCTGACGTGACTCAAATTGGTTAAATCAATTGTGGTCGTAGTTCTCATCCACAGGGCAGTGTTAGACACAGATGCTTGTACACCGATTGAATTTATCCATATAATAATATACTAAAATAATCAGCACAGACAAATATTGCCCCCCAAAGCACTATTAGACATGTTGTAAACCCAGCATTATGTATAGTAATATAATGTACTTCTATAATTAAACTTCTCTTAAGCAAGTTTTCTGTTGCACTGAATCATGCTTAACACAAAAGTGTCAACAAGGCACAGACAAGCCATGTCTCTGATCATGTAAGTGTTTATATATTTATTTATTTATTAAAAACAGTCAGCAGATTTTATTTTGTTCTTATGCAGTCTCAAGGTTTACATAAAATAATGCCCCTTGTGAATCACAGAGAAATATTCAGAGAAATATTTTGAATGCTGAAAAACTATACACATCACCTTTAACACCGTGTCTACAGCAGACACATGCGCAACATTTCAAAAACATCAAACAATACTAATACTGAATCCATCACGGCTGGTGGGGACACAAATTCTAAATAACATGAAAAATATGTAAAATGATATTGTGATCTGTACATGGTCATGAATTCTAGCTTATAGACTGTGACTTAACTTTGCGTTGGAAATGTGAGAGGTTCATTAGGTGTAAGTTAGAGTGTTGTAGTCATATGGTAGTTCTTTGTAAGAGATGAAACACAGTGCATATCTGTGCGCGTGTATTAAGCTGAAAAGTGTTCGTGACTCACAACGCTCACTTTGTTTATCAGTGGAAAGCAAATCTGAAGAGCTGTGCTCAGAAGTGTGCTTACCTGACCAACAGCACACTCCAGCCAATGAGAGAACGAGTGACAGAGATGGAGGATGGGGTATGAAAGCTTTATTAAAGTCCAGCAAAGGAAATATTCTAAATTTGATTTACATCGCATGGCAAATACCACTAAGAATTCAAACCTGTTATTACCACAGTCAGTCAGTGTAATGGCGGTAAACACATACTGTAGCCTATACATTCCTGAAAGTCTTCATGTATACATGTATTTGTCCACAAGCGCCTCATAGCTTGGATTCAGACATTGTGAAGTATACCTGGTGTGAAAACATCAGCTTAAAGCTGCATTACATTTTTGAGGTAAAAGAAACTATTACATTTTTGAGCAAAGACTCCTATTACTCCGATTCACAATGGAAAACTTATAACAATAATTTAAAAAGTGCAATTTTTGGGGGGTAATATCAGTCATCATTTAGCTTCAACCCACGTAAAGATAAGAACTTAAAGTTACCTGCAATTTTATGTTTCAAGCAGAGATATTGGGGCAAAAGTTAAGGAGTGCTTTAATGTCATTCTAACATCTGACATAACAGATGATATAGCCACAAAATAAAAAATTTGTTCATTCGTGTTCATGAATTTCCCCTTTTTCGTTTCACTCAGCATGACTTTCAATATACAGACCACGCGTACAGTCTCTACTTTTACAGTCTCAAAGAATGAAAGCCAGCACAGCGCAAATTTGAAAGACGTGACGGTTTGATATTAGTAGCGGAGGTTTGTTTAACTGTTATGCTGGGCTAAAATTCATGGCGAAAGAAAGTAGTTTCCCAGTTCCTTTAAAATCAGAGAGCTTTAAAGACACTCTTGATGTTTCTGATTTATTTACATACTTGTGCCGTCGAACTGTTGTATAAATGCAATATCGCATTTTTTATGACGTGGTAAAGCAACGATAAAGGCACGTCCTAACCCGCCCCTAAACCTAACGTCACGCGGCAAAGTCAAATCATGATAAAATATACGAATGAGCCGCCTCGTACAATAGGTAAGAATTTTCATCAGATTGTGTTGATATATATTTATACATATGAAATATACTTTATATTAGATTGAAAGTTGTGTTAAGTTGTAGAAAAAAATGGAAAATCCGTTTCCATGAAAACTGATCAATAGATAAAGTTTCGTGACTATGTTACGAATTCCTGTGAGACTGTGTTGTCTGACGGGGAATATTTTAAGGCTGGAATACACTACAAGACTTTTGCTCAGGTTTGCTCAGAATTTCAGTCTGGGCTTGTTGCAGATTTCATCTCGTAGTGTGTGATGTCTAGTTGTTTAATCTGTTCAGATTTTAAAACTCGTGTAGTGTATTCCAGCGTTTAGCAACATCAGAAATTAGCAAACGCTCTTGGTTAAGATAAAAAAGGCACACATTAAATAGACAGCCTGCCAATGTACTTGTGTTGTCCCAGTAAAAACATTAAATTCCGTTCCTGAAGAGCCATGTCCTGCAGAGTTTAGCTACAACCCCGAACAGAAGTGAAGAAGCTAATCAAGGTCTTTACAGGTGATAATTACAGATAATTCATCTTTACAGCTAATTACAGACAGGTGTGTTTGATTAGTGTTGGAAGTAAACTCTGCAGGATGCGGCCCTTCAGGAACGGAATTTAATAGCCCTGATGTAGCGTGTCGCCAAGAAACATATAATCTGGAAAGCATTGTGTTTTATTAATTGTGTACAAACAACTGATGAACATCTTTGCCAATAGAGAAAATTCACACAATTCTTACATTTGACAATTATAAAATTATATTACATAATACATAAAATGCATTTGGCAGATGCTTTTTCCCTTAAGTTTTTTTATAACAAGGTATATAGAGTATAGAGTTTTTATGCCCCTGGCCCGAAGTTACTTTTCGATCTGTCTAGAGGCTAGTAATATAACAATTTATTTAACATTAACAATAATATTTAACAGTTTATTGTATATTGATTGTATTAACTAAACAGTTTGTTAAATGGGTCGTGTAACTTTGTCGCATTTAAGTTTAGTCAAGTAACAGTTCTTCTCAGGGGTGGACAGGGACTAAAACGTGGCCCTTGACATTTTTGCGATCATATTCTAGTTCCCCCTTCGTCTGGGGGGTGTCCCCCTCCATGCGTTCATGTTCAGGTTCACCCAGTCTGTTCACGATCGTGTTCCGGAGGCGGCCCACCAGGCCAGTTCGCCCCTGGTTCTTTTACTGGTAACCCAAACTAATAAAGCTAATACAGCAATAATATAGCTTTCCTGTAGCTCAGTGGTTAGAGCATGGCGCTAGCAGCGGCAAGGTCACAGGATCGATCCCAGGGATTGCACACACTACGAATGTCACTTTGGATTAAAGTGTCTTCCAAATGTAAATGTAAATGTAATACTGGCTAGCTAATTTTAACTTGCTAACTTTTTGTTTGTTATCAGAAATAATCTGCAGGGAGTGTATTCTTTGCGGATGTGTACCGGAAGTTACGTTAGTGCCAAAAAAGTGTGGATCACTTATGCGGTAGTGTTTATGTTTATAAAACCGTATATACATTTTATAAATATTTGTGTTCCCTGGGGCTCGAACCCATGACATTTGCACTACTAACACAATGCTTTACTATTTGAGCTACTGTGGAAAAAAGCTGTGTAACAGCTAAAATGCAAAGTGGTCTTTTGAAACCACCAGCTGTGGCCGACCGCTTGAGGGTGCTTATTTTAGATGAGACACTTTGGTCACTGTATATAGAATATCGACCAAAGTAATGCGTTACTAGTATCAAATATTTTGTTTAAGAAGTTATTAATATACTGGTAGCTTGGGGATTTTATCTGGATTCACAGAGAACAAGAGTATTACATTATGCATTGTTGTTCAGTCGTTGTACAAGTAGCATCTTATTGGTTGGTTTTGTATTTAGTGTGTCCCTCCTGCATTGTGATTGACTGTTGTTTGATATGGTGAACATTTTTCTAACCAGAAAACACCAAATGTCAAGCACCCATCATTAAATAAACACCCAGCACCTCACCAGCTCCTGCTATTTTTCCAAATTTGGCACTCTTATTGCAAACAATTGAAAAATATGCTGGCCTCAGGAAAACCGATTTGTAGACACGTAGCCTGATGGATGAGTATGCACACATTAAAAGAATGACTTTTTGATATCAGCAGATTATAAGACTACATCTGAATCTAATAATTTGCAAATAATTTGTCATTGTTATTCAGCCATAGGTGCGAGGTTTCAGGTCAACCTGATGTCCCGTGCAGACATAATAGAATATGATATTGCTTTCACAGTTAACCAAACTATTTACCAAATGACAGCAAGCTTGTCAAAAAGTAAGGAAATACCAACGAATAGCCCAAAAGTCTTCTTGTGTGTGGGACTACTTTCCTAATGCCACGGAATGACAATCTGCTCTTGCTAGTTCAAAATCTGCATTCAAGTTTCCATTACTAATCCCAAAACATCACATTATAAATCGCAAACACCCCTTGAGCTGTTTCTTAAAAGAGGCAGGATGCAAGAGAGTGAGAGAGAGAGATGGTTTGGCAAAAATGTTGATATTTTCTGATATTTTAATTGAGGAAATCAATAACTTGTTCATACTTTAACGGTCACTGTGCAGAAATTATATGAAGTGGTAAAACACCCCAGTGCTGTTTTTGTACTTGGTTTTTGAAAACAGTTCAAATATAAGAACCAGATATAACTGTTGCGTTTCTGAAAATATACACCATCCATGTCTTCAGATGCTGTGCAGTTTACATAACAGATAACATATCTCATTGCAATGAGGTTAATTTTAGTGGGCAAATAATATGCAAGTATTGCTGGTATTTAAGATGATGGTTTAAGATGATCTTCAAAACAACTGTAAATAGTTTCCTGTCCGATGTCAGACATGCGTATAGGACATGTGGTGTGAGAAGAGGGGCCTGACCCATAAAGACCTCATCAAGAATGGTTTCTACACTAAATGGTAGCAACTGTCAGCAGATAGAAAACAAGAGCACTGTGTGTCTTGGCATAGCTGCCATAGCTTTTCATTGTAAAGATGCTGTATAAGCTTTTACCAGGTCAAGCGATTTTCGGATATAAAGCTAAAATTTTTAAATGTCCTGTGGCTTCTCTTTCATATATGTCACTGCCAATTGTTTACTGATTGGCTGATTTATAAATATAGCAAATATATAAGATATCATCAAGCCCTGATAGCATACTCCATCTGTTTGACGTCTATTTGATGTCTGCATTTACATCTGCAAGACATACATAGTTTGCTCATCTGCAATACGTCTTGGAGACGTCTGCTGTCAGATGTCATATATACATCTAATAGACATCTGTAAGATGTGTATAATTTAAAATGGATGTGAAACTGCTCTTTCTAAGATGTTTGGCAGATGTTTTTAAAAACAGATGTTTTTCAGATCTTTAACAAATGTATTACAGACGTACAGACATCTCCGAGATGTATTGCAGATGAGAAAACTATGTTTTGCAGATGTAAATGCAGACGTTAAACAGATGGAGTGTGCTATCACTCTCTGAACACGGTAGACAGGGACTTAGGCACATAACCCGCTTTCGGCCGGAGAGTGACGCTGCAGTCGCCGGCCCCAAAGTGAATGTAATCCGCGCCGATAGACAGCGCTCGTAAATCCCCTATGCGTTTGGCTGAAGCAAGGGAGAGAAGGAGAACGGCTTTAAGAGAGAGCTCCCTTATAGAAACAGTCTCCAATGGCTCGAACAGGGGCAGAGAGAGAGCCCTCAGCACCAGAGCTAAATCCCACGGAGGCACCGAAGGAGATCGTGGGGGAAACAGCCTCCTAGCTCCTCTCAAAAATCTGACCACCAATGCATGCCTACCGATCGATTGCCCGTCAACTGGGGAACGAAATGAGGCGATAGCAGCCACATAGACCTTTAGCGTGGACGGAAGGCCACCATTATCCATCCTGTATTGTAGAAAGCGTAAAACATCAGACACAGGACATGACACCGGGTCTATACCACAGTCAACGCACCACTTCCTAAATACATACAGCAGCTCGCTGGTGGCAGCAGGCCTCAACCCTAAGAGTCTTCGAGCCCTCAAGACACGCACCGGCAAGTCAGCACAGTGCACGCAGCTGGACTCGCAGAAAGCCGTCTCAGCCAAGCCCAGGCAGACAATGCAGTGCTCGTGGGTATCCGGCGGTTCAATAGGTCCCGCGCAAAGACAACAGAAGGCAGCCATCGGATGCATTGAAGATATCCAAGCGAAGTCAACGATGACAGCGTGAAAGAGAAGATTCTGAGGTATTGTCGCTGTGCACTGAATTTATACTGTCTCAATTCGCCAGTATTTGAATACGGTTGCGAGCGCGACAATTGGCCAGTTGTTTTACTGGCGTTATCCAATAAGACTTCAGGAGAGGTGAGAAGGGAGGAGTTCCCATAGCGGAGCTTCCGCAATGTCAAGAGACCGCTCTCGATAGGGAACTCCCCGAATTGCACGTATGGGTTCGCAGCATCGGTTTCCTTGTGCCGACACCACACTTAAAATCAACTTCAGACCTTTAACATGCTTCATGAAATCAGAAATTATTTCATGAAAAGCCTCAGAAGCTTTTGATTCAACTGTTCCATTACTTTTGATCATTTGAAAAAGGGGGAGATACATATTAAAGAGCTGTAATTCCTAAACCCTTCAGCCAATTTGGATGTGAATACACTCTAAATAAAGCCGAGAGTGTACTCTTTAAGCAAATATTCGTTATATAACTGTAACTTCAATACATTTTTGTTAACAGCTAAAATAAAAAATAATGTGCCTCTGTTCCAATACTTGGCTGACTGTACATCACCAATGTGTATTTTTTCAATGAAATTTAGCAGAAACTTTCTTGACAATTACAAATAAGATTGAAAAAGATGTTTAAAATATAATGCTTTCTATAGACAAAACACACGTGATATCTGAGAGGCTATACCTCTAGCGTAGCTAGATGTATCTTGACTTTGAATGTAACGCGGAAGGCTGCCTTTACTCCAGACGATCATGTGCTGATTTTGCCCTCCACAATTTTGCTGAGATTGATTTGTGGTTTGCGTTGTGTTGTGTCTTTCCATCGTGATGTTTTCGGCTCTGTTTTGGTTAGCAGGATATTTCTCCTGAGAGTCGACGCTAGGTTTCCTCCAGCTAAGTTTTAGATCAAAGTTTTATGAGGGAGGGACTGGTCGAGTGTGTGTGTATGTGTGTGCGCTGCACCCAGAGATCAGTGGTTATTGGAGTCATTAGAATGTGAAGATATGTATCGCAGCACCCTCCACCAACACCAGCTCCACAGGTAAACATATCCTTAATAGGATTCCTGTGAGACGTGTGTGTGTATGTCTGTGAGGTAAAAATAAGAAAGATGGGGTTAGGGTGAAGTTTACCGTAACCTCAATCTAACTCCTAATCCTTCCTAAAGGGAACATGACGGAACATGATTCCAATTCCAAAGCCTAACTCTAAACAAAACCACACAGAGCACTGACCTCAGTCTCTCTCTCTCTCTCTCTGTCTCCCTTTCTTATCGCTATGTTAAGTTGTTATAGCCGAACTGAGTGCTCTGTGTGCTCCGGAGACCATTTCTACAACACAAACCTTACATTCTCTGGTTTTATCCTTCCTGGATACAGACACGTGTTTACAATGTTAGGTTTAAGACAATGTTTCTCAATTCCAGGTCCCCCCAGAATGTTTTAGATGTCTCCCTACTCTATATGTGTCTTAAGGGTGAATTTTTCAGAATTTAGATTTTTACAACATCAGCTAAATAAATATGCAGATTATCTATTGATATATGGTTTGTTAGGATCATACAATATTTGGCCGAGATATACAGTAACAATCTTAACGTTGAGAAAATCGTCTTTAAAGTTGTTAATTAGAGGCACTGTAGCCGGGCGCTGCTAAGAGGAAACAGGTTTGTTTTAACGCTCTCTATTGGCTTACCGCTGTAATGACGTTGTGACGAAAGATAAACCAGAAAGCTGAACTTCTAAGCTTTACATAGATACCAAACTTGAGTGGATAATTCCCAAAGAGCGGCAGCAGTGAGTGAAGTTTGTAAGCTGTATCCTTCATTTCAAATGAAGTTCTTAACCGTAGGTTCGGGAAGAGTCTAAACATTCAATCATAATTAATTGTCAGTTCTTCCGGCATCTCTCCTCCAAGAAGGGGTTAGCTTCAGAGCTTGAGCCGAGCCTTGGGTTCGAGCCCCTTCGAGGACAGCAAGCCAAGTTCGTTTACCATGAACTATTAAAGGTGCAATGTGTAATATTAAGGAGAATCTATTGCCAGAAATGCCATATAATATACATAACTATGTGTTCAGAGGTGTATAAAGACCTTACACAATGAAGCGTTATGTTTTAATGACTTTGAAATGAGCTTTTTCTATCTATATAATCCGAGGGTCACCTTTCGTGGAATTTGCCATGTTGTTTCTACAGCATCCCTAAACAGACAAACTGCTCTACAGAGCGTGTTTCGTAAATGCGTTATTTCCTTTGTCTGTGTCGAAAGGGAGGGGTGAGCGGTGGAGTGAGCCATTGGTTGCAATTCGTAACCTCACCACTAGAGACCGCTAAAATCTCCACATTGCTCCTTTAGGACTGATGGCCTGCTCATTTCCACATAAAGTCAAACAAGCCTGTTCTAGGAGGGTGCTGATGAGTCGAATCAGGTGTTTTATATAGGGAGACATGTAAAACATTAGAGCGTGCAAAGTCTGGAATTGGGAAGCAGTGGTTAAGAAATGCCAGGCTAATATTATTTAACGTACGACTGTGTTTCTAACCAGGCGCAATGTAGTAAAGCAAATCTTGCATGTTGGTTAAAGCAATAAGCCTCTCAAGGCCCTGTGTTATTCTGAGGGAAAATAATGAATTCATCAAAACTGAAGTAAATAATAATATTATTCTTCATGATCATTTTACAAATGCAAAACAGTTTTCTTTATGTGAAAGTTTGTGGTGTGTAGCATATAATTAGCTTTATAAAAGACAATACAATACGGTACTCTATGTAGTCATTTAGATAGCTAGGTAAATGGGTAAATGTATGAGTGAGTGAGTAAGTGGGTGGGTGGAAGTATGTGTGTGGGAGTAAGTAACCTAACTCGCATGCCTAGGGCTGTTAAAACTAGTGTGTTACATTTGAACTTTGAATTCTTGCTATGCTAGACTGTGCACTGCACATACACACTGGATTTATTTTCTAGCTAGCTATCTTCTGTGTAGGAAATGGGTTTGCAATACTCCTATTTCATTTAATGGGGAAAAATTCAAACCTCAAAAGATTACTTTTCCAATACATTCAAAAACGTATTTAACGTCCAAACATTAAAACACCTATTTAACACATGGTGTCAAAATGTTCACCCTAAAAGCGAAAGTGTTTTTTGTCTGATCCAATTGATGTGCATAGAAAAAGCAGATTAAACAAAACATCCAAGAAATCGAGCTAGATTTCTCCCATTTAGTATGATCTAATTCATCTTATACTATTTCTGTGTCTTCTTCCTACATACTGTAGACAGCTGCCATATGTCGACAACCTAAATGTAATAGAACCTCGTAAGTGACTGAAAAGGAATGCTTAACAAAGTCAGCAGCTTTGTATAACACACAAGTAACACTGCTCATGTGTAGCTCGCTGGGACTTAACTTATTCGCGGGTAAGTACAATCAAATGCAAGTGATTTCAGTAGAGCTAAATCTTAGCATGTTGCTAAGCTAACAATCTGATACTTTTAGCATGCATCAAAATATTACATTGCGCGCACACATATTTGGTCAAATTTCCATCAGACTAAGCTACTGTAATCGTTTTTATTTTTAGTGCTGAGTTGTTTTTGACTCATGCTGGGAAAATATTGGACCGAACACATTGCTGGGTTGAAAATTACCCAATGCTGGGCTATTTCAACCCAACTGCTGGGTTGTCTTTACCCAACCATAAGTTGAGTTGAAATAACCCACCATTGGTTAAAAGTCCAATATTTACCCAGCATGGGTCAAAAAACAACCCAGCACTTTTTGGAGTGTACTAAAAAAACTGATTAAACCAGCCTTAACTGGTTTAAGCTAGTCTCCCAGTCTGGTTTTAGCTGGTTAAGATGGTAAAGCAGGCTTGTTTATGAGAGGTTTTTGTCACTTTTTAGCTGGTTTTAGCTGGTCAGGCTGAAACCCACCATCTAAAAACCTATTTATTACCAGGCTGGAAACTTGCTGGTCTTAGCTGGTTTAAGCTGGTCCACGCAGCTTGACAAAGCTGGACAAGCTGATCTTTCAGCCTGGTCAAGCTTGTGTTTAGCTGGTGGGTTCTAGCCTGTCTAGCCAAAACCAGCTTGACCAGCTAAAAAAGTGGCCTAAACCAACCAACCAACCAGCTGGTTTTGGTTGGGGGTTTTTCAGCAGTGTTAAAGAACTGTCTGGTTATCTCAGATGGATTTTTCACAGAGCTTGTCGCACTACATTATGGTTTTGCCTTGTCCATCTCCAACTAAGCTACAGACCTTATTTAATCATCTTTCCATCTCCGCTGTCCTTCGTGTCCTCTTACGAAAAGTGTTATAAAATGAGAAAGGTGGATAGGAAGTAATACATAGAGAAGGAAAAATAACACAGTTTCCAACAAATGCTACATTTACTGTATATATAGAGGCTCTTAAATCAAGTCATAGTGACCTAAAACACTGCAAAACATGCTCACTGAGCATTGAGCAATTACACACACATACTCATGTTCTTATGCTGTGCAGCATGCGTGTGTGTGCAAGAGAGAGAGTGTGTCAAACACAGGAACTGTTCCAAATGCTCACAAACTCAGAATGATGATGGGAAGGATTCCACACTGTAATGAGAAACAGATGACCACTTACATCAGTGTGTGTGCGTGCGCACTAAGTGTTCTGTTTTGGCTTACTTCTCACACATTATTCTTATTATTATGATCAATTTATTTAACTTGAAAATGTCTAACAGAGTGTACTTATGTTCTGTTTCCATGTTTTCTTGCCCCCAACCACCTCAAAGCATTCTCTCTTCTGTGTCTCATCTGGCCTTTGAATGAACCTACATGTACACCAACTTCCCCTCTCACTATAGTCGTCTTTGATTCGCTTAGTCCTAAAACATACTATACTGTATTGAAATAAATGAACACAAACACTTCTAACTTGATTTAACATGAACTGACAAAAGGTATGAAACTATTCTGTACAACTATGCATTGCCTTCTTGGTTTTAATATTTAAAAATCAAGAACCAGTTTTTTTTTTACTGCAACAATATGAGGTTTACGACATTTTCCGGATGCACTGTACTACACCCTCCCTCAGTATCACCTTCACTGCACATCTGCAGAATCTACCACACCGCTATTAATGAAGTCATATTTTAGCTGAGATTTAAGCTTTTTGTTTTATTGTATGTGATGTGGGAATGATTAAGTAGAAAACACATATTTTACAAAACCGTGTTTCTATGTACTGCAACAAACTGAGTTATCTGTTTGAATCAGTTTAACAACACAAAGTTGGATTAAAAAAACTTTGCTCAATGAATTTGAGCCAAGAAATGTGCACAGTGTTTTAAAGGATTGTTTATCAAAGAATGTAAATGATTTCATATTGACTCTCATTGCCCTCATGTCATTCCAAACCTGTATGATTTTCTTTCTTATGCAGGACACAAAGATAATATTTTTAAGAATATAGGTAACCAAATAAGATCGGACCCTATTGACTTCCATGTGGATACAAAACCACTGAGACATTTCTCAAAATATCCTTTTTTGTGTTTTACAATTAAGGATAGTAAAGTGACCCGAATTATCAAGTGGAATCATTACATCCCTTAAAAAGTGAGGGTTCACCCAAAAATGAAACCTTTCTCTTGCAAAACACAAAAAATCTATATATTTTGAAGAATGTTGTTAACTGGCACCTTGCATTGGTTTTGTGTCCATACAATAGAAGTGAATGGGTGAACTGTTCGGTTACCAACTTTACTCTGCATTGGGGCACAAGGGGCACTATAATAGGCATTAGCAATAGAAACTGTCTTCTTAAATTAATCCTATTCACACGTTTACAGTTATATAATGTGTTTGGTTTATAGGAATACAGATCTTCAAGGAACATTATCTTTACTTAATATCAAAGTCCGTTTAGGAAAGTCCTGCCACTCGGCGGCCATCTTTGCAACGCACCGCCTGAGCTCATATTGGTCCGCTGGGCATTTCGGGCAGTTGCTACGTCATTCAAACAAGAAGTGAATGGGAATACTGATATTTCTAAAATCCCAATTAAACGACATATTTAAAAATGACGTAAACTGTAACATAACGTTTGTTTCCTATGATAGAATTGCGCTTAAAAAAATATTTCTCATATTGATTTACATACTACGCATGCACATAGCTTCGCTAGGGCGGCCATTTTGGCCGTTGCATTCCTTTTCATTCATTGTAACGGCAGTGGCGCATCTTGATAGATTAATATCTTTGTTAATATCCTAATGATTTTTGGCATAAAAGAAAAAATCAATCATTTTGACCCATACCATGTATTTTTGGCTATTACTTAAAATGTTCCCTTGCTACTTAAGACTGGTTTTGTGATCCAGGGTCACCTATAAAGTCTTAAATAGCGTTTTAATGTTTTGCATCTGTTTATAATCTTATTTCCAGCCTCATCTCTCTCTTCTCTTTTACTCTCTTGAGGTATTACTAACAGCCATTATTGTATAGACACGATTAAGAGGAAAGCTTTGGTAACATAAGCTGAAAAAACCTAATCTGTGATCAACTTTTAAAACACATACACCATATCAGCCCAGCAATTCCTGTTTTCCATTAGAGCTAAAACATCTCCCATAGCAGAAGCAAACCTTAACCCCCTGACTGCCACGAATATCTGTGTGTAGCTTTTGTGTGTGCATTTGTCAGATCATGTTGACAGATATGAGATTGTTATTATTGCTTGTGATGCCCTCGGCAGTGATATGGCAAAGGATATTTTCCACACAGGGTGTGTTGGCGTGTGCAGCGAATATTATTGTCTGTGTGTGGGTAAGTGTTTGTATGTGTTATAATGCCCTGGGTGTAGAGATCCCACATGGCAGTTCAAGTGTTTCCTGAGAGGGGCCTTTACCGGATTTCTTGACCGGTGTAATCATGACACGCAGAGTAATCCCCAACAAACCTATTGCCCCAGAGCAAATGTGATGCCTCAATTTGCTATCTATCCCATAAAACAGGTCAATCTCATGAAAATCTCTTGGTCGTACTGATACCGAGGTGGTGGACTTTGTAAAGGTTTTCTATTGACGTTTTTGGTTTAATGTTTATGTATTTTTAATGTACATGGCACTATAATATAGACAGTAAAATACTACAGTTATGTACATGCGGTATTAAAATGTAGTTTCTGTAATTTGATACTGTATCCATTTACTTTATTATGTATATTTTTAGCATCTACTTGCGAACTGGATCACAGCCGCATTGTGTCTAATAGTACAGTACATTTATTAGACTCACATTTCAACTATTTTAGCGTTTGAGTTTTATCAGATAACATACTTCCATAATCCATTTCATAGAGAAACACACGAGCTTAGGGGTCTGAAACGACATGATATGAAACTTCCCTGCTGAGGGTGAGATGAGCTAAGACTGACAAATTGTTTCTCTCCAAAACAGGAAGTGAGAAAAAAATGTACTTCCTGCTCAGTCAGTTGGGAGACAACGAGCCTGGTGTATCAAATTCCCATTTTTACATCTGTTTTACACAGATCTGTTTTCACAGTCTGAATCTTCTTTTATTCGGTTATGTACAATAGAAAACATTATTTTGTCATTGATTTATCGTCGCATAATATTTTGGGGAGGTTGTTGCACCATCTGTCTTCGTCCTCGGATCTTCTTCTTCGTTCCACAATCCCTACTTGACTTATTAAATCATGGGCACAGTTTAAAGAAATTGTGAATGTATTAGTGCAATTGTGGCATTGTTTCCAGATTGATTTTTAGTGTTGTATTTAAGTGTTATTTACCGCTCAGCAGCTGATATTGATATAGATTAAATGAAACCGATCTGTGGCAGCAGTAGTCTTGCATTTAATTTGAGTAAATCCGCTGTCAGTCTTTCAGATCTGTGGGCGATGCAGATATATATCCTCAGAGTGAGCTGTTCATTATTATTGCTTTCAGTGTATTAATAGTTTGTCTTTAAGGTTTAAGGTCACGGTAAAGTATTTGAGAAGGATATGTAAGTCATTTCCTCTAAAACTTTTCTCTGTGAGAGCTGTACAAATGAGATCATGAGATGACATGTGTTAATAAGAAGTACATTTTCTTTTAGATTATTTTTTCTTTTAATATTTTTTTGTTTAAAAATAAAATTTTATGAGAGTGTAATGCTCAGAAGTCAGTGGTTCTCATGTTGTGGGTTGTGACCCCAAGATAGTATCTGTTCTGATGTAAAAATACCAATTTAGTTGTGTGAATGGAGTAAAACAAATAGGCTTATTAACCTCCTAAACACATTTTCTTTCGCTGTTGACACCGAAGGCAAATAACAGTATTATTTGCAAAAGACATACTGTATAGTTATATCAAATTAACTTAGAATAAGTCTAAACATAATTTGTAACAACTGATTAATATAATAATGATGATTTTACACATTTTAATGTATACATTTTTTTCTATATTTTGTTTGTCTTTATACATATGTGACCCTGGACCACAAAACCAGTCTTAAGTAGCACAGGAACATTTGTAGTAAGTCAAAAATACATTGTATGGGTCAAATTATGGATTTTTCTTTTATGCCAAAAATCATTAGGATTGAAGATCGTGTTCCATGAAGATATTTTGTAAATGTCCTACCGTAAATATAATTTTGTGAGTAATATGCTATGCTAAGGACTTCATTTCGACAAATTTAAAGGCGATTTTCTCAATATTCCATTTTTTTTGCACCCTCTGATTCCAGATTTTCAATATAATAGTTGTGTATCGGCCAAATAGCCTAACAAACTATACATCAATGAAAAGCTTATTTCTTATTCTATGCTTATTCTATGTTATCTGTATGCACCTAGGGTCTGAGAGTAACACAATTTCAATTCTCCATTTGTATGTACTGTACATGTGGCAGAATTGACAATAAAGCTGACTTTGACTTTGATTTATTCAGCTTTCAGATGATGTAAAAATGTATTCAGACAAAATTGACTCTTAAGACTGTTGTCCAGGGTCACATATGCTGTAATGAGTCATTAAACTCTTAAAATCAAGGTGCTTCACGATGCCATAGAAGAAAATTTTTTGTCTAAATGGTTCCATAAATAACCTTAAACATCAGATTATTAAAAGGTAAGAAAGATATAGTTCTTTAAGGAACTGAATGGTTCTTTGTGGAACCAAAAATGTTTCTTCTATGGCATCACTGTGAAGAACCTTTTAAGCATCTTTATTTTTAAGAGTGTACTTGATGCCTAGTATCATCTGCACGTTTACATAAATCACTTGACAACCACTTCTCTGAATAATGAGATCTTCGTATACAGTATCACCCTGAAGTTTGTTGTTGTTTGTGTGTTTGGTTTGGTTTGGTTTGGTTTAAATTAACCTGAAGTGATTTATGTATACCCTATTAATTTGCAATAACGGCAATAGAAATACAATTCATTTTTTTCATTCTCCGTGCTTTCCATGCTCGCCCGTCAGCTCAGTTATTGATTATTTTCTCCATATGTTCTATAACCTCTAATTTCCCAACAATTGGCTCAACACAACAAGAACATCAGAGGTCTAATTCAGGCTATGAGCGATCAATATGTCATGATTATCACTGAAAAAGAGCAAGAAAGATCGGAGGGAGGAAGATTTAGGGTGTGGAATGATTGGTTAAGTGTTTGTATTTATCAGAAGTTCTCATTATGAGGTCTACGTGGCCTCACAACCTTTAAATGTATCGCCCACTTTAAAAAACGAGGCCTTGTCAAACACAAAATGCTTTGAGCTTCTGTCTAGATGGCATTGGGAATGGTTTTCTTCAGTTTCTTTATTTCATACATTTGTTCATTTTTAAAATGAGAAATGAGGCTCAAACGGTTTTATAATTTTATTGTAAACCCACAATATGAATAAGTATATATACAGATAACACAATTCCGGTGTTTGAAGTAATTTAGCTGGAGACACACACATATCGATTAATTTCTGCTCGGCAAAGCCAGACTTTACCAACTCTGTATTACAGCACTACAGTCAAGTTGCATCTGGGTTTGTTTGTTGTGTCTGTGGGGTAGATTTGATTTGGTAAGCACAGTAAAAATAAAGTTTTGACATTATTACTTACAGGGATTTTAAGTGTTTACTCATGGTGTGATAGGATTATAGATGTATCTGTTAAGTTCATTTCAGGATATGTAATTAGATAGAGAGCTAGAAATATTTTGTATTGCTAACAAACGTATTCCAGTATGTATGCACAGTAAACTTAAGCTCTGTTCCAACCCTTTACTTCCAGGGAAAATCATCACCAAAACAATCACTGCCAACCTGAGGAACTATTTTTCGAGGTAGCTTATGTGTATGAATTTGTAAGATTTTATTAGATAAAAGCAATAGAGTACCTCAGACATGACGTATTTTTGTATACAAACCCCAGGAGCAAGTTAGCATTTTAGCACTTTCGGGTTCATCGTCCCAAAATCAATGGATTTTTTTGAATGGGCTTTTGGTAAATCACTTAAAATAAGATCTGTGGTTAACCTCTATTTCAATTCAATTTGCACTGTTTCAAAGCAGCTTTACATGAGGAAAAACTAAACAAAACTGAAAAAATATATAACTATACTATAAAAACTATATATCAAATTTAAATATAAAAACTATATATTTTCACGTTTTAATCTATGACATAAAACACACCAGTTATAACCCACTCATGATTTTTTAAAGCCTTGTTGTGTTTTAAAAACGCCATTTTCTAACAAGTTGCTAAAAGTGACTTCTTCATTGCACAAATGCATCTATGAATAAATGAAACATGCACAAATATCTAAAAAGGTGGATGTGAATAACTTACCAGAGAACACGTTGTTGGAGGCTTGGTGGTGGTGAGGTTGATATCGAGCGACCATATTGTTGTCTGCCTCACGTTAGCTTTTTACTTCTGGCGATTGTATTTAGGCTTCAAACGTTCTTGATAGACAAAACCTCATAAACCTTTGTTAATAACAGAACTTGTTTTTTGCGATCTTCCAAAAGTCTATGGGAAAAATGCATAGGATTTTGGTAGAGGGAACCATTGCAGTGGGTTGGCCTTAAACAAAACATCATCATCGAAGTCATCCCTGCACCACTCAATCACAAATCGCTTTAAAACGTTCGAATAAGATCGTACGAACTCATACGAACTAGCCATCTCGTAAAATAGTTATGAATAATTTTGAGATTGTTGCTGCTGCATGTATCCTTTATAAGCTGCTGTACACAGAAGTTCCACAAATTCCAAAATTCCGTATTGTGTGCTTGCTTTAGCGTGCATCCCGGACAGCTGTGACATCACAACGTGGCATCTAATGTAAAAGCATTTACGTTTTCGCAAGAAACGACGGGCAATCTAGCTTCAGGTTTCCGTATTACTCCAGTTCATAGCCATTATAATCATTTCCTGTCTTCATACAAATATTCTACCCTATAGTAGAATAGTAAAGCGATGTCACTAGCCTGGCCGTTTGTTACAGAATTATTCCGCCGCTGATCCCGGCAATGTTAATAGGGTCTGATTCTGGGATTAAATTGTCTGACATTCCAGCTCCGGCTTGAATTCAAGCTGAACGTTCTCTAGCAATCTGATGGAAAATTCCCAGTGTCAATGCAGCAATACAAAAGGCAATCCCAGAATAGATTTACTGAGCTCAGTGATAAGATGGTGGAGTCAAGAGAAATGCTGATAATATTCTTACATTTCAAAGGGCAATAAAAAAAGAACACTTAGGCCTGATTAGCCTATTAAGGTGTCATGTTGTTAGCTTAGCAACATGCTAATGTTAAAATCAATTTGTGAGTCTCCTTCCTTACCAAAATTTCATTATAGTTTAAGTGTATAACAATTGTTTAACAATGAAATAAAAAGGGTTTCTACATTTAAACCATGGTTATTTTTGTATGGGCTGTGTATTGTATCAGGTTTGTGCTGTCACAAAGAATGATGGGAAGTGTAGTTTGGTCAAACCCAGATAAACAGATTAAATAAAAAACAACAATCTTGCATAGTCAACATGCACAAAATGTAATTAAAACCAATTCCAATTAACTTCCTGATACATCCTTCCCCCGAATCTATCCAGCTTGTCCTCAACGAAAGTCCTACGGTTCCCACTGGTAAATACAACATTGTGCCATGTGCTGGCATTCATCTGTGCTCAAATATGAGCATACAGGCATGACTTGAAGGCAGCAATAGACAACTGTCATTGACAGCAACACACAGGATCCTAAAGTGAGACAAAAAACCTCCTAAGAGCAATATGCCCTCTATAGTCACTTTTCAACTTGATGCGCAATCTTTCAGGCAGTTTATTTCAAGTGTCTTTGTTTGTCTCTCTTCTGTTTTGTGCTTTACAGACCTGTTAGCTTAGCGTGATGAATGTAGCCAATAACAGCACGCGCGGCTCCTCTGACATTCTAATGTTACATTTACATATGCTTACCCGCAAGGCCAAAACACTTCTTCTTTCTCTGTGTATGTGTTTCTCATTTTTTTCTATCCTATCTAACATAAATCTCACCCATCATATAGTTTTAATTCTTATTTAATTAAACTAGCAATATATACTATACTGTACATCTACACAATAAACCTCTGGGTAGTGTGTTTATAATGGCATTTGCTTTAATGCTTTCAGCATGTGAGACTATATACCTGAAAAGGGAAAGATGGTTAGGGGCTTAAAAAGTAAGATGGATTTGTGATATTATTTTGGAAGTGCAGCAAGTCGTTACGTTCAAGAATACAAAGACAAAAAATGTGTATAATAATAATATGAGTCGCATTAGTTACGCACAATATAACCAGAAAGGTACATTAGTAAGTAAAAATGTTTATTATTTTACGTTTATTTAGCCAAGATAGGTCGCATTAGAATTTGAACACCCATTGATAAGAAGACAACATCCATAATGGTGGCACACCGGCCCAATGTCAAATCTGAGACATAAACCAATGAGATTCAACGCCGTTATGTATCTACTTTTCTCATCTATAGAGGGTATGCATTGTCGTAACTTTCCACTATGAACACACCGGAACGCGCACCCAAAACATTCAGCAAAATGGCTGGCTGTAATAGCGGCAACTACGAAAACGCCAGTTTAACTTACAATTATTCGCTTATTCATACACCTTATTCTAAATTCTTGTTGAATCTGTTAGTCAAACTTTTCACCATTTTAGATGCGTTTTCACGCTACACATTTTAAGTGATACTTAGGCTACGCAAGCAGTTATAAATGGGGGTATTTTAGAACGGCTCAGCACGCAGCTCAGCCAATCAAATTTGAGGACCAGAATTGACCGTTTTATAAAATTCTTTTTTAGGGGGTAAATTATCCCTTTAAGTCAATAATCAATTTTAGTTTTATTTCAATTATGTCAATCGCATGTTCAGTGTAATCCACAAAGTGATTAGCCTATAGACGACAATGGGAGATTTTTTTCACAATGATGTTTCATTCATCACCTCCATTGAAACGGCATTGCAAAAGAGACACACATTTCATAATTACATTCCAAACCCTGTGTTATTCCTGTCCTCTCTCGACGGGCAGCTTTATGAAGCCTTTAACTGTGAACAGAGGCTGCACTTTATTTCCGCCTGGTTAGGCAGAATAGATCCTCATCAAATCGCTCTTTTTAAGACAATGTGCATGTGGGTGTATGGCTTTGGGCTTATTTGACGGCATCAAATGGATTTCAGAAGAAAGGAAATATCGTCGTTTATGAAATAATCCCCTCATAGTTATTTCATCCCTGCGCTGGTGTATGCGCGCCGTTGTTTTGCGCTTTTTCTCATTTTCCTAAATCCTTTTTCCCTTTTTATTTTCCCTGAATGGATACTGACATAAGGGGAGAGGGTGGAATAGACCCAGAAAGGCTGACGTTATACATACTTTATTTAGATTAGATGTGTAGATGATATGGGCTGTGAATTATACCCGAGGTCTCGGGATCAGTGTTGCTTGTTGTGGTGGAGGACAAAGTAAAAAACATTTGTCCCTAGCAGGCTTCTGGTAGACAAGACAAACTGTTAAGTTGGACCAGCATCATAAACCAGACCAGCACCAATCCAGTTTGAACAAGCATGCAACTGAGTAATACCACTGCCTGGGGTTCGATTCCTACCGGACATACTGATAAATTCAATTCAATTCAAATGCATAAAAGTCTTTAGCAGGGTTTTTGTTTCCTGATATAAATACACACCTCTCTCATCCGTTTATGCATTTTAAAATAAGTCTAAGTGTGTGTAAATGTGTGTAAAAATGGTCACTAACAAGATTACGGGCCATAAGAGAGTAGGTAATGGGTGAAGATGGAACATGTTGCACATTTTAAGATGCTGCATTTAAGAATAAACACTCTTGCACCCACACATACCCTCTGCTTTCCACAAACCTAGATGTGGCTTTCTTGTGGAGTTTGATAAGCTAATCTCTTTGCTTATTACTTTGTCTTATTGGTTGGTGTGGTAGTGAAGTGGTGGACGTGTGGCTTTAAAGGAGATGCTATAGTCATAGCTTTGTGAAGACCAAGGCACGCTGAGAAAATGAGCCACGCAAATACACTAACAATTGCACAACAGCAGATGTTGAGCTGGTGTTAATGTGTGATCTTGTAAATTGGCCACTTTAAAGTCTACATTAGAGCAAAATTGACCCTGTTGCCTTTCCTAATACACTTCCAGATCTTATTGTGTGCGACTCATTACCGCATGATATTCCGATATTATATCCACACGTTTGATACCCTTTTCCACCGATGTAATTGAGGGCACTTGCCCATTGGCTCAGGCTAACCTTTAGTATTGCTTCTTAAGATTAGCTTCATTCTGGTTTAAAACATCAACTTTTCCAAACCAATAAATTCTTGTTCAATAAAATCACATCCTGCCCTACATTTATTCTTGTTAATGTGCTGTTTCCCTCTAAAATCACTTTGCGGAGGTCGAAAAACTTGCAAATGGTGGTGTCGTTTTCTAAGGTACACTACACTAAAGGCTTGTGCACACTGTGATGATAATCGTGCACGTTTATCGCAAACTTTTAACGCCTTGTGACTTTTTTTGCCTCGGCCTAGTTTTTTGGGTTTGATGCGCTGCGTTAAAAACTGGCCGACCAATGAGATTGTTGCTTTTGATCACGTGCCTGTAGCTGCTGAAGTTAGAGTAAAACATGACTTTGTGGCGCTCAAGCACAAAACAGTCTTGCCGAGCACACATTGATACCAACGACGCATGTCAGAAGCATAAAGTTGCACAGCGCCACCTTGTGTACCCGGGGTATTTTGTTTTTTCATTAAGCGCCATCTAATGTCAGGGAGTGAATTTGCCCGTTCACTCCGCTCATCGCCAGTGAAAATCGCTTGGGTATGAACGTCGCAAAACATCTCGAAAAATGCTGGCGATAAGCGCGCAAGCTTAGCGTCCCAGCGTGCACAAGGCTTAAATGTGCTTTTCTGTTTAAGTTTCGATATTATACTTCGACACCTTTTGAAGTGGAAGCAGCATTATGCAACATTTATGGTTGCCAATGCATTCTGGTCTTGCTCTGGTATAAACGTGTTAAATAAATGTTTCCAAAACACTGAGATGAAGTTTTATTCTCATGTGGCTGTATCTCATATCAAGAAGTTATATTAGGTATAGATGTACAACTATATACTGGAAAAAAGTTGTTACGAGTGATACAGTCATATTAGGACTGAGACTCATGTCTATTGCTCTTATACACATCTTGTACATGTATTTATTTTAGGATCCTAGAATAATTCTTAATAGAAGAATTCTCACTTTAAGTAGGTCTAAATAAACATTTTAAGTCAAGTTTTATTTTAAAATTTAAATATGACCCTGCATAAAAAGAACCCATTATGTCCTAATAGCATTGAGCAAGAGACATGCAGTACAGAGGAAATTAAAGATTTTTGTATGAATCATACTGGACTCTCTCACACATACACTAATCTGACTGGACTTACAAAGTAATAAACATTTCACACTATAGTTTTACCTTCAGCTATCCGAATTTACATTGCCAGTGAGCCACAGTTAAAAACAGACAAGGTGACAGCAATAAAACAGGATGTGGTGATGTGTCAAACGGGAAGTAAGCTTTGTTAGATACAGCAGTGGTGTCACATGAATCGGGTGTCTATCTTTTCATTTGACTCATAGTCGTTTTATTATTTTTGTTTATTTTTTACTCATCACAGTTGAATCACTTAACATTAATACTTTAAAGAGAAGACATTTAAAAATGCCAACTGTGTGCAGTTATCTATTCTTTGTCATGATTATAGTTTGCAGTGCTTACTCTGTTTCAAGACATACTATCTGTGTTAAAACTACTTTAATGCTTCAATAGCCTCTTCTGGGCTTCTACAGCTATGAACAGAATCAAGGACATCATGAAAAATTGTTTGTATAACAAAAAGGGTACACTTCTTACAAAAAATATTTGACAAAAATTTCAGAATTGAAACTGAAAAGCAGCATTATACACTTGACAGCATGCGTGTCTCAGTATCCGCATGTTAAGGCGTGACGTAAGGAGTCCCCACTTGTTTCAAGTAAAGCGACTATTTAAACATCTGTTTATGAGCACTGTTTATTCATATCACATGTTTAAGCAAAACTTTCATAAACTTATGGTATACGATACAGTCTCCAGACTCACAGAATCTCCAACATCAATATTTTATTAATTATTTCAAAATGAATCGCTGTCTGGCCATCTGGGATTTCTTTATGCAGGTTAGGAAGGTTAGGATTGTGGTTTTTTGATCGTTTTACAGCACGCCAAGAGTGTATATTAGACTTTTTAGTTTGCTAGACCATCTGATAGAATCTTTGGGCCCGGAAGTGGTGGGCGTGATGTCAGACTTAACAAGCTTTCATATAGCTCAGTGGTTAGAGCATGCATGGCGCTAGCAGTGCCGATGTCATGGGTTCGATCACAGGGATTGCACATACTCAGAAACAAATGTAAGTCTGCAATGTAAGTCGCTTTGGATAAAGCGTCTGTCAAATGCATAAATGTACATTTTAAATTTGACTTAAATTACAAACTGGGTATGCTTTTGGCAATGTTTTAACCAATAAATGAAGAGTAACAATACATGAAATGCATATCATTATTTTATGGAGCCACTTGTCGAAAACTGTGATTGGTTGATACAGATCATTCTTTTTTTAATGTCTCGGGTGAAACAAAATATTATATAAAATATAAAAAACATAATAACATAGTACTGCTTGCATATATATATTAACTAATTTCTTATTAGAGCTTAACCAAAACATCAGGGCATGCTGTCATACTTTTATTACGAAAACAAGCCCACTAGGGGCACTGAAGGTCAATGTGTGTTCAATGTATATTATTTTTTTTAAATAATAACTGTATATTTTGTGTGTGGACTCATAGGCCTGCTTATTTTGGTCCGAATATTTCCGTGAAGAATACTTCAATTTATTTTGCACACAGAATCATAACAGTTACAGAAATCATAAACAGGGCCTACCTAAAATCTTAATGTCTTCATTTAGCGGAATAATGTAAGATTCCTGCATGTGACAAGGTTAGACATTATATTATACACGGGACCGGTACAGAGATGAGGCAGTGAGAGAGAGAGAGGCAGAGCTGAAGTGATTGTAAGGGGCGGAGGAAAAAGAGACTGTTTTCAGCGCTATCACACTCAGAGCAGTGCAGAGAGACAGTCGGAGTAACAACGCTCACTCACTCACTCCTATCAACCGCTTTCTGTCCGAACAAAGCCCAAGCTGCCCGAGCCTCAACCATGGTCTCTATAATCTCAGACCTGGACCCCCTCAAGAGCTGGAACGTGTTAAGGTAAGACCCGACCCGAACATGCATGCGGAAAGCGCCGTGTGTCTCCATCTATCCGCGCAGAGGACGCGCTTTTGTTGCGCTCCCCTCGACATTACAACTGCGTGTGCTATTTCGGGTTGAAAAGTGTGTGCGGGACTTTTTTTCTTGAGTTCTCACTTACTGTCATGTGTCTGACGCATGGAGTGTCTTGTTAACCCTTCGAGGGATCCCAAACCCTCCCCCGAATACGTCGGGAACTGTTGAAGCACAGAAGTAAACGGGTCCGGTATGGGGAGGATTGTCGGACCGGGCGCGTCTCGTCTCGTCTCATCTGTGATGCGGGATGATGGTGCTGATGCTGAGAAGATGCTGCGCGCATCATTGCCAATTTTATATAGAAATAATAATAATAATTCTTGTAAACCTTCCTAGGATTTTGCTATGGCACAGTGCTGCGCATCTCCAACTATTACGCAAAGAAATGCGCGTCTTTTAAGTTGGTTTGATCGCCCTTTTTCTTTTAGATAAACAGCTTCTTTATTTCAGTTTTTACTGCTTCAGTCTAGACAGCTAATTGGGGACATCATACAAGGTTGACCCTAACCTTAAATTGTGTCTTAAATGCAAGGTTTTAAAACAACACCATTGTGTAAAGTCAGTTCTTTGTGAGTTCTCTGAGGAAGTGTTGAAGGGTAACTGAAACCACAGAAAGCATGTCATGATGTATCATAGTTCCGCTTCAGTTCTCGGAAGCTTGCACACATTTACAACAACATATGACCCCAAAAGAGAGAGAAACATTTAAGCAAAACAATTCCTTTTAAATCAATAATAAAATCTGAATAGAACATTATTATATGTAAGCTTTGTTTAAAGCTTTAAAAAGATATTTATTTGACTTCCGCTCAGTTTTTTTGCCCTGATACATGTAGGAAACAGATGAAGTCAGGAAACAGGAATCGGTCACTTTACGAATCTACGAGCATATTTGGAATGAATTTTCGAAAGGCTCGTAAATGAGGGTATGGATATACTATAAATACTCTGGATCCACAGATATAGTTCAGGATTCTGGGTTGTTGTAAATTGGGGCACCACTGTATTCCTCACTGAATTATGAAAATAGATCAAGGGTATAAAGATGACATGCTGTGCTCTCTTGGAATAAGTGTTAGTTTTGGTCAATTATTTATTCCGGTAAGCAGGTCACAGCTCAGGATGCACCAAAATGTATCCATAAATGTGCACGTGCAAAAATACATTTTCACGCCCCGATGCATCTGTTAGACCCCTTAAATATTTGATACTTTGATACGTACTAGGACACACACACACACACTCGCATGTGTACAGTCCTGTTTTTCGCCTTACTGTGCCGTCACAGGCTGCTGCTGCATTTAAGTAGACATTTCCCGATCAATATGGCACTATTAGTCAGTCAGTATGTTCCGTTTCTTACTCTTCGACTGACAATCACGATTTCACCCCGGAGCCGACCGGGGCATAATCTTATGTTCAGAGAGACATGGCTGAGGGGGGAGGACGCATGATGGATCGCTATTTGTCTTCCAGTTCTTTATTAGTGTAGAGGCTCTAGATTAGCCAGAGGAGCAGGTGCCAGACCATCTCAATAAAGACCAGCTTAGGATCAGCTGTTGCCCTGTGGTCCCTTTTCTTCTCCCTTTACCTTTCCTGTACCTCTACGTGTTCCCTTTCTCTCTTACTTTTGCTCTCTTCCATTCTTTCAGTCTTTTTTCATACGTGGCTCCAGGGCTCTCAGTGGCATTCTTTACAGCCTAATGAAGCCACCCGACGACCCGGAACACTGTTGTCTAATGAGCACACACTTGTGTGTGTATGTTTGCGCAGCATCCGATTAACTTTCTCATTATCTCTCCTTTGGTTCAAAATCCATTTTTTTCCTGTCGTCCTTTATTTGAGTAAGGACTGGAGAACGCAGAGAGGGAGAAAGCAGCTAAGATTGGATCCAGAAATAAACAGCGGCTTTGCTATCTATTAAGTCGATCTTTACCGACGCAAATCTGACGTGCGGCGCAAACAAACGCTCCAGACAAATACATCTGCGTTATCTTTTTCTTTTCGCATGTTTGTACCGAATTAACACCTTCGAACGTGCTTGCAAAAATTCCTGCGCACTTCAGATGCGTCAATTTGGATTACATCGTAAATGGGACATTTCCGATCTATCGAGGTCACCTCCCCAACTTTATCCTTTCCTTAACTTTTGCGCAAACGACTTGGGGCCGTGAGATGCAGCAACTTCTGTCAATGCAAGCAACAAGAACAAAAATACCATGGAACTCATGTCCGCCCACACAAGCACACGCAGTGAGTCATGAGCACATGCATAATGTTCCAACACACACATACAGGAACACAACAGCGTCTCTGTCACGCAGACGCGCACACACCGCGCGCTTCGGAAGGCAGGTTGAGTCGGTAATGAGAGGCAGCATGCTTATTAATACCACTTGATTACATTGAAAATTACTTTAAATAACAATGACAAGTTGTTGCCTTTATTGAATTAGCCGAGAGGCAGGCGGGGGAGATGATTTGATTAGCGGCACATTTAAACACGAGATTCGGTATTCTTGCGCCCAATGGCGAGTAAACTTCTCGTCCTGTTTTACATCCTCGCATCTGTCCGTCTGTCTCTCGAAATAGAAATCAAGTCATTTTCAAAGTGGCGCTGGAGAGGCAATGGAGTGGCAAGCATCGGTCCTTAGCAGCGGGTGACCTCTGACCTTAGCAGTGTTGGTTTTAATGAACGCTGTTAGCGGCAACAGCTCTGAGTGTGTGTTTAAGCCTCTGCCCAGGATGCATCCGTAATTATCTGGCTGAGTGGCTTTTCTGTGTGTGTGAGTGTGTGTGTGTGTGTGTGTGTGTGTGTGTGTGGGCGGCTCATGCCGTTAGCCTCTCCCTGATCCCCGGCATTAGCGGCTGTCTGCAGACAGTGGCACACAGACGGGCAACGCAGATGAACGGCATTCAGCGCTGATCTCTGCACCTGTACCAGCTTCATGCGCGGTTGTGCCCGTCACCCCTACCGTGCAGTTCTTGCCACAGAGTGACGTGTATTTGTTTATAAATACAAAATGAATACGCACAGTACACAGACATATATTATGTTAACACAAACTTTAATTCTCTAAAATTGCCATGAGATTGAGTTGATCGTTACGTTCAATATTCGATATATTTCTGCTTCTGATTGTTTCAGTGTAGCTTTATTAATATGCATAGATAAATGAGATAAAAATATGTGTTCCTGTGATTGCATATGTTGTTTTTTGGTTGGTTGGACGTGTAATCTGGTCCTGTGAATGCTCGGCGTAATGAGGAAGAGATGTGGCAGTGCCGAGCTAGACTGAAGACAACATTTGACAAGTGTGTGTGTGTGTTCGATTCACTGCTCTCCACAAGCGCTCTGTATTATTGGCTGGAGTCAGCGTGGCGATGCACTGCCCTCCGTCGTCTAGTCAGTGTACCCATTATACCGCGCGAGACCAATATTGTTCCTCGGGCTGACATTTTCAAAGCTACGTGAGTTACCCAGATGGGCCCGCACCCCTCGAAGACAACCCCCCCACCCATCGCACACACTCTACCTAGAGAACGTAATTACAATTATCAGCTCACCCATCACAATTACAGCAGAGAGAGAGAGGCAGGGAAATGAAGGCAGACAGAACAATAGACACTAGGAAAAATTAGACAGCGAGAGATAAAGGTGGAAAAGAGACGGAGAGCATCGTAGCGTTTGGTTTATAGGCCTGCCTGTGTACTTCCTGTGCCTCAAAATAACACAATTTCGAAAAGCAGTGACACACACACACACTGTTGCAGTCTTTTCTGTAAAAGAAATGAGATTTCTCAATTAAAATCTCCATTGTTCATAGAAAGCATTGAGATTAAATGGAGACTTGTCTGAGTCTTGTCTTGATTTTGACGTTTCAGAAGAGATCTTAACAATGTCTTGACATCTCTCATCAAAACTTCGCTATCTTCATTAGTTTTACAGATATATACCATACTGTACGTCAAAGATTGTATTGTCTATAATGTATTTTATAGATAAACATTTGTCACATATTTAAATAATAAATGAGAACTTCATCGAGGCGAAACCTATCACGTGTTCCTATTTTTCTGTCCTCACGTTTGTTGCGAAAGAAATAAACTAGGATTTTTTGGCCGGTTGACGCAATTGGGAAATTGTCACAGGATTTTAATGAGAATGTGTGTGTGTGCTGCATTGTTTAAGCTGTAGGAGAGCGCAGAGCTCCGGACAGAGGCTCTTTTCAGGCCTCGCTGAATGACCGTGATTAAAACCGAGTGTCTGACCGTCTGAGAGACAGACAGAGCCTATTGTAATATCCCTCTCTCTCTCTCGTTCGCCGTCTCGCTCTCTCATTTTGTTCGTGTAGGCAGTTTTCTATGATAAGGTTGAAATCCAGAGAGGCATATCAGTGCCGGTTTCCTCCTACGCTAGTTCTGAGAGGAGAATGTGCTGCAGCTATGTTTGAGGAGTGCACTTCAGGAACCATTCATAGAGCTTTTACACTCACACACACACACACGCACGCACACCCACACGCAGATTTCTAACCCCGTAACTAGCACACGGATGTTTCACTTTGCTGTCAAAAGTAGCACCCGCTCTCTGTGCACAAATGTAGAAACCTGCTCGCTTTTAACTAGCCGCCTAAATGAGCCCATAACATGAGGATGTTATTATATAAAGCTAATTCTGAATACTCAACACTAACCCTTACCTAAACGCAACAGGTTTTTCTCAGATTTAGCTCACTTCTGAGGACATTGTACAAATGACAAATGTATCCCCAAACTTAAAGAAACCCACACGCACACTTTTACTGTACCTGTAGGTCATATGACATAGCATATTCTTGTACTACTTTTATATAACTGCATGATTAATATTGACAAATCCCAACCTAACTCTAACTACATCTGAAAGAAAACATTTAGCATTGTTGCAAAAAAATAAATGATTTTATTCGGAAGGTTCTGTAGTCACGCTTATCTATAAGGTTTCACGATTTACATGCAACATTTATAGATCTTCTACTGGTAACCCAAAATAATACTGACTAGACATACTTTTAACTTGTTAGCTATTCATTTACTTATTTCTTTTGTTTGTTAACAGTAATAATCTGAAGGGATTCTTTGCAGAGGTGTACCGGAAGTTTAGTTTGGGTCACAAAAGCGTGCACGCGCTGTAACGTTTGTTTATGTTGTTGCTTTGAAGCAGTTTGGAGTCCCACCATAACCCTGCTGATAACCTCGGTACCAGCAAATGCAAATTCGGCAATTTTACAAAATGAGGTTTACCGTTCTTACACAACAAGGTTTTGCAATAATTTGCTAATTTGGGGAACCACTCACAAGCTTATGTTACGTGTGCATGTTATCATGCTGACACTTCTGAGTCATATTTCAATGAAATGTGTTTGTTTTTATTCCTATGTTGCATCCGGGACAACTGAATATTACATTATAAATGTGTACAGGGAAAATATGATACTCGTGGCTGTGTATGAACAACATGTTTTTTATATTTGTGTGTGTGTGTGTTGCTTTATAACATTTTCTGTTAACAGTAGAGCGGGATTATTGTCAAACTGCTTGGATTCTGCAGCCTCATGCATATTTACAGGGGAACGCTCCTCGTGTTCGCGCACTCTTTTTTTTATTAAAAAGAATCAAGTGTCTTTCCAGTTGCTGCGCTTTGGGAGAGAGAGATGCCACACTCGCAGGAGGAAACAATCTCTCCCGATATCATTTGTTATGATTTTACGGCACAGTTTAAAGAGGTTTGTGGGAAGAAGGCGACCTCTGTCTCTTTTACTGTCACATGCACAAACACACGCAGGGGTCAGGGCAAATAAAGCAATGCATCGAATTGGAATTCATAGACGGGACAAATACGGTAAACCGATTTGTACTTCTTTCGTCATTAGGGACAAAGAACATATTGATGTAAGGAACACCCTTACAGCTCTTGCGGTCTTGTTTGGCCCGCCCCTATGAAGGAGATGGGAGAGGGCATTATGAGGTTATGAGCCAGTGAAATTCAAGAGCTTTTACATTACAAACGTAGGAGAAAGTGCCATCAGTAGGGCCAAATATATAACACAAAGGCGGCAGAATTGTATTTATACGGATATCACAATTTCGGGGGTCCCACATGGGGCTTAAATGGGCCAGTTATGTTACGGTTACATTTGCCTGTGAATTTACTCTGCATAGAAATTCTTCTAAGCAGCATATATTGAGCGATGACACAGAAGTGCTGCTGTTCAGTTACCAACATTCTTCAAAATATCTTCTTTTGTGTTCTTCAGAAGAAAGAAAGTAATACAGGTTTGAAACGACAAGGGTGAGTAAAGGATTTTCGGTTGAACTATCCCTTTAATCGTAGTTGCAGCTGTCTGTCTGCACTGTGTCTTATGTTTTTACTCCACTGTCAGGAAAAAGGCAGGCCTTACGCTTGTAAAAAGATCACACGCACTGTCGGTCCCTGTGGATTAAGTCAAGCATGTAGTACAGAGCAAGAGGGCAACTCTGTGTGTGTGTATTCTCTTTTGTGAGGGTCTATTTGCATAGGTTTACCACATATGAGAGTAGATGATCAGTAATGGTAGTATTTTCTGGTTGGAAGTGAGAGTCAGTGAAAGTCGGAAGCGCACGCATGTGTGCGAGCAGGAGAGCCGCAGTGTTTTTCCAGCTGTGCAGGGCTCAGGTTGTTGGATGGTTAAGTGGAGCTTTCGCTCTGATTAAAGTCAGGTGACTGAGCCCAGGCAGTGTGTGTGTGTGTGTGTGTGTGTGTGTGTGTGTGTGTGTGTGATAACTTTCCCTTTCTATGCTCTCGCAGGAAGACAAGAACGTCTGTTTCCTGTCGTCTCCGAGCGCTAATGAGCACACTGCGCACGCATGCACACACACGCAGCTGGAATCTAGGCAACACCCTGCAATATTTTTACTCTTTTAATTTTTCTCTTCTCTCTTTGGTGCTTTGATATAGTCCCTTTGTGAGTTTCCATGGTTACGCTGGCTTAAAGTCGCACTGATGTGACTGTTTTAGCCATGCTAATAAAGGGAAACTTCACCAAACATTTGTTTTTCTGCGTACTTTTTCTACTCTGAACGTCTTGTTTACGTTTCGCATCTTTTGCCCGCACAAGTTTGTTATTTAAAATATGCGCACACATGTGGATGTCTCTGGGCTAAGCCCCGGATATCAACTCACCCCAGAACCGCCCCTGTTTGTAAGATTCGTGGCATCTAATCTTTGAAAGACATTCAAGACTTAATAGACAATATACTCCTCAACATACCCATGTTATTATTATCTGTCTGTCTCAAAATCACCTGTAAAATGAGTCAGGATTCTTTTAGGGTTGTTATTACATGTCAACCTACAATCCGTTAATCTGTCGTTGGTTCAAAATGAACAAAAATCAGTTATGAAACAAGTGTTGCTTATAATAATTTATAAATTGAGCTGTTGGGTATCATTTCGTGCTGAATGTATGTACATATGAAAAATTGTTTTGCAAGTTTTTCTGCGATTTTATGTATTAAACAGAGATGGCGCCAAAAGTTACATTTAGCAGTTTTGGGCAATTCTAGTAGTATGGATGTGACATTTTGCGTTATGGATGTGACATATAAACAAACGCTCAGTGAAAGTTTCCAATATACTCAACCATCTGTTTATATTTTACTAAACCCTAAAATATCAGTCTGTGCACAAGGTTTCTATTTAAAAAAGGGGAAATAAACATGCGTTATGGATGTGACAATCCTGAAAATGGCACTTACCACTTTATGGAAAAACCATGCACTAAAAATGTAAATAATTTAAACTTTAAGAGAGACCTCGCATGGCTATTTAAACCACACAATGTTGACATTTCTGCTATCACAACCTCTGGTAAAAACATTTTGGGACATTTGCATGGAATTGTCCTTATAAAACAACAGCATGTAACATAACGGAGGGGTCTCAAAACATGTTGTTTCCTACCACTGTTAACTCGCACGTACATCCAGAAATGTGACGCTGCACACTGAGAAACAGTGAGATATGATGCAACTTCCAAAGACTCCCGTAGTGGAACGGTAAAACTGTTTACCTTATCACTTTCAGTTTCTCCAGTCAATCGTTTATACGACTTCACCACCCCAGCCAAAGCATCAAACACACAGCATATTCAAGATGCCAAGTCAACATTCTGCCAGCGGTCTTGCCAACACTCAGCTGATTCAATCATCTCTACAGTTGCCTTTGGCTCCCTCCCGGTGCTTCTGGTTAAGTGTGAACACGTCCACGTTTGCCCACCCTCGTACCCCTATCGCAGCATATTTATGCACAGCGAGCGCTCATCTTTCCTGTTAATGCCTTCCCAAACATCCCCATAAAAATTACGAGCAGAAACACATTACTGGCAGCGCGCCCCATGTCTGCGTTTATTAGCCTATCAGGCTGGGTTTATATCTGATCACGCTTTCGCTCTAATGAGATCTCTTTATAGCCAATCAGGAGCGCATCTCTTATGTGGCAATGGCCTGATCAAATTTATGGTCAATAACCTGCCTTTTAACGATGATGAGATGTGGGAGAAATCCATTTTCGATCCCTTCTCGGATACGCGTAAATCGGTGCGTGTTGCGGCCAGGTGCCCGGCTGAATGACCGTGTTTCAGGCCCTCTCCGAAGCCTGACCCGCGTGCCCAGAGCAAGGGCTCTTATCTGAGGCGGAGTGAGTGAGACGGCCCCAGGAGTCTGGACATTACCAGGCCTTCTCAGATCCTAATTATGGGGGGAAGGTGTGGAATGAGAGTGGAGGGCCGACGAGGCAGCCAAACTCGGACCCCTCGAGTCCCATTACAATTACTGCTGAGAGACACACATTCGAGCGTATGGACATGCTCGTACATGCGCGCACACACGCGCCAATGAACGTACACAACCCTCTCGCCCCGGTGCGCTCACACACAACGAATCGAAGCACGTTTCTACACTCTCATTCTCTTTCGTAATTGGAATAGTGTCGATGCCTGCTCCCTGCGGCCTAAGCGGGACACGCTTCCGTTTTTTTCCGGCACCGGAGCCACACGCGTACAATCTCTGGAATAAAGCTTCAATATGAAAGACGAGTTTGGTTGTTATGACAAGTTTTATATGTTATTGATGTGTGTGTGTCAGGGAGGTCTGTAATACCCGAAGAAAGCTTTGTGTTAGTGTTCCCATTAATCTCAATAGCAGTACGTGATATAAAATGTCACGCGTGCTGATTGTCTTATAGCGCAGTCACAAACACTTTAGTAGCGACTGGCCTGAGCTGTGATGTTGAAGGAATATCAGACGAAAGCGAAAATAGCGAAATACTACCAAAAGATACAATACAGCATTACGTAATATAATGTAATATAATATAATAGTACTGACCTCATGTCATTCCAAATCTGTATGACTTTCATTCTTCTGCAGCACACAAAATAAGATTTAGTAGGAAAAATATTTGTATTTTATTTTATTTTATTTTATTATTAATTAATTAATGTATTAATTTATTTATTTTGTCAAACAGCTACTTTTGAATGGCTGTTCCAAAACTGTCAAAAGTTGTAATCTTAAACGTTATATATGTTACTCTTCATTACTGCAAGAAGGGCGCTATTCATGGGGGTAGTATGAAGTATACAGTTACTATTATTATGAATTTATTATATATAATAAATTAAAATTATGAATGTATTATATCTTTTTTTTTTGTTACATTTTTACAATATGTGACCCTGAACCACAAAAGGGTTTATTTGAAAATCTCGAATCTGAGGGTGCAAAAAAATTCTAATATTGAGAAAATCGCCCTTAAAGTCATCCATCAGAGGCACTGTAGCAGGTTTGTTTTAACATTCTCTATTGGCTTACGCTGTAATGACGTTGTAGAGACCCGAAAGCTGAAATTCTAAGCTTTACATAGATACCAAACTTGAGGGGGTAATTCCCAAAGAGCGTCAGCAGCGAGTGAAGTTTGTAGACGTGTTTCCGGCCATTTATTCACGATTTAGTAGCATCCACTCACAAAAATAAAGTTTTTCTATATTTACAGTAGGACATTTACAAAATATCTCAATTGAACATAAGCTTAATATCCTAATAATGTTTGGCATTAAAAAGATAAATCTATAATTTTGATCCAAGTATTGCTACAAATAAAGTCGTGATACTTGTGCTCACATATATTTACAGATACGAATAATACATCTAAAACATATACAACTTACAATGAGTGCTGTTGGTCTGGTTAGCCTAACATAGACACAACCTCTTGTGTTCCAGAAGTAAGAGGAGGGGAAAACAGATGGAACGCTAACCTTGAATGACATCACAGCATTTCCAATGCAACATGTCCAAACCTGCATAACCACGATGACCTCCACACTGATACACACATACATGCATAGACCAGATGACAATTCTCTTTTCCTGTGCTCTGGTAATGACCTGATCTCCAGGGTGACACGTTCACCTGAAAGAAGGCCGAGAGACAGTGGGAGAGAGGCTGATGAAAGAATTAGAGAGAAAGAGAAAATGAAGCTCTTTGATGAAGGCACGGGTTTATGTAATCATTCTCATGGATGACCTGCGTCGTGCCGCTTTCAGGGACAAAAACTCTAGAGCACTACAGCGTGTGTCTGTTTCATGGCCACATTCATGCTTTTTTCTGTGATTATCTATTTTTCATATTCAATATGTGCATATAAATGCATGTGATTGCACGGTTGTGGTAACCCATAGGAAAGAACATTCTTGTAACACCTCCGTTGCTTCTTCTAGAGATTACATAGATAGCAAATGGCGACTTTTGATGAACCTTTTGGTAAATTGTATTAATACATCCCCTAGAGTTTAAGAGATATTAACAATTAAAGATAATGTGCTCAAGAAGTCAAACATTTCTTTTCAAAATACTGATATTTCTGAGTTATATTGTCAACATTGGTCTATAGTTCTTTACTCTAATCGTATATGTGACCATGGACAACAAAACCAGTCGTAAGGGTCGAAATTGAGATTTTGACATCATCTGAAAGCTGAATATATACGCTTTTTATTGCTATATGATGGATAGGACGATATTTGGCTGACCTGTTTGAAAATCTGGAATCTGAGGGTACAAAAAATCCAAATATTGAGAAAATCGCCTTTAAAGTTGTCCAAATGAAGACCTTAGCATACTGTAGCATATTACTCACAAAAATAAAATGTTGATATATTTACGGTCGGAAATTTACAAATTATCTTCATGGAACATGATCTATATTTAATATCCTAATGATTTTTGGCATAAAAGAATCATTTTGACCCACACAAAGTATTTTTGGCTACTACAAATGTTCTTGTGCTACACAAATGTTCTTTGTGATCCAGGGTCACATATGAACAATTGACTGCTGTAGGAATAAATAACCCATGAAAGTGAAGATTTTATACGTATTGACGTATTTCTATTTGAAAAAGGAAGTTCGAATGAAAGATATCA
This sequence comes from Oreonectes daqikongensis, assembly GCA_026939265.1. Lineage (NCBI taxonomy): Eukaryota > Metazoa > Chordata > Actinopteri > Cypriniformes > Nemacheilidae > Oreonectes > Oreonectes daqikongensis. Next base: position 1,643,073 of record JAOTQM010000206.1, read on the forward strand.
AAAGGCTTTTTATTTAAGACGATACAGACATGAATAATTAGCCTACCGTCAGATTAAAAAGTCAAAACGTTACAAGGTTTCATCTTCTAAACAGCTGGATTCGACACGAAACCCGGTATCTCCCCATGTTTGATTCCTATACAACCACATGTGTCAAAATGTTGAAAAAAGCATGCATGCTTACATGTCCGCCAAGCTGCAGGGTACTGGCATGCTCTTCCTTGCCACGCTGCTTTCATCTCTACGTTTGAAAGGAGAGAGAGGCCAAGCATCCGAGCATGCAGCCTATGGGGTGGTGTGTGTAAATGTGTCCTCATGTAAAGCCCAAAAGCACCCTCATTAATTCCTTTGATGCCGTCTGATTGGCCCGGCATTACTAAGTCGCATTAGGAACTGTATTTCCTCGCTTTTACTTAATGATGCTTTTCCAGCTAGTGCAATTAACCGGGCTGCGCGTGAGTGTGTGTGTGTGTGTGTGTGCAAGTGCGTGCAAGCAACTGTTTCTGTGTTTAGGTGCTCTTAAGTGCAATGGAAAACTGGTTAGACTACAAAGTGTCTAAGCTTCAACAGAAAATTGCCCCGTGATAAGTGCGGCCCTTTAATAGGCCTTAAACGAATGTCATATGTTTCTGCAACAACGGCAGAATATTCCCATTCCCAAGTCGTTTAGTTATTTGATGGACATCTAATGATATGAAGTGATTTAATATGACTTTATCTTTATGGATTAGTCACAGTACTTCAAGAACTAAAATGACAGCTGTGCTTGTCAAGTTTATGGGATGGTAACATTGGCTGGACGATGATGACCGCAGTCTGTTTACCCATCTGATGCATTTTGCGTGTAAAAATAAGACGGCTTTTGTCAGTCTGGCAAGCTTTAATCTGATTGGCTGGTTTCATGCAACATCCGGAGAAAAAAGTTGTTGATCAAGAATCAGGGTTCCTAGAAGTACGTTTACACAACATTTCAACTAAAGATTGAAAACTTTCTGGTGGCTGTTTGTTTACGCAACAGTAACGTTTTGGTCGTCTGAAAACACAAGCAGGTTTTTAAAGTGCAAGTTGTGAAAAACTGTTTTGTTTCGTGTAAACCACAAAAACGTGAATCTGTGGCAAAGATGTTGGCATGCTCATGCATGTTACTTCTACAGACGGTTTCAAAGCAACAACAACAAAGAAATATTACGCACGTGCACGCTTCTGTGGCCCAAACTTAACTTCCGGTAGACATCCGCAAAGAATAGAGTTCCTGCAGATTATTACTGATAACAAGCAAAAGAAATAACAAGTAAATGACATTACTAGCAAGTTAAAAGTATGTCTAGTCAGTATTATTTTTGGTCACTAGTAGAAGAACCGTTACTTGGCTAAATTTAAATGTGACAAAGTTACGCAACCCATTCAACAAACTGTTTATTTAATGCAATTATTATACAATAAAATATTAATATAAATTAAAGTTTATTATAAGCCAATAGCCAGACCGGTAAACAAATCTTTTGAACTGCTCAGATTCAAACCCGGGTCCCCATAAGCCAACAGCTCATCTATGTGTCTGGAGTGCTGACCACTGAACCACAGCTCTGAATTCTTTTCATTCTTAAACATTATTCAATTCTGACTTTCTATTGTTGTTGGGTTTTTTGCACCAGTTTATTCTTGTGAAATATTAATTATTTCAGATAAACCTGCCTCTAAACGTTATGTATAACAAGAACTGGTTGTTTGTTTCAGATGTCTCAATCCATCTCTTTCTACCAAAGTGGGTTGTTCTTTCCAAAAATAAGGTGGAAGTGAACCACACTACATGGCAGAATGCACTGTCAGTGGTGCAGTACACACAAAACTTCTATTGTGGCATGAAGAGAATTCAGTGTCCTGTGATCAGACTCGCTCACAGACAGTCTTTGTGAGACACATTCCAGCATGCTCATGTAGACACTCTATATGTGCCTACATGTCATCCAACACATTGGACACAGAGAAGCAGATACACACTCACTATAACACATGTTGAACCAAATCATGTTCTGGCCATGCGAATATGGTGTCTGGTGGTAAGTTACACAAGCAAGTGGTAACATTTGGTCATGGGCTGGGCTCAGTTGACCTTTAAAGACACATGCGCCACAATCCATCCTCTTACTTTGCTATAGAGATGTTTTCAGAGTCAAATGTGCCTCATGTGGGGACCTATGTTGTTATGGATCTGTTGGACAACTAAACAGCGTTAATATTTCTAATTTAAATGTATCTGACTATACTGATATAATACCATGGTACTTTGATACTATATGGTACTTGGGTGACTGTCATATTTATATATACATTTTCTTCAAAGAGTGCAATAGTGCCATTAGGGTTGACACAATATACACGTATAACGGTGATATTAAAAACCATCATTATTGAATATAATACGACATCTCACACAACTTTCTTGTGTTGACTGATCACAATATTTGTTTATAAAAATCAATAGGTATTGTGATCATTTTTTATTATAAAATATTTTGTCCATGATTATCGTGTAATGAATTAGTGATATTGTGACAGAATTTTTCTGCTTTATTTTATATAATTTTCCTGTATTTTTGAAATACGGTAAAAATGTCAGGTTGCAGAAATAAACTATAAAAGTTACAAGTCAGGTGTAAATTAACATGAGAAACGTAATTTCACTATACAAAAAATGTTATTTTACAGTATTTTTGTGGCACCCCAGCTGCTGGAATATTATGTGTTTTTACCAGATATTTTTGTTTAGTACTGTAAAAAACTGTAATTTTACGGTTTTATTCTACAGAATTTTCTGAATTTACAAAAAAATGTCATTATTTTTAATAGTGTACATATGAAAAAAACATAGTACCACCATAGTAAATGGTAAAATATAGCCCATGGTATTACCACGTCATGTAACATCATGGTATACTGCCCAGAAATAAACAACATGATAACCCCATGGTAGTCTTAGCACATTTTTCTGTGAAACGAATAAACAAACACACCACAAAGTACATTATGTCATCTAATGATCCCTTTTGTTAACTTTCATTACAAGACAAAAGATGAATATATGTTTAGGTGAGTGTTAAACAATCCTGCTTCTACATAAACACACCCTGATCATATATCTGAACATGGAATAAACTCTCAGTCTGATTTTTTTAAGGATGTCCCCTAAATGCCCCATTAAACTGCTCTCAGAGGAAAGTATGTGTGTTATTACTGTAGGGAAAACTGCCTGCGTATAGGAGAAGGGCTTATCTATTGCCAGTAATATTATATAATACAATATGGTTGCTGCAATATCTTTGTCAGAGGTTACAATAAACCTTAGTATTTACCGTTGTGTAGGGGAATTGTGGGTGTGTGTGGGGGTGAAACTGGGTTTAAACAAGTCAAGAGTAATTTATGAGGGTGTCATGAGTTTAGGGCTTTAAAACTCTATCAGGGAGGAAAGCAGATAGCCACTACGCAGCTGGAGTTTAACACCATGGTAAATTTTCTGTGTCTGATACAATTCATCCCTCTACCCTTCCCTCAGAGAGAGAGAGAGAGAGAGATTTTAGAAGAAGGGAAAACAGAGATAGGACTAGGGGTCACATGATCATGAGGCATGTGACCACTACAATGATACTGTAGATGTGTTCAAGATGTGTGTGTGAGGGAATGTTTGTGTCTCCGTGTCTGTAATAGGAGATGGGGGACCTTTCTTTCCCCAATTTCCTAATTTTGTTGTCATAGCAATAACAAAAACACAGGGCCGCTCATGCCCAGAGCAAAGTTTCGTCACTCCAGTCGACTTAATAACATCATTACTAAGACCATTACAGCCTTTGGTGTCTGTGTGTGTGTGTGTGTTTCTGTAAGAGACTAAAATTTTCATTTTATGTGGTGCACAGAACACGTGTAACTCATTTGAACCTCACACTGTACTGTGGAATTCTGTACCGTAACATGTAATTTTTATAATGGATCTACATTTTAAGACATTTGTAAGCACTGATAGATCTTAATGTTATTGCGAAGCACTGAAACGAGCAAAAATATCATAGGCCTTTATCAGAAAAAGTTTTCAATTTCTGTTTCAATAATATTTCATGTGAATTAAAATATAATATTTTATACCATGTGCAATTTTCCACACACATTTCCACATTCAAACACGCGTTCCACTTAACTGGGAACAAAGCTCGGGGAGAATAGTAAGCTCTTTATTCCTCAACACTGACGTTTCCATGACAACACGCTGGTTACACTGTCAGGGGTAACACCTCGTTTCCGGTCACCGTCCCAGGAGCTTAGCTGACTATCTTTATTTAGAAATGATCGCCTCCATAAACTGACAGGAAGTACAGTAGGTGTCCTGTTCATCACAGAGTTTCCACTGAGCAGTTCAGTATTGAGTATTGTAAGATTTATTACTATTATAATAAAAAACTACTGCAGCAATGTGAGATCTCGGTTAGTTTTCTCTCTGATACAATTTTTAAAGAAAATTCCATCTAGACAGTGGAACATGGTTGACCATAAACATATCTCACGATACTATTCAGCTGAAGTATCACGATCCCAAGTAGTATCACAATGCTGTGCCATGTCCATTATTAAAATCTACAAAATAGACCAAAATTTCCTAAATAAAAGATCTAGATGAAAGCATTTTGTATTTACTATAGTAGACCGCAATATATAATATATTACAGTACTATTACACTTATTTAATGTACACTACAATATTTTGTAGTATTAACTATAGTAATTGGATAAATTGTAGCAGATACTGCAGTATACTTCATATTTACTATGGTAAGACTCAAAAACACTAGGAATTTTAGTAGTATTTTCTATAGTACGTTACTATAGTAAGTACTGGGGATACAACGATGCCATTTTTAAAAGGCTGAGTACAAGTACCGATATGTTTTTCTATCGGTGTACTTTTATGAGTACATGAGCTTAGTATCGGGCTCGATACCAGTGTCAATATAGGTGCATCTCTTGAATATTTTTCACATGGGAACTTTTAAATAGGTAGTGACGGCCGGTTTATTCATCCGAGTCTTTCAAAACATGGATTCATTTCAGAGATTCGAAAATTTATGCGTATATGCATAGTTACCTACGGTACAACCGTTTAAAGAAAATAGAGCCGCATCGCCAGTATTTTGAAGCTTTAGCATCATGATGCTAACGTAGCACCGGTACACGGTGCAACCCTACTAGCTATTTGGGTGCTGAAAGATTTTCAAGTTTGTTCAAACCTGTGGATCACTTTGATCCAACTACCATGTTTACAACCATCTTGGCCTATAGATATTTCCTATACCAGAAGAGAAAACGACAACAAAATTTGTAGAAGAGCGGGTAGACAAAAACATACTTGAGTGAACTCGAAGAAACATGCATAGCCACACACACAAAAACAATAAAACAAGGAACTCTATGCATATCTGATGTCTCATGGCATCTCTCTCTACCCCTTGGTCTTCAATCTTACCCTGACAAGAGAAAGAAGCAATCGACCCTTTACACTAACATAATTTGGCCCCTCCAGGCCCCCAAGGGCCAGCAGAGGAATCCCCGGGTGAAGGCATTAAACTCATTACAGGGCATTGTGTTTCTGTCTCCTTCATTAACTTCTCCCAGAGCCATGCAGATCGGCCCGAACGCGAGCACCCCGACCCCATCTGTCTGAAATGTGATCTAACTTATGAAATCTGCAGCCTACGGCAGCTGTGCAATCACATTACATCCGCGAGATTAAAAATATATTGAATTTTTTTCCTCTCCCTCCTCTTGCCCTGATTTTGTTCAACCCAGCGACAAGTTCTCTTGCTTTCTGGGTTTCTCAGCTTGTTCTCTTATGTTTGCATTCTTCTGGATATCATCCTGCTTTTTCTCGAGTGGATAACTGTCTTAAAGGGATAGTTAGAGTGAAAATGAAAATGTTGTCATTACCTTTTGATCCTCATGTCATTCCACGTCTTATTCAATTCTTCTGCGGACCACAAAGGGAGATGTTGCATCCAATCTTATACAGTGAAAGCAGATGGTGACCAGTGCAACATAAAGCACCATGAACGCAGTCTGTATGACTCTTACGCTGCATTTTAAATAGTCTGAAGCCGTACAATACTGTAATTGTTGTTATGGTTCATTTCCAATAGGTGACCATGATTATATTATAGGAATCTAGTAAATATAGCAGGTATGAATGAGGGAAAATTTGAACATGATCAGGAAGAAGAACACAAAATGTTTCAGTCTTGACATCTGTATGTGGGTTTGCAAATAGTTAAACAACAAAAAGTATTTAAGCGCGCTTGTACACCCACTGAAAAAAATTAAGAGACCACTCCAAAATGTCAGTTTTACTGTAATATAGGTTTGTGTTTATGCAAAGTCATTTTTGTTTCATTCCCTGAACTAGTGACAACATTTCTCCCAAATGAAAAATTGAAACAGGACAAAGGGGTCAAACAACGTTTGCATATCTTGAAGACTGCAAAGTTCATATTCATGTTTGAGCAATGCAATACTTTATACATTTCTTTGTTTTGTTGAACACAAAAGAAGATGTGGCAAACTAAACAGTTCCGGGGCACCATTGACTACCATAGTAAATTTTTTCCTATGTAGTAGTCAATAGTGTCCCAGAACTGTTTTTACGAACATTCTTCCAAATACCTTTCTTTGTGTTTAGTGGAATAACTAAATTTATACAGGTCTGAAACAACTCGAGGGTAAATAAATAATGACCGAATTTTCATTTTTGGGTATTCCTTAAATGTCATTGCTGATATTTTGTTTCTGTTGAAATTCTACAGACACTGGACTGGAATTGTCACAATACTTGCAGACATGTATGCTTTATATAAATATAGGCTGATGTTTTATGTATTTGAGGTGTTGAGAAGAGTGTCTTAGTCATCACGCATTTGCCAATAACATAGCCTGTGAGTAACACTTTATCTTCTATAACATGAGATTGTTATAAAATGGGATCGAAACTAACACTCACGCTCACTTACAATGGATTTATTTATGTGAATGTACAAACTACGACCATACGTTTCTTTAAGCATCCTCCCATTTTTTGTATAGAGGGGCAAAAGCCTATTTTATATCCCGGGTTTATTAGTTCCACCCGACCCGCTATCACTTCTCCGGTCACCTGTCATCTCCACGTGTCACTTAGACGCTGATGATGTTTGCGATGTGTATGTTACGTGTCGACGTGAATTACACACACCATATTCGGATCTTGGTCTGCAGAACCGGCCCGAGCAGATTGATGGCGTGTGTGTTACGATGCTGATAGGATGTGGCGTGTGTGTGTGTGTGTATGTGTGACAGAGTTTGATACGGATGGCCAATTACTGTCCAGTGCAGGAAAGGACAGCCGTCACCTCTTTCTCTCCTAATGCTGTCACCACAATGACCAGACAGAAATCTGCTCCCACTGGGAGTTATTACTACAGCGCTCAACACACTCACACACAAATAAAATCCACAGTCCTATATATACACACATACAAACACACTTAAGACCTCCCAGCTGCTCAGCGGTCCTGCTCACATTGTTCGGTCAATTTGTTGGAATATGTTGACATTTTTCCAAGCTATTAAAACTCTTCGGTGCGAACGTTAAGTTGGATCCATGCTATATCAAGCTAAATAGGCAGGCGGCGCAAACTGAACTTTCAGAGGTATGGATTTGCTCTTCTAATGGCTTAAATGAAATGTCACTTGCTTAATTTCATGCTCGGGTTTGTTTTAACCTAAACCCACTCGACCGAAATTTTCCAGACGATTACGGCGTCTCTTCTCTGCCCCCCCCCCCACCTTTAATAAATCGAAGGAGAGAGGTTTTAAAACCTCATACACGGATAAAGCACAACTGTACATGCTAATTTATTTGTAGTTCTTGACGAGGATTTTGCTTAATTAAAAACTGTGCAGAAAGGCATGACGCCAGCACCTGTTTCTGTCATTTCTGATCGGGCGCTTGCTAAAGGTACTACAGTAATCTCTGCTCTACCTTGCATGAAGAACAATTTTTCATATCAGTGCTTTTTTGAGGGGTGTACTGTAGGAACAAATTCAAAATCGTGAGTTGGGGGGAGTTAAGACGTGTAATTTTGCTTCCATTAGTTACATACATACATACATTCATTCTGATGTGTGACTTTTGTTTTATTGTGTTTATCAGATCATACTTTCGTTCTATTTGTATAGACGGTTTCAAAGCAACAACATAAACAAACGTTACTGCGCATGAACGCTTTTGTGGCCCAAACCTTAACTTCCGCAAAGAATAGAGTCCCTGCGGATTATTTATTGTTAACAAGCTAAAAAACTTCATACAATTATTATACAATAAAATATTTATATTAATTAATATTGATAAAAATGAAATAAAATATAAATAATTATATTATTAGCCAAATGGTCAAACCGATCAACAAAGTTCATTTTGGGCCAGGCGCGTGCGCATCTATAGTTTTCTGCATGTATTGTGGACAAATTCTGACAAAAGCAAATGAAAGTCACCCAAAATTAATGTGAAAGACTTAGAGAATGTGAAGACACATTAAATTTGTGAAATAAAATCAGCCTTATTCCAACAAAATGGATTTCTGAATTGATCCTAAAATACATGTTAAAACAGTATTGTATTAAGAACATGAATATGAGCTTTGCTTTTTGCAGTATTCAAGATCTGCAAACATTTATTTAAGTTTTCTGACACGTTTGTTTTATATTATGCACATGAATGCAAATAAAAACATATTTTAGTTGGAATTTGGGAGAAATGTTGTCACTATAGTTCACAGAATGAATGATCTTTTTACGTACCTATGAATAGTAAATGCAGAAACTCTGGTCTCTCAATTGTTTTGCATCTGTATTACTGAATGGATCTAAATAAGAAAACACTTATAGTTTACAAATTTAATAGAAGTACTTCTAGCAAATCTTAGCTATGACCTCAAAACAAAACTCTACAAAATATAAACTTAAAGCTAGTTAGGCCTGTATTGTGTACATCTGGCAGTACATATTTTCATCTACAGATATACTGCACCTGTGCTCAGGTTCCTCTATGCCGGTCGGGTGAACCGTGGTGCTGCGATCAGTTTTTCTCATGAATAGTTTACAATATAGATCAGCATTGATGTAGAAAATCTGACCCCAGGTCAGTGCGAGTGTCAGCGGTGGTAAAGGGAAGTGAGTGTCGGCTGTAGACCTGTGATAAGCGTTGATAAGAAGCGGCTACACACATTGTCAGTCATGTCTAGAGGTGTTGAGCCAAAATCCATTGAACCGTGATGTAAACTTTTCCAAAGGGTGTGTGTGTGTGTGTGTGTGTGTGTGTGTGTGTGTGTGTGTGTGTGTGTGTGTGTGTGTGTGTGTGTGTGTGTGTGTGTGTGTGTGTGTGTGTGTGTGTGTGTGTGTGTGTTTATCTAAAAGGATCTCCACCTGGAGAGGGCAGATATCTTCAGTTTTACCTGCCGTTACTCTTGTTACAGATTGTGTGCATATGTGAGGAAGTGTGTATGTAGTCAAGTATGGGTGTTTATTTCATTGTGCATTGAAGTGTGCAAAGTTAAAAATGCAATGCACACATGCACGAACATGCAAAACGAAATAAAAAAAGAAATCGAGGACCTCTCAAAATTAGAGGTGTGGTAACCCAAGTTTCAGTGAATTATCAAACCTACCGATGATTTCTTATCTGCTTTTAAAACTGACATTACAAAAGCATTCAATGTCATCAAAACAAGACCAGGTCACGTTTCACCGCAAAGGCAAAAGAAAAAATAAGAAATCATATTCCCATAATGAAGACAAAGTCTATTTTGGGACCATTAACTAAGCACATTCCCCGGAATTGTCATTATCGTAATGTTTTAGTTTTGGGTTTGTTTGTTATTCCCATTATTCTCAGTGGTGATTCTCATTAGATTCACATTACTTTAATACAGTGTATTTATTTTTTACTTTTTTTTACAGGCATTATAAAGAAACAAAGAAAACTTTAATATTTCACTTATTTATTTATAGATATAGATTTTTGTATTTTCTTGCCTCATTTTCTTTTTGATTTTGGGGTGAATTATGACCTAAACATGTTCTCAGCTGGTTTTAGGAGATGTACCTACAAAATCAAAAAGTTTATTTAATATTTAAATTTGATTTTGTAGTTGAATAGTGATATGATTAAATAAACAATTTGTTGAATGGGTCGTGTTACTTTGTCGCATTTAAGTTGTGCCAAGTAACTGATCTTAATCCCCAAATAATACTGGCTAGACAAATTTATAACTTGCTAGCTAATTTCATTTGGTTTTTTTGCTTGTTATCAGAAATAATCTGCAGGGACTCGATTCCTTGTGGATGTGTACCGGAAGTTAAGTTTGGAAGTTAAGCGTGCACGCCCAGTAACGTTTGTTTATGTTGTTGCTTTGAAATCATCTTTAAAACAATAGCATTTTATGAAGAATGACATGCAATGCACGATCACATAAATGATGCAATCGAAGGCCATATGTTCGTGGTTTACCTGCTAAGGAAAAAATTCAATACTACTCACTACATCACTTCAGAATGTATATTCAAACAGAGAGAGACGTCTGGATGTCATTAGCAGTCGATGACAATGCAATGACATCATTGGGAGCTCCACGGCCCCCTCACACTGGTGTGAGGCCCAAAACATGTGGCTGGTTCTCATAAAGGCGCTCTGTGTGGTGCATGTAAGGGTAGACTTTTCCTTTTCTTACATACACACTTGTTTTTCTTACCCTTATTTCTCTCGTCTTCCTCATCTCATTTGTCATTCAGCCTGCATAGTATGCAGATGAGAAGATATCACCCTGGAGCACTGATAGATGTGCGAGCCATGTGTGTGTACACACCATAACTTTATCTTATTACATCAAACTCTCCATTAATGATGCATATACTCAGCTCTCCTGCAGCGAGTGTGCGTTACACACATGAAAGTTGGTTTTCTTTTTCATTGCTGTTTGCCATTTCGAGCCGGAGACTATTTATCACAATCGTGAATGTTTAGTTGCGTTATTACGTATCTGCGTTTTTCTCCGGTTGCTATGGGCGTCATTTTGCAGATCCTCAACAGACTTAATTAGTTCAAACAAAGCGAGATGTCCATTTTGTCTGCTTCTCCACCTAAATTGATATTGATTTGTTCGCGCCTCTCGCGGGGATTAAAAGTGTGTGTTTGTCCCGTCGCCAGCGGTTTTTCCTCGTTCTCGCCAGGGAAGTCAGTCGATGCGTTTTTCTACGGCTTTTCTCTTCTTAAAACGCGCGGCGTCGACAATCGTGTCCTCATTAAAACGGTATTATAATTGGGCAGGTAGTTTATGAATGCTTGTGGCTTCTGCCAAGTGTAACAACACACACACACAAACAGACACTTAAAGGAACACAAGGCTTGCTTAGTGCGCTGCTGTTAATTGGCAATACAGGGTTTGGTAATAAGCTCTTTATTTATCAGTTGTTATGTTCCTGTTTTAATATGATTTTATTTTGACTGTAAAAACTGGCATGGTTCAATTTAGTGGTGGGTTCCAAAACCTAGTGAGCTACCTTGCAGGTCTACCACCCAAGGCGGCATCCTAGCTGAAATGGAATTTAAAGGGATAGCAAAAATGTACATTTTTAGATCTCATTCCAGACCTGTATGACTTCCATTCTTCTGCAGAACACAAAAGATATTGTGAAGAACGTTGGTGACCAAACAACATTGGCTCCCATTGACTTCCATTGCACGGACATTATATGGACATTTTACAAAATATTTATTTTGTGTTCTACAACAACGTGGGGGTAAAAAATATGCATTTTTACATTAAAGGAGCAATGTGGAGATTTTACCGGCATCTTGGTTACGAATCTTGGTCCCTCCATCGCTCACCCCTCCCTTTCCAAACACTACGGTGGCTGACACGGGACAAAGATGTCGTCACATTTTCGCTTCTTTGCCGAAGGTGATAACATATTTACGAAACGTGCTCTGTAGAGCAGTTTGGGGCTACTGTAGAAACATCATGGCGAATTCCATGTGAGGGGACCCGCAGTAGATAGAAATAGCTCATACTAAGGTAATAAAAACATAACGGTTCATCATGTAAGGTCTTTATACACCTCTGAACATACAGTTATGTATATTATATTGCATTTCTGTCTATAGATCCTCATAAATATTACACACAGCACCTTTAACTCGTAAACATAATTTTTTCTCTATTCTATCCTCCGTCTTGGGTTTCTTTAACTTGGAATAAACCATCATAATGTTTGCTTCCAGCAGTTTGGACCAGCTTTCCCATCTGGATCTCAACATCCCTACAATGCTGCCTATGTAGGCATTTCAGTAGGTTTGGAACAGTGGTAGTGTGTATGTGTGTGTATGTGCGTGCGGTTGAGTCAGTGTAGCTAGAGCAGTCCTTCAGCACATACTGATGATACACTACCGTCTGAGACGTTAGTCGGCTTTTCATCATCGTGATTGATGGCGCGCAGACCCGGATCTCGAGCAGTTATCATCATATCAATTTGCCGCCAACCTCATTGACATCTCTTTACAAGCCCGTTATCTTCCGTTCTTGTCGTAATGACACCTCGCGGAACGACCGCACGGCTCATCGCTCTGGTCCCCGGCGGAGAGGGCCCCGGATTACGCCGTCAATATGAGGGCCAGATTAAGTGGTAATGTGAGATTAACGCATGGCATGAGTTTATTAAATAGGATTAAAGCTGACATTTCACCCCAGCGGGACACCTCTGACATTAACGTTCGCACTCATTTATGCACACATCCAGAGAAAGATGACAGAACCGTTACCGCGGCAGCCACGCGTCACATCACGAAAGAGCACATTGACACAAAGCATTCACTGTATTTTCTTCTTTTCGGTTATGGTTTCCAGATACACTTCATATAAAATTTAGTGTGTGATGCTAAGACGCATGTCATGGTATTATCGCAAATTCTTTTTCTGTTTATTTCCATATAAACTGGAATGACATGTCTGGTTTATTATACCTGACATCATATTCCCTAACAGCATGTCTTGTAGTCTCATGTCAAATTGTTGCAATAAAACCATTGTATTGTATTCTTTGTATGTATTCTAGTGACGGTTGCAAAGCAACAACATAAACAAACTGCGCATGCACGCTTTTGTGGCATTTCGATTTCATCAGACTCACGCCTGTCCTTATAGTTATGTTACTTTATATTCATATTTTATTGTATAATAGTTGTATTAAATAAACAATTTGTTGAATTTTATTGTATTAATTTGATTAAATACACAATTTGGTTGGCTCGTGTAACTTTGTCGCATTTAAGTTTAGCCAACGGTTCTTCTACTGGTAACCCAAAATAATACTGACTAGACATACTTTTAACTTGCTAGCTAATGTCATTTACTTGTTATTTCTTTTGCTTGTTATCAGAAATAATCTGCAGGGACTCTATTATTTGTGGACGAGTGCCGGAAGTTAAGTTTGGGTCACAAAAGCGTGCACTCGCAGGAACGTTTGTTGCTTTGAAACTGTCTTTTACTAAAAAAGTCTTATTGCCAATGTGTTAAGTTAATAACTTAAGAGACCAGCTTGTTGAACTTGTGTTTTAAGGTGACTATCGTAGCAGGGCTTAAAAACACCAGCATGACTGAATACAGACTGCTGTGGCAGTTAATGAAATCTTGGCATGGTTGTGCAACTCTTCTCCTTTCGTTCCAGAGCTCTCCTGTTACACCGCACAGCTGTGGAGTGTGTGTGTGTGTCCTGTTTCATTTCAACAACTCTTGTTGCTCAAGTGTTTTAGTTCCAGTACGTTATAGATCAATCTTTTCTTTCTCTGTTTATTTATTTTGTTGCGTTCTCTCTGTGACACTCACAAGTGTGAAAAACACATTTTAAATGATGTCTTCTTAATATCTTAGTTGTTTCTCCAGACTGGAATGAGATTAAATTCAGAGCATATGGAGACTTCGCTTGTAAAGACCCCAGCAATCTCATGTGTCTCTTCTAGAGTTTCAGAAGAGGTCTTAAAGGGATAGTTCACCCAAAAATAAAGTTCTGTCATTTATTTGCGCTCATGTTGATCAAAAGCTGTACATGACACTTTATTCTGTGAAACACAAAATAAGATATTTTGGGAAATGTCTCGGTGGTTTTGTGTCCATACAATGGAAGTCAATGCGGAACAACATTCTTTCAAATATCTTCTTTTGTGTTCTGCAGACGAAAGAAAGCCATACAGGTTTGGAATGACATGACTGTGAGTAAATATGAAAGAATTTTTAGACACTATTCCTTTAACAATTGCCACATCAAGTCAGATTTCATTTTTATTTTCTTGTTGAGAATTTTGTTTTCTAAACCGTGTCCTCCATGCTTTAAGCCTAAATACACAATGCAGTATTTGTATCCCATTGGTCTCTACATATTTTTTCTTTTATATTTGTCCCCTGAGAAAATATGTTTGTCCCCTGAGGAAATTAAGGAGAAACATCTAAGACAAAGTTTTGAAGTTGGTGAAAAAAGAAACAAAACCAAGAACTTCAAGTCTCCTGAGCCAAGGAATCTGGGCACATTCATATACATGTAGACACAAATATAGGCTGTTGGCATGTATGTTAGCGTTATTCTATCAGGGACTAGCATATGCATTAGAGTGTTATGTATAAAAAGAGGAAAAAAACTAGGACAGTTAATGTAGCACTCAAACTGCAATGCTAACAGCAGCTCCCCAAGGGCCTTACTTTTTATAACCACACACACATCCATTACATCTAGGGCAAGTGCTCGAGGCTGCTCAACTCGCCGTCATTGATAGTCCGAACAAAGAGGTCAAAAAGAGATGTTCCGCATATGGTGAATGCATACATATGTTCAGCGGCAGCATACGAATTATTATGTTATTCTGCTGGGTCATTATTTGGCAGTGGCACTTTTTGGCAGGATCAGTGTTTGGCAGCGTACCAACCTTCTGCCATCAGGTGATACACTGCACTGCTGTGTATGCCTGTGTGTGAGAGAGCCGGCGCAGTGAGAACAGCTGCTGGGGCACATCTGTCTACCGAGCAACACGTACACACACACACAAGTCCAGCAGTGTATTAGAACCGTCTCCTAGCATCCAAAGCGTTGTTAGGGGCCGTCCACACAGGACATATTGTTGCTTCCACCTGTGCTCATTTTTAAAGTGTAAGAACATGAAAACATGCGCTAGACAGACGTATTTGAGTGTTTCACATTGTCTTTTTAATGTCAGGTTAAAACATGTTTATTAATGGTTGATATTCACTTTTAAGCAATACAACAGTAATATTTGTATTTATTTTGTATTTGTATTTAGTAAAAGTAAATTTTTTATTTTTGTCATAACCTCGATTTTCAGGTGTCTTGTCATGCTGTCAGTCTTTCACATTGCTGTTGGATGACTTTTTGTCACTTCTGAGGTTTGATTGTTGAAATTCAACACACATTGGACTGGAATAAATCAATATTAATAAAAATGAAATAAATTATAAATAGTTATATTATTAGCCACTAGCCAGACCGATCAACAAACACAGACCGGAAGTTACAACACCCGTGCACTAGAATCCCAACTTTTGCACAGACCACTCAGATTCTGTTTAAAAATGTAAAAGCCATTTTTAATATTGAATATAATAAGAAGAATGGCCTGTATATGTATTGGCACTTCTCTGTCTTTCTCTCTCTGGAGACATAGATTGATATCAGCGCCAGTTCCTCATTAGAAGTGTCCTGGGACAGTTTGAGTTTGTGTATGTCAGTCCAACAAACCAGCTGAAACACAACTGTTCCATTACCAGTTCTTTATAAGGTGTACTGTACATCTTCATTCATAAATGGTAGGCATACCGCGTTTATGTTTATGGATTTTTAGCGGCAGACTTTAATAGCTTATAATGCCTCATAAACTGAGATCTGTGAGGGCTTGTGGGTAATGGAGCTTATGAGAGAGGAAGGGTGTAGTTGATTGATGAATGCTGTTGTCTAATCTGTTGCTTAAGGTTATGTAACTCGCTGTGTAACTTCTGTGTGTGTGTGTGTGTGTGTGTGTGTGTGTGTGTGTGTGTGTGTGTGTGTGTGTGTGTGTGTGTGTGTGTGTGTGTGTGTGTGTGTGTGTGTGTGTGTGTTAGATTGATAGGGTCTTGGCTTAGAGCAGTAAATTCACCCTTTGAGCAATTCTTGTCAAATGAAGCCTATCGTTGGACTTCCAACTAGTTTGTTCGCTGTCTCCATTCTTTCTCTCTCACACACAGACAAATGTGTGAGGCAGAGAAGAAATCTGTTTACACATTTATTAACAAAGATGGAAGATGGTGTCTAAAACGTAAGCATAATTAATCATATTACAGTATTTGCATTTACACCACCACCTTTACCAGTGACAACAGTACTGAAATACCTCTGTCTGTTTACATCCAAAAAATGACTTAATAGTTGCAGACTGAAAAAGTGGTTCTGTGTTAACCCCTCTAAACCTTCTGGTCTCGACTATTAAGGATAGTAGGATATGTAGTAGGACACAAAAAGATATTTTGAAAAAACATTGATAACCAAACAACATTGGCCCCCATTGACTTCCATTGTATGACACAAAACCACTGAAACAATTCTCAAAATATCTTTTTTTGTGTTCTACTGAAAAAGCATACAGGTTTGAACGATAAAGGGTGAATAAATGATGACAGAATTTTTGGGTGAACTAAGTCAGAGCAAGTTTACTGGTTTTGGTGGAACGAAGTTGCATATCTTAGGTGTAATGCCCCGCACCATTCTAAATAGTGTAACACTGCTCGAGCACCAAATATTGACACATGTTTTCCAGAGTTTAAATCCTGTCAAAGGAGATGAAGATAAAGCCGTGGGTCAGGGGTTTTCTTCTTCCCAAGAGGTTAAACGAGTCTTTCTTGTTTCAATCAGACTCGTGTTGGGCTGTGAGCGCCAGTCACCCAGAGAGAGTATCAGCTTCACTCTACCTAACTCGAATCGGACAGGCAGGCTGGGATGACCTAAGGGCTGACTGACCACAAACACACACACAGCACTCTCCATTTCCACTGTAATACCCCCGTTTCACTTTACACAGTGTTCTAGACAGGTGACTCAACAAAGCCTCATACTGTACAATAAAAACCATAGGATGCCTACAGTTTTTACCAATAAATATCACATCGATTTTTTATCCTGAGCTCAGAAATTGTGGCTGAACAGTGTGAATTGTACAAAAACTTGAAACTCCGCCCCTAAGCCTACACTTCTAAAAATAAAGGTGCTCATGATGCTATAGAAGAACCTTTTTAGTCTAAATGGAACCTTTCGGTTTCACAAAAAGTTGAGAAAAACTTTTCAGATTGTATAAAGGTAAGAAAGAGATGGTTCGTCTATGGCATCGCATAGTAACCAACAATGGCACAAAAGCAAATAGATTATTTTTCATAATTTGAAAATTCCCTTATATTTTAGTTTTTCCATGGCTGTGGTAAACATGTAAATAGTTCAGCACAAATGATGATTGACAGGACATTTTGTTGGTTGGTTCATTTCTATTTCTGTGTTGTTGTACCCTGTCTCAAGTGAAATGTCATTGGTCCAATATCCTTCTTCACATCAAATATTTGCAGTTTGGCATTGACTGCGTCACCCGCTTTTCCGCTTTCAGCCTGGACAGACAAATTAGCCGTCCCTGGAGACGTTACAAGTACATATTCCAAACAAATAAAGAGAAACTCTTTCATCAGGAAGAAGTTTAGTGACTGCTGTCAACTCCAGTCTAGTCTGAAGTGCATGAAAAAACACTCCACCTGTCTCAACGAACGCATTATCGCTTAAAAAAAATGAGACATCTCTCAAGCAGGCAAAACGTATACGGAAAAACACACTCTGTTGCACAAGGGCTTTGATAAGAGAGAGGATGTGCGAGCGTTTGTGTGTGAGACAGATAGAAAAAATGGAGAAGCGACGCACAAAGATGAGGAAAAGAGACGCAGACACACAGATGGTGGGCTGTTGAAAAGAAGATAATGATTACAGATGAGCGGATATGGAAACGGCACAGTAAGAAAGAAAGAGAGTGATAGATAGAACGGGAGAAAGAGGGGAGACGTTTCATTTCCATCTACCACCCTGCATTTTTTTAATAAGGTAATTTTCTGTAGGATTCTAGCGCCATATTAAAGGAGCAAAGTGTTTTTAGATGCGATATCGCACAATTTAGCTACAAATTGAGGGGTTTATTTAAAATGTATTGGTTAAGTAGAAATGCCGCTTGGACTTGCTTATTCGTGCACAGGTAATGCGACAAAAGCACACGTATAGGCAAGTCAAATTTGTGGTTGAAAAACAGGTTACATACGAGGTGAATGATCTTTCCGTGTGTTTGTGTCTGCGATATGAAATCAAACCGAGGTGCATTTTTTATTACACTGTGAGTCTTGGTGCTCAGTTAGGTCACAAAGGTTCAAGCTTTGATCTCATTCCCCATCGTTCTACATTTATTTCCTGATAAATCTGCTGTGCATTTCATAAAGGTCTGATGTTTATAAAGTTATATCTATTCTGGACATAGACAGTGTATGAGTAAGTGCTGCAGAACTAGATGCAACCTGGCAAGCACTGGCACACAAACATGCTCACCTTGGCAACCCCAGAGCATGCCAGATTAAAGTGATAGTTCACCCAACAATCAAAATTTCACATGAATCATTTCAAATCTCTATGACGTTCTTTCTTACGCAGAACACAGAAGAAGATATTTTGAAGAATGTTTGGAACCAAACAATGGCGGTACCCATTGACTAGGTTTTGTCCATACAATATAAGTAATTGAGTTGTTCGGTCACCAACATTCTTCAAAATATTTTCTTTTGTGTTCTCCATAAGAAAGAAAGTCATACAGGTTTGAAATGATGAGAGAGCGAGCAAACGACCGAAATTTCATTTTTGGGTGAACTATCCCTTTAATTTGGCATGCTCTGGGGTTGCCAAGGTGAGCGTTTTTGTGTGTTGTTTTTTAAATGCTTGTTTTTTGTGCGTTCCGGCCACTGGCGTGCCATCTGAGGTTGAGACTAAATAAAGAGAAAAGAGATGTTTGTGAGTGCGAACACTTCTGGGTTAAGGCCTTGCATAATTCATGCCAGTCAAGCTCTGCGGTGAAGGTCTACGCGGGCGAAGCTGTGGACAGATCTCTGGCTGCGTGGCTCTTTGAAATGGAAAGTAACCTCCAGCCCACCTTTGGTCTGATCACCAGAGCTGGCATACGCTATCCCTTTGCATCCCTCTCATTTGGGCCGGAATAAAGGAATAATTCACCATTAATAAGTGCATAGCTGGCGTCCTGTTATTCGACAGAGCTGACGGCAGCTGTTATCAAACAGCGCCCGTTTCCCCGGAAGCTTTCAGAACCATGACCACACACCTCCTCGCCGGCATCCGCAGGGGACCAATTTATTAACATGCGATAGGAAGCACGGACTCTTTCTTTCCACGCGTACCAATACGCGCGACGGGAGCAAGAGGGATAAGAAGAAAAACAGCACAAAAAGCGAAAAACAATTTGGAGTGGACTGTTTGGTGCTAACAAGAGCGGGGAGTTCATTTTGATTACCTGAGCTCGGGTGCCATGTTGAATGAGGGCCAAAATTAGCCGTAGCGAATTGGCCACAATTGATTTGCTCTTTGAATACAGCAGGCTGGCTTTTCCTGCCCGTGTTTGAATACGGCACCCTTTGTATTTTTTTCCTCAGTATAGGCAATTGAAAAGGGCCAACGAAGTGATTGCCGGGTCTTATTTCTGTTGATTTATTCCCAGAAGCACAGCACATCGCGTGTTGGCACACACACACAGTGGCGCGCATATGCTATGGTGAATCTCATGAAACCTGTCAAGAATGTGTCACATGCCACATTTGAGTCTTATTTCACCTGTCAGTTTTTCCCTATATAACCAAGACCATTATGGCACATTGTTTGCAATTTACTTTATATATTGTATTGATATCACTTTTGCAGATTTACCCACACATCCAACTGTGTATCAACCCATATATAGCAGGAAAATACTCTACGGTATTACGCATTAATAGCCGTCGATTTAGAGTGCGACGCAATTTGCTTCCGTCAGCGCAACATGTAAATTATGATTCATACAGGAACCGGTTGCTAATGAGGTGCCGTATTAGCCATTTGTAATTGTCAGTGGGGAAGAATATATTTTTTTGGCTGAAATATGTCAAGAGAAGCCTGAAAGAGGTGCTCACAGTGTGCTATTCCTCCTTCGCTCTCTCTCTCTCCATTCTTTTACTCTTCGCTTCTTTTGGGCTCAGTGGCTCGTAACGCTCCATATGTCTGTCTGCTTTTCCTCAGAGAGAGAGAGCGAGAGAGACATTAATACAGGCACCCCCTGCCTCGTACATTCACTGCTCATGTTTTCCCAAAAGCCGAGCGCTCTGAAATGACAGGAGAATGGTGGGATTGGGAGAGAAAGTGAGAGCGAGGGTGTGGATGATTGGACGAGTGAGAGCCAGACAGTTGGAGAGGTGTGTGTATGTGGGTAGTGTAGACAAAAGAGGAGTGAATGTTATCTTGCAGTCGTTGAATGCACCTGCAGCTGAAGAAATGCGTGAGAGCTCCCCTCAGAAATAAACAGATACACGTCATTACAGCTATTGCAAAATATATGAATGCACACACATTTCCATGTTGGAATAATATTACTGTTGAAATGGGTGGATCAATATTGAATTATCAATACTAATGTTTTCTCAAGGATCAATTTTTACATAATAGTATTTACTGTATACTATGCGTGTTTAGCTCAGGATTTTATCATTTATTTAACGTGCAAATAAATGTGTATCCAGTGATATTATAAGCTTCATATGTATCAGTTGGTGTTATGAATAACTGTAAGGTGACTGTAAACTGTAAGGTAATTCTGATTATGGTTTATTATAGTATTATTAGGTTTGTTTATGTTTGTATTTCAATATAATTGTAATTATATTATATATTGACATTTATGTTTATTTGATGTTGAGTTCTCAAATTTGTTTTAGTATTTATGATGTGTTTTTAATATAGTAATGGCTGTAATGTAGATATTTATAAATTATCTTGATAATATTTTGTATTAGATCAAAAAAATATTATACTGACCGTCTGACTTACTGAAGTAATGAATTCTTTTTCTCCTCACAGGCAAGACGCAAGTGATCTCTCTGGAACTATACAGAGGTAGGACCATCTCTCTCTCTCTCTCTCTCTCTCTCTCTCGTTCTCTCTCACTCACTCCCTCTTTCAGTCCCTTTTATTTAATTCTGCCACTTTAATAACGTGTTGACCGCTGTATTGTTGGGGTGCTTCTTTGTATCATACACAAAGCTAAAATGTCTTTTTGTACCTCAGGTTTTTCAGTGAGGTCTTGAGTAGATTGCTAAATTGTGTAACTGGCCAACACAACATTTATACATTATATCTCTTTATGGGCCCTTCCATTTATTTGGTTTCAGTAGCATTTAACAAAAACCCAACCATATAATAACAAAATGGGAACACAACAGAACTGATTTAAAACCTAGTGAGGTTTTTAAGCCAACAAAAGACAGGGAGCGATATTATTCTGCCTTTTTAAGCAATCCCAAAATGCTTAGCAACAAACTCAGTGAAATCCCCCTCGGTGATGGAGATCGGGTTGAAAAATGTCAATTTAAGTATTATGGTGTAGCTTATGCAATATAAGTCTCTCATGCACTTTCTTTTGTGTGGTGTGTGAAGTTGCTGCCTACATACTGTACAGCTCCAAACCATTAGATGTTCCATTTTAGTGAGCTTGCTTTCTTTTTATCTAGGGTGGTGGATAAATCGAGAAAAATGTTGAATATAATTCGATAGTACGATCAGTTGTTCAATTTGATAACTTTACCCAATATTTGTGTGTGCTGTGTAGTTTAAAGCTTAATACAGTTTTACTGTTCAATGTATGCAAGTCTCTCACGTCATATGTCACCGAGTCCCATCCGATAAGAAGTCAACAGAAACAAAGGATTATGGGATTGTGGTAAGAAGAAAGATGAAAACAGGAATGTGGCATGATTAACATTTCCTTCTCTGAAATTCTGACTCCGGAGAAGAGCAAGATGACAGGGAACGAGAGAGCGAGAGAAATAAAAGAGGAGGTGTTCTCAGAGTCAAGGGTGCAGAGTTGAGGCTGGTAAAGATCTGTGACTGAGGGCCATTAAACCCAACCCTACGGCTATGAGACGACACGTCGAGAGAGCGGGCGAGAGGTTTTTGATAAACTGCTGATCCTGAAATAGCTACACCTATTTTTCATCGGGGATTCTGTTAAGAATAAATTGTCACGTCTCATCTGCAGAGGAGCTTTCTTCCTCAGGGCGGCACAGAGAAACTCAAAGCTGATGCCAGAGTGTGCCACCTTTTCCGTTGTTACAGTGATGCGCTGTGGGTTACCGCCGGCGAGCACCTGATTGACGGACAGCCTGCTAGATTTCAAGGGCACTCGGAAGGAAAAACATGTCACCCTGGGAAAGTGCAATGGACAAGGGCGTTGGAGCAGGGGTAATGGTGGACATAAGTTAAAGGGGCACTTTCTAAGGGAGGCTTGGTTGAAGGTTAATAATCTGACAGATTGACACGATGAGGATGCGTCTGCCAATGCTTGTGAATGCTTCGATATTATAACATTGTCACTCACTCGTTTAAGAGAGGTCCACACACCACCCAAATTTAGGCTTCATTTATTTAAAAAAAACAAGGAAAAAATTATTCAGTGTAAATCGTTCATTTAAATTTTTTTACATTTGATTCAATCCAATTGAATTTCTGTTGTACATTGTCAGAAAAGAGGTACAAAAGCTGTTACTTGGACAGTACACCTTTGTGCCCTAAGAGTGCATATTAGTACCTCAAGGGTACATATTAGGACCTTTTTAAAAGGTACCATACAAGTGATACCTTTTGTATCTTTTTCTGACGGTGTATACAGAAATTTGTTGTTGCTATATTTAATCAATTAATCACATTTTTTATACCTTGGTGACGATCTCTTAAGTAAGAAAACATTGAAAATACCAAATAACTTTTCCAAAAACATGTCAAATCTGGATTACAAATAACATAAAATGTCTGTCTGTACAGAAAAAAATACATTTTCTCAGAAACATTCTCAAGATTTGGGATTTCCAGGAACACGCTGATGTAATGAGCTGAGCATAAGGCCCGCTTCGTATGCGCATATGGCTCTAATTTGCCAGATATTGTTGGATTAATCACTGTTTGCTTGAATTCCAAAACTTCACATGTGCACCACACCCGGAATTACCTCACTGTACATCAGCACGCCAAAACCTGCACGTATATGTGTGTGTGTTCGCAGCTATTTCTGTGTGGTTTTATCTGGTGTGCACCGTCAGCAGGCGAAAACAAGTCAAATATGCAGATGAAGTGCTGAAGCACAGACTGAAATTCACAAGAATAACAAAACAGCTCCAGGAGTGAGACACACGGAATGGAGAAAGTGAGAGGAAATATTGAATATTGTTGCAGTATTAGTAAAAATGGAATCTACTGCTGTGTGTTTTTAGTGTTTAGAAACATACTTTTGCAAATACACAAAGCATCACATTGCAAACGCACTACCGTGTAGGCTATTTGTCCTGCTAACCAGATGTGTTATTTATTTAAAAAATCCTTTTCAAACTGTTCATCCAACATAACAGTAGTTGACCTGAAAGACAAAAACTCATCCTAGAAAGTTTATATGTTTATTCCTGATTTAACGCTAAGAATGCCTCGCACCCTTGCTTTATGTTGACACGTAATGCGTTCTGACAGATTTCAGAAAGAAGTAACACTGAAATCATGCATGCGTACCTAGAGGATGAAACAGACCGCAAGCGGACATACCATATCTGCGGTCCAGACCTTCAGAAAGATAAAAGTCTACTTGACTACACAGCACATCTGGATATATGTCTGGTTGTAACATTATTATTTATCATTTGACCATTGTTTGATATATTGTTGCTGCCACAAGCACTAGAAAGTTTGCACATTTGTTGGACACTGACTTTTGTGAATAAGGTGCATAAGACATTATTTTAAAGGGGTAGTTCACCCAAAAATGAAAATTCTGTCATCATTTACTCCCCTTTGAGTTCTTCCAAATCTGATGGAACTTCAGAGAAAGATATTTGGAAGAATGGTAGGAAAAATCCCTTTATAATTCTTTTTGTTCTGTTGAACACAAAATTAGATATTTTCAAGAATGTAGGACAACAAAGAGTTCTGACTACCATTGTCATTTTTCCTACTATGGTAGTCAATGGGGTCCAAGAACTGTTTGTTTACAAACATTCACCCAAATATCTTTCTCTATGTTCAGCCAAACAAAGAAATGTATACAGGTATGGAACAACTAGAGAGTGAGTAATTCATGACAGCATTTTTATTTTTGGCCGAACTGTCCCTGTAACTTAATTTCGTTCTTAATAAATGACAGTTACTTAAGAGGATACTTCACCCAAAAATGAAAATTCATTTACTCACCCTTTTGTCATTTAAAACCTGTATGACTTTCGTTCTTCTGCAGAACACAAAAGAAGATATTTTGAGGAATTTTGGTAACGGAACAACGGTGGTACCCATTGACTTGCATTAGTTTTGTGTCTATGCAATAGACGTCAATGGGTATCGCCGTTGTTTGCTTAGCAACATTTTTTAAAGTATCTTCTTTCGTGTTCGGCAGTTTAAAGAATCTTCACACAGGACTTTGTCTTCGAATTTGCTTTGTGTGTGGAACAAACTATTGGACTCTGATTTAAATTCATTGCAATTTGCAGTTATATAATTTAATCCAGCTTGTGAATCAGATCTTAAATTTACTGTTTGGAAAGACATACAGAATTTGTATTGCAAGCATACCATCCCCTTTAAAAGACCTCGTTTACGATTTTACTTTCCGCTGGGCGACCATCCGAAATACATTCTAGCACCCTCCGTCACATAATAAAGGGAAAAGGAACAGAAAGAATGGGAACAGTGGAATAAAAGAATGTGTGACTGTGTAATTAGATCCTGTGCGCAATCACAGATTCCCTTGTGCTGAATGACTGACTGGCTGTTAGCTAGCTGCATCAAAAACCATTTCTTTTTTCCGTTTTCAATCCTTTTTTCCGGTACCGGGGGTCTTAACAGCAGCGGGGGGGCTGAAAGGAAGGGGGGGCGGAATCGGTTGTCAGCTAATTGCATCTCTCCATGGCGATTATGTTCTCATAGAGAAAACAACCGATAATTACGGGAGCCAGGATGGCAACGAGAGAGAGCGGTTACCGAACCGTCATGGCGGTCGTGTGGGACCCGGCCTCATTATCACCACGGAGACTGACCCGCCCCCTTCACCCCAGCAACCGTTCTAATTACCATCCAACCAGACCTGTCAATCAACACTATTTATAATCCAACTCTCAGGGACGAAGAGAGAAAGAGTGTACAAAACACTGTGAAAGTAGGTCCCTGGGTATTGCAAGTAAACCTTCAAGGTTTATACAAGCGTTCAGGTTCATCCCTCGTGTGAATAAATGTGGACTTTGAATGTGAATGGGCCTGTTTACCTCTTTGTTTTGTGTTTTTCCACAAATTGATTATCCGGCCTCTTTTCTAAAGAACCCTTTAAAGCGAAAAGAACTGAGTAGACTATAGTCCTTAGTCAGGATAAATGCCATATTTATTTTAGATGTGGCTGTGAGGCTGTGTGCTGGTATTTGTTGGTCATTCGACAAACATTTATATTCCTAAAAAATCGACCAAAACTCTAGAAAACATAGGTTGTATAAAATTAAAATGTCATATTTCAGCGTATGTGCATCCGCAAACTGTCGTTTAAATGTTTTCCGCCAGATGTTCGACGACATTCAGCAGATGTTTACGCAACTTATGACGTTACTGTCATTATATGACATTTCAAATAGCATACAAGGCTTTCCATATGGTGCCATTTTGTATACGCATCATGCCGTACGGACGTTTACATACATTAAACACGTAAACCTGTAAAAAAGAATCAATATATGCGCTAGCTTGGTCAAGTTCTGCTAGCAGCCCTACCGCTGCATTTCGCAATAGCCGGTTAGCATTTGTCTCCTATTGCAAAACTCTGAATGAGCCACCTGAGGTGAAGGGTTCATTACGCAGCTCTTTGAACTAGATGCAGTGCAGAGCCCCATGTCCATCTTTATGGGAAGGCCCCTGGAAGAGCTCCACGGTGAGGCCTTATGTATGCTGAGTGATATGAGGCGTGAGACCTTGGAGCTCTGCCCTACTGTTACTAACAATCCTAATACCTCACAGATGTGCTGGATCTCAAAGCAGCTGTCTAACATTACATACGCGCACAAAAACGCCCATAGCCCCCAACAGCCGGTGGGACGTTTCACCCATGCACATTTACAAGCAAATCCCCAAACGTCAAAGAAACAACAAAGAAAACACCCCCCTTTTCTAAGCTGCTAAAGCATTATGCTTTTCAGCGAACACTTTTTGTGCTCCATATTTCGCATTCATTCGTGCGTATTTTTGGACGTTTTGCAAAAATATTTGCGCACGCCGGCGGTTCAGACGGTCCGCATGAATAAACGAAAGGTTCTAATCAGAGAGATGCTCCGAATGCTCTGCTTAATCACACATTCGCACACAAAGTCCCGTCCCTCATCCCTGATTGGGTTATTGTCTCAGATCTTTCTTCTCTAATGACCGCTGGGCCCCCCCACGCGCTGAATATTCATGAGAGGAAGTGTCTCACTAGATGGCGGTGGTGCACGGAGTGGCCATGCTAATGAGCTCACATGGGATTAATATGTATGAGATCAGGGAGGAGGAAACTGCAGTGTGACAGTGCGTATGTGTGTGCATGCGTGCGTGCGTATGGTGTCTCAGACCTTAATGGCAGATCGGTTAGGCGGCAAGAGTGGCCTGTCAAACACGCACAGAGTTGAAAAAGGCTGTTATTGCACTTGCTTTGAGTAAATTTGTACAGGATTCGGTGCTTTAGTTGTTTCACGGAAAGAACATACGCAACGTGTTTTATATCCATTTGGTAGATGCTTTAATCCGAAGCTCAGTTTGTGTGTTCATCGATCCCATGACCTTTGCATTGCTAACAATTGAGCTACAGGAACACTTACGTCTCTCTCTTTCCAGGCAGCGTCTCACTTTGTCTTTTTATTTTGAAAATTCCACACTGTACTGTACAACACACACACACACAAACATGTTCACAGCCCAGACAGGTCCATCAATCGCCAAACACCCCTACTGAGTTTGACCAGCTAGTGTCTAAACCATTAACCTGACTTGCACGCTACAATAGAGCGCAGTCTCTAAATACACACGTGCCTATCTAACATAAAGTGTTTTTTGAATGCAAATTCATTTGGAGTAGCTGAGGATTTCAGAGCCTAAACACACACACACGCAGCAGATGAACCAGTCCAGACCAGAGTGTCGGTTTGACAGCCTCATACCCAGAGGACTGCTTCCTTTTAGCTGACAAGAGAGCAAAAGAAACTCTTTCATTCGTGAGGTATGGAGCAGATGCATTGCGAACACTGTTCCGCCTAAATCGCATTCTTGCGTTACTGTGGTAGTAACAAATTTTAGTATTCTAGGGGGCGCTACAGTTACCTTTAAATGTCTGCGTTAATAAACCAAATGTGTTATTTTTTGGGGTTCAGCTTTCACAGGAACTGTCAAACTGTGCCCTGCAATGACCGTAGTTGACATAAAAGAGAAAAGTGACAGCGAAAGACACTTTACGCTAATGCTCGCTATACTTGTGTTACGTACTCCACACTGATGCTCGTCTACACTAAATAAATCTGTCTAAAAATTATACTAAAAAAGAGTATAGACATATTTAACTTCTGGTAGACCTCTGCAAAGAATCAATAACTGTTGAGAAGTTTTAATTGAATACAATTAATATTAATATAAATTAAATGTAAAATGAATTATTATATTATAACAATACACAGACCGACGTTAACTTCAGAGCAGCGCATCAGCGGAAGCGCCTGATGAAACCGTTCATTTAGTGCTTGCGTTAGCATGTTAGCATAGATGCATCTCAGATTGCAGTTTTCTACACATTTTGTAGTATAAATACTGCGTTATGAGTAGTGTGTGTACATAAAAAATTCTAACAAAAAAAAGAAGTGCACTTTTCGTAGCGAAAATATGAAGTGTGGAATGTTTGACACTTTTTTTATCAACTCGCATTGCGTCATTTGTCTGGGAAACTGCTTATACCTCCGTTTGGTTTAAAACTGTTAACAAACTAAACCTTTCTAAACGTCGTACACTAGATGGTAAAATACATAGTGCATAGTTTAGGTGTATATAGTATACTGTAGAATTTTACTGTTTTTATTTTTGAAAATGGCAAATTAGAGCGGTAGACTGCAAATGTACCTGTCGGGTGTAAAATAAAATGAAAAACATGTACGTTTTATTATACATAAATGCTATTTTAGGCTTTTGTTAACTGGCACCCCAACTGCCGGAATAAGTTTTTGTTTGGGACAGAAATACGTCTTAGGCCTAAGGGGGAATTAATTTACCTGATTTCGAAAACTTGCGTAAAGGTGGACTTGAGTGAATAAAATGCTAAATGCAAAAGTGTGGAATATAACTCTTTTAACATTCTTTGTTGTTGGCATAACTTTGAGGTGAATGTTTCATAGCTAAAATCCCGATGTTGACAGCTCCTTACGGAGAGCGGAAAATGTTTTGATTATTTTGATGCTTCTTTATACCCAAAAATACGCAGAAAGAAGAAAGAGCTGTGTTTTCTCTCTCTCTCTCATTAGCATCCTAATGAACAGGTTCTCTACCTCTTCTGTTTTCTGTCATTCTTGGAGAGTCTGTGCTGGCTTTGAAGTGCTTAGACAAATCCACATCCAAAAACACAATAGTCCCTATTCCACTTTGAAAGCACACAGACACGCTCTCTCGTACAAAGAGTTAGGTCAAACGTGACCCTGCAATTCAGTGACAATGTAGAAAAATATTCATTTATCCGAGGAAAACATTTTTTCCTATAAACAGTGGGGCCAAATGGATTTTGCGGCGTACGTGTATGTGTGTGTTCTTTGAGGAAATAATTGAGGAGACAGAACTCCAGAATCAGGCCTCTAATGGAAGGTGACAAATTAATTTCTGTCTGCTAATAGCTGAAAATAGAACACGCCCGGCTGGCTGTAGCATTCTACGTGCCGCTCTGAAGTTTGAGCGGGTGGGTGTGCGTGCGAGGGAGATAGATTGAAGGAACAAATCATTCAACGGAGTTGTTTGCTGTCGTTTTGTCATTTTCACAATTAAACCCCCCGCAAAAAGTCCCCACTTGTAAAGTATAGAGCACTTGTTTTTTGAAAGAGCTCTGATGGGGTGTTTGACAGAAAAGAATTTGTAAAAAAGCGTTGGAAGACGGTTTGAAATTGTGTAGGAATACAGTCAAATGGTTTTCTGAAAGCACAACTCGGACCCGCCTCTGGCATTCCCATTTTCAATAGATGTCAGCGTGCGTTGCGGCAAAAGTGAAAGTGACCTATTTGTATAGTATAGTTGTATAGTAGTTCAAGAGTAGTTCTTAAAATATATTTAACATACCCACAAAACCAGTTATAAGGGTCAATGTTTTAAAATTGAGATTTATACATCATCTGAAAGTTGAATAAATAAGCTCAGTATATACTCTATTGATAATGGTTTGAAATGATTTGAAAATCTGGAATCTGAGGGTGAAATAAACGTATTCGTTGCTAAGAAGAAACAGGTTTGTTTTAACGCTCTGTATTGGCTTACCGCTGTAATGACGTTGTGGAGAATAGATGAACCTGAAAGCTGAAATTCTAAGCTTTACATAGATACCAAACTTAAGTGGGTAATTCCCAAAGAGCGACAGCAGCGAGTGAAGTTTGTAGACGTGTGTCCGTCCATTTTTGTTCGCGATTTTGCTGCTTCTACTCACAAAAATAAACTTCATGTATTTACGGTAGGAAATTTACAAAAATATGAAACATGATCTTTACTTAATATCCTAATGATTTTTGGCATTATTTTGCTCCATACCATGTTGGCTATTGCTACTTATGAGGTCCGGGGTTTTGTGGTCCACATATTCATATTGTGTATGCAAAAACAGAAGCATCCAAAAGCATTTGGGTTTATTTGCTCAACAAAGCAATTTTAGGTGTTGCTTGCAGTATTAGGCCGGGTCACATTGCCGAGGTATTGTTCACGGGCCGATTTTGGACTTTAGCTGGTGTAGTTCTCAACATAATGCGTAGATCACCACTATACAGTTTACAAGCCAATATTCACAGATTAGCAAGCTTTTCACTTTATTACAAGCTTCTCTCTTTTCGTTAGACACACATACATACACGCGCACGGTTCCTGCCAAACCTTTGATCTGCCAGCAACCGCATCATGAATAGTCACGCTGACATTAATGCTCATCGAACGCTTCGCTCTTACCGTCATTCATTGATTGGGCCTTTGTGTCTTTAATCTCTGCTGATTGGCTGTCTTAAAATTAAAAGGGGGCAGTGTTTGTGTTCGATTGGCTGTAATAACATTTCCCCAAGAACAATGGGAGATCTATCTCATCTCATCCCCGTAATACGGTTATCCGAACGCCTCAAACTTAAGGACAATTCGCCGCTACGCTTTCATGTGTGCGTTATAAGATAAGATTAATTCTTCATATCAGCAGTCTGATTGTGAACCCGTGTATCTCATGCAAGTTTTATAGAAGCTCTTTCTTCCAAACTGCTGCGTCAAGCTTTTTCTTTGGGAAAAAAATCTAAATTATTCATCTGTGTTTTGGTGCATTCCTCCTGCAGAACCAGAGGCAGAGAAAAGGAATGAATGGAGGGTCTTCTTTTTTCCAGGGGTCCCATGTGGACTGATTTCTGGACCCCGAGAGAAAGACAAATGACATAAAGATAAAAACAAGCTTGGGACTTCTGGTCAGGAAAAGCTTCCGCTTTGAATAGGTGAAACCACACAGCGCGTAGCGTCACATAATTCGTGTTTTATTAATGTTAGCTCAGAAGAGCCCTCATATTCAGACAAAACACCAAACATTTCTGTTCTGTCTTTGTCAAGCTATTCATCCGGGAGAGATATTCCTTTGATATTCCATCTTTTTAAGGCTTGAACATTTAATAATAAAGAAAGAAGTGCTGTGAATTGCGCTGAGCTGACCTGCTTACCGAAACCCACTTTATATGCACTTGATGTTAGTAGTGCCATCGTTTTCATGTAAGGATTGCTCTTTAAACACACTTGGTTGTCCAAGTTAGCATTTATAGGCTTATTTGAGGTTTGATATCTTTGGTTACCTGAAATTCTTTGTAAGATGAATGGGGTGTACATAGACATATGTTATGTGGGGTGGGACAACCATTTCACCTGTAGTCAATGTTTACTTTTTTATTTCCTGTTCCAACCAGCTGTTTGTGAACACGAAAACTGTACGTGCATCCCTCTAACTCTGCATTTTAGAACAATTTTAGGATGAAATGCCCAGCAAGTACAAGATCAGTGCAAGTGCTGCAACATACACACTATTGCGATTGGTGTCTACAGTAATCCGGATACATTTGAAGACTGTATTTTTGTCATAAAATGCTCTGGCATTTTCCAAAAGCTTCTCATCCACACTGAAACATCTAAAAACACTTATCCCTGTTCTGTGCGTGAGTAAAACGTGAGGCGCTTTGACATGTGTCATTTCTGTAAGGCTTTTATTTATTTTCCGCTTCTTTAAAATGTCATAGCAGTGCAGTTTTTTTATTTTGGGGGTAACAGAACACCGCAAATTTGCAATAGCAAGTGTAAATGCTACAAGATTGCGAGTAA
The DNA here is from genome assembly GCA_026939265.1 of Oreonectes daqikongensis. NCBI lineage: Eukaryota > Metazoa > Chordata > Actinopteri > Cypriniformes > Nemacheilidae > Oreonectes > Oreonectes daqikongensis. Next base: position 1,675,104 of record JAOTQM010000206.1, read on the forward strand.
ACATTTAGTCTTCTATGCAATCGGAAGTGTGTTGTAACTGACATTAAACTTGAACAACACTATCAAAGCATCCAAAACAACCGTTTCATATATAGCTACAGTAGAGAGTTGTCAATAAACTTCGTTTTTACAGACAAAAACCATTATCTCGGTGTGGATGGAAGGCAAAAACAGAGAAACAGATGTATTTTCAAATGAAAATGTAGGAGTGTGGACAAGGCCTGTATGGGTAGAAGCTGTTGGCCATTAAGCTTGTAATATCCCAATAGGAAGATGTGAAGATATTAAAGCAAAGCAAACATGCGAACACAAATAGGAGACCGAGAAGATGATAGAGGCCTGCGCGAGATGATCCTGTATGTAGGTCATTTCATGAAACTGTAAATGCAATACAGTGACTTGACAGAGTACGTTATGTTTGTGCGATGAACTGTACATGATTTTATAATCGGCCTGCTTTGGCTTTGTCTGTGTGTGGTGTGCACGTTGTCCCAGGGCTCTGTGTCTGTGCATGTAGAGATCTCATCTATTTTCACCCCGCCTCTCTCGCCGCTCGTATTTATTTTGGTATCTATTCCTTGTCTCCTCTTGTAGTCTCTTACCTCATCTTTTCTCCTTTCTTCTCAAGTGGATTCTTCTCATCTGTTCTTCTCTCTACTCGTCTCTTCTCGGTTTCCTTATGTTAATCTTAAATATTGCACTAATCACTTATAATGTGCCCAACGGACTAAACCAATTGACTGTGATTAGGCATCTGTCTCAGACACAGCTAATCAAATGCCTTTGCCGGAGATCACAGGAAAGCAGGGATCATGCCTGGCATATCATTTCTCTATGGATGCCAGTAATAACTCGACTTCCACCCTCGCGGAGACAGATTCGCTGGTTGCAAAACAAACGGCAAGAAAGAGACTCCTTGATCACAAAGGAGCTGTACGCAAACACTAGCAAATTGCAATGAAAACGGTGTGAATTAGAATTGATTGGTAATGCATTTGGCATTTTCGTCCAGCCTGCTCAGATTTGGCTGTATGCTTGCCACTCAGAAATGCTTGCTGCTGGACAACCATTACATTGACACTGACTAGCTCGTACGTGACTGGCAGGGGGGCTGACGTTACGGAAAGAGAGCGAGAGAAAGAAAAGAGGTGGCAGATGGAACGGAGACACATTCAGAACTGGCTGTTTTACGCTCCTAACCAGTTTGAATCGAAAATAAGTGCAGTCAATGGAACGCACATCAATAGATGCGTTTTTGGAGCCAATGAGAAATGTGCTTCTGTTGCAATAAACAACTTTTTAGGACATATAATGGGGCTGATCTGCTTAGCAGGTGTTTGGTAAACAAATTACTTTGCCAATTATCGCAAGTGTTATGGAATATCCAGGCGCGCAAAGGTGCAACACAAAAATTTGTCCTTTAATGAATCGGTGCCCTTGATCCTCTGATGTGTTTTTCTCGAGATGAAACTTTCATGAGCCGTAATAAACACAATGCATTTTTAAACAGCCAGATCTGGGAGACATTTTGAAAGGGGAGAGAGAGGGAGAAACTTGTTAAAGGAGGAGACATTTAAAAGAGAGAAGACGTAAATATGTTTTTCCAGAACAGAGAGAAAGTGAAATGGAGAGGTAAGAACAGATGGGGAAAATAAAGAGGTTGTTTTCACATGAGTGTAACTTTTTAACAAAATGTGCCCATTGGGAGGCGAAATGGGTTTCTTGGAACAACACACGCTCTGAACCCTCATCTAAACTAATCCACATCCCTCATGATTTTCTGCTTTCCCACTAATATTTCAAAACAATGGTCCTCAAGAACTTGAGCGTCTTTGTAAAAAAATTAATTAATAAAATAAGAACACAGTTCATGGCTTGAAATTTGGTGGTTTAAACAGAAAAAAATCAATCGCATCTTCACAGCTGCAATAAAAAATAAAAAACTGAAAGCTAATAATTGTGAGCATTCCGGGTTTTTTGCAGCCAGAAAAGTCCTCATGTTTGACATTAAGCAATGGTCATGCCACACGATTTTGCCTCAGTGTTGCAAATTTAGGGACTTTGTCGTTGGATTTAGCAACTTCAGACCCATTTAGCACCCACAAATCTAGCAACTGTTTAGATACCTGTGTCGGCAGTACTGCTCCACAAGTTCGATGTCAAAAAGAGCATTTCCAGTCCTTTATCCGTGTAAGTCAGTTCAGGTATGACTTAGTGATGCTAATGCTAATATGCATGTCATGGTAATTAGCATGAACTCACCTAATGTCATTTAGCCACTTACCAAGCAGGCTTCTTTAGCTATTTTTCCTTGAAAATAGTTGGCAACACTGTCTGTTTTGTTAATTGTTTGTCTATATAGAATATCAGTTCATTTGATCCGTTTTTAAAGATTGGAAAAAGTGATGGGATGGTACTTAGTTGAAAAGAGTAAGAAAAACCTCTTGCATGAATGGCCCTTTATTTGCCAAGAATTGTGGAAAAAAAGACGCAGGACGTTCTTGAGAAAATGCTACGTAACCAAGCACCATACCTACTTTCATGAAATATTCCAAGTCCAGTGTATCGTTTGTTCAACTTGTGCGGAAGGGTGAGACCAGATACGAGCTGTCCTCAGGGGCTCGGGGCATCGGAGGCATCCAACAGCAGGCTTCTTAACGCTAGCAAGAACCAGGCTAACAGCTCTAGCTCTGGCCCAAAAACAACATGAGCTGTCAGAAAGGGTTATCACAGCCCAGTGAATCAGACAGAAGGTGGGAGGGAGGAGTGGAGAGGAGGGGAGCCGATGAGGGTGGGTGGGAGTGTTACAACGAGCGAGTGAGCGAGAGAGAGCGATTCAGACACCAGAGAGAAAGGGCCAGCGCACACCCGCCACAACCCAAAGCACAAGGATCGTGTGCGTGTAGTGCGTGCTTGCGTTTGGAGTAACGGCGATGTTGGAGCACTCGTCTGAGCTGGGCTTTGTGCCGAGTGTGTGTGTGGACAGCATGCGATACCCATCCACGGCAAACAATCCTGTCTCCATGAGGAGCACAGAGGAACTGCTACTGAGGTAAAGCCGTCCCCGGACACCACACAAAGACATGCATGCGCGCGCACGCACGCTAGCGCGGGAAGGATCGTAGCTGCAGGCTTGCGGTGAGGTGTTTTAGGAATGTTTGGTTGACGGCAGCCCTGCGGTTTTGTAGGCGAGGTTCGCTGACATGCCGTCCGTAGGCCGTTTGAGTGCATGCAGATTTGTCAAATTGCGGGATCCTGACTGCGGCGTGCCGCCTGTGCTGGTCTTCCGCTTGTCTTTCGTAAAAATTCACAGCTCGTGTTGTTTCTCACTCGCACGTCTCTTCCCTGCGGTTCGAGCCTCTCAAAAACTGAAGAGTTGATACAGACACGCTTGTGCGCGGAGGAGTGCGTTTATCACGTACCCAGCGTGCATGCGGGATAATGCGTGTAAGAAAATGACAGAAAGAGACATTACCTGTCTTGATACCACAACTGCGAATGCAAATCGTGCATGGAAAATGCAAATCACTGGCCTCACTTATTACAATAATCTCCATGCATGTCATCTTTATCTGTATCAATGCATCCCACAAAGGGTAAGAACGCATTTACGGACATTTACATGCACATATACTTGCGAGGACATAGAACCTGAGTTTGTTTGGATGTAATATTCGCATTAAACAAAGAGAGATAGATGAGCAGGAGGGGTTAAGCCCCGTCCCGCCGCCAGAAAGATGTCTGCTTTTGTTTGCACGCCTCTCCAGCGATTAGATTTGGAGAGGGAAGTGGGGGGAATGGTGAGTGGGTAGTGTTAAAAGCATTCTCAACAATGGGACGCCCCGACAATGAGGCTGTCACTCACTTCATGGCTTGTTTTCCACCTCTCTTTTCTCATCTCTGGTCATTTTTTTTAGAAGCACGGGAATAGGGCGCTAATCAGCCCGTGCTGGATTTTTCCAAGGGATACGGGCAGTTAATAACACGGGTGTTTAATGTGTGGAGTGTAATGGGGTGTGAGGGCATTAGTTGGGCCGGAGAGGCGGCCATGTTGGTTTAAACCGTAGATTTATGGCCTTTAACTCATTCACTGTGCTCGTGCTCAATGGCTTTTAAAATAGACCCCTAAGGAGCATGAATCTCTCCAATGACTGGTGTCAGGTCTTCTCGAGTCTCCCACACATACACGAACACGCAACTCGCTCATAACTCAACGTCCTCCAATAAGAAATGCATGTGTGTGCCCACTGAAACGCATAACAGTCACATACGATGAGAGAAATATGACCGCCTGTTTGTTATTGCACCCTAACACGACTGGGGTCTGTTCATCCACTTGACACGTTTCGAACGTTTACGTTTGCTGTTGTTGATGAATCAGAATGATTTATGACATCGCATGAAGCGTCACATACATGGGACAACCCAATATGTCGACCTAAATAAATCTATTACACGTGCCCCTGGCATTTGATGTAATGCTTCGTGTGCCGCGACTTTGCATCGATTTCAATCCATCTGATCCTGAATGTACCGTAATGATGTCTTGAAATACAATGACTGCAATTACGATTGATTGTAAGGTGTTATATTACTGTTGTTGGACAGCTCTGATACATCTTTTGTTGTGCCATTTACGGTCTGGCTGGTTTCTATAGCTGTGTTTGGAAACATAGCGATCTGCCCACACCAGACATCTTTTGGGCTTTATGGGCTCAAAAACTAATGAGCTGCTTACCTAGACACATTTTCTGGGCATTTTAGTCTCGAAATGTAATGAGATGCCTACCTAGACAACATATTTGGAAACCAGTCTCAAACCCTCTTGAACCGCATAGACGGTGTTTTTTGCTGTCTTAGTTCTTAGTTTTGAAACGTGATCATCAAATTGTAAGATGCCTTCAAAAATCAAGTTGTTCCAAACCTGTATGAACACAAAAAATATATTTGGTAAAATGTTTGTAACCAGTTCTGGGGCACTATTGACCGCATTGTAGGAAAGAAACTACTGTGGTAGTCAATGGTGCCCCAGATTTATACAGCTGTGGAAGGGGTGAATAAACGATGACAAAATTGTTGGGTGAACTATCCCTTTACAAAGTTTTAAATCTCTTTTAAAGACTATGTGTGTGGTATTTTGAGGACAGAGGTATACTCTCTGGTTAAATTCTTTAACTAAGGCTGAAATTGTTTCGCACACGAAGCCGAAAAGAGGTTAGGCAGTCGCCGATGATACCGGGTCAGATCGTGCTTCGCGGTCTGTCATAAAAGCTTACACTTTCTTTCTTAAACCACTCGTACAGCACTGCCGACTTTCTTCTGCAAACACTGGAATCTGCACTCTGCAATTAGTGGTTAGGAAAGCCTTTCATTGCGGTAAAACAAGGCGATGGTGGTCATGTCTGTGTGTGCTTGTGGTGACAGCCCGCTGTCACTGTGCATTCTGGGATATGTGTGTGCAAGTGTGCTGCAGAAACGGGTGTTTTTGTGTTTTAGGAGAATGACCTGTCCCTAGGTACCCACCGTCGAGCCGAGGCTCAGTGGAGCTGCGCGAGTTTCAAATGAAAATAAATGAGAAGCAGTGACCGGCGCTCTCAGGGTCCTGCTTTAATGAGGGGAACGGGGGGAGGGATGTTGAAACAAAAGAAACGGAGGGGAGACGGAAAGAGAAAAAAGAAGAAAAAGGTTTCTTAATGAATGTAGGACTTGGAGAGAAATGGTAAATTTATTTAAACTCCAATTTTGCTATCCAAGACCTCTTCAATTAAACCGGTAAGGTCCACTGCGCAGGGCAAAAACTGCACAGGGCTCTGGAATAACATGGGAAGAAATGGGCCTTTAGTTTGAATGTTGGGTGATTTTTGCAGTTTAGCTTGTGGGTTTGGTTTTACAGAATAGTGCTGTGTGTGGATAGTGTACTAAGCCTGAAATGCAATGCCATGTGTTACTCTTGCACGGTCATAATAGCATTACAACTGGTTGGCATGGCGACAGTATAAACAACAGGGGTCAAATAAACATAGTAGATTAGACAGGCTAGTGATCCCAGATTATAATGACAAGCTTACATATACATTTTCTCACTCTTTCTCCCTTTTTCTCTCTGATTCTGAATGAATACAGAAAACATTGAAAGTGTGTTGTCCTGTTGTGCATTGCATTGTGTAAGTTAACAAACCACAGTACTTGATAGAGCTGCTTTAAAATGTGTATCTGAATGCTTGTCTGAGAACAGTAAATGACCCAAAGCAAAGTATGTACCTTATGTAACATACTGTAGGTCCACCGTACGTCTCTTTTCGCTTCTTTTTTGCTCATCCAAAGGAGCGTTCGGACTGTTTTACATAATCCATGAGCTAATCAACTATTCATGAGCCCAAACGGATTATTCTGACAGACCGCTGACAGTCCACCATGGGATGGGCCGTATGACAAAAATCTGTGAACTAGTAAAGATTTTGCTATATCGGTTACTGCATTAATATACAGTAGAATTTAACTCTTAAAGTCTGATCATAATACATTTAACCACATGATTATTCATCGCAACTCCATGAGTCAAAGGTTTGTTCAGACAATGCTAAATGATAATAATAAATTCATAACATTCTGCATAGCTAATTGACACATGCCAACATGGACACAAAACCAAGAAAAAACTATGCTAGGTAAAATTAATATGAATTAATGTGGAGATTTTAGCGGCATCTAGGGGTGAGGTTGCAAATTGCAACCTACGGCTCACTCCACCGCTCACTCCTCCCTTTCGAAGCACTACGGTGGCTGACACAGGACAAAGATGTCGTCATGTTTTCGCTTCTTTGTCAAAGGAGATAACGTATTTACGAAATTTATGAAGTTTGTCTGTTTAGGGCTACTGTAGAAACAACATGGCGAATTTCATGTAAAGGCTGGAACACACTACAAGACTTTTGCCCAGATTTTCAGATGCAGAAAGTCTGCGCCAGTCTGCAGATTTGATCGGTAGTGTGTTTTTCTCTGCAAACTTTCAAAAAGTCTGCAAGTGTGTGATGTCTAGTTTTTAGATTTAAAAAGTCTTTTAGTGTATTCCAGCCTTAAGGGGACCCACAAAAATAACAGGTATAGTGTGAAATATACCCTTGCAGTGTTATAAAATTACTCATACCTTTTAATTTAAGATTTCAGTCATACCACCTCCCTCTGCTACCTGCGATTAGTTTACCATCAGCCATCTTTAACATATTCTTCTTCATTGTTTTCCTCGCTGTGTCTACCTGCCACACCCCCCACCCCCCTTCTCTCTGTGCAGATTGAACTCCTGGGTGTACTATTTTTGTCTCTGTGCGTTGCAGCCTGCTGGGCCTGTCTCTTTCTCTCTCACTTTCTCTCTCTCTCTCTCTCTCTTTTTGTCTATTGTGTTCCCTCGCTCTCCTCCTACGTGGTCAATCAATACGTGTTATAGGCCAGCTGGGTCCAGACCCATGGGGGAGAGGCGCAGAGAGAGAAAGGGAAGGTGTGAGAAAGAGAGAGCGATAACACAAAGAACAGGACCCCGAGAAAACGAGGGATAAGGTGAGGGGAAAAAAGAACAGAAGATAAAAACAGAAAGGTAACAATAACAGCAGTAGGAGGAGAGACAGGGAAACCTTTGACCTGAACGTGTGAAAGAAAGAGAGAGGGGATGCAGAGGCAGTGACAAAGAGGGAAACCCGAATGAAAGACGTCTTGTGGCTAAATTCCATTATCTTCTGCAAGAGAGAATTATATCAGCCCTCAAGTGCTTTCATCACTTTTTAACCCCGAGAGAAGGACATGCTGAGAAAGAAGAGACAAAGATGGAAGGGCCTGTGGCATGAGTTTTTAAGGTGCTGTAAGCTTTTTTTTAATGCCACACGTAAATAGTCCCTACTACCTGAAAGACATCATTGAAGCGTGTGTCGAGAGAAATCTCATCTGTCTCTTCTGCCTGTTTTCTGCTGACAGGTTACCAAAGCTGGTCCCTGATCTGAAACTGTAGAGAGAAAGTTTAGTTAGAAAATATGCCCATGCATTGGCACTTAAATCCTAATGGTATTGAACCAGGAACCATATACAATGCCTCAGCAAAAAAAAGGTTCACGCAATCTGTGGCTGTTGCTTTGTTTAAGCTATAGCTGTCTATAGGCTTACTGCTAAATTTCTCTACAAATAAAATTCCATTCAGTGAATTTATCATCTCCATAACATGCGTCACAGCAATGGCGAGCATTTGTAAATTTCCTCTTTATTGCACAATCCATTATGTAATGGTATATTTGCTTGAGGTAGGGAGTTTTGCTTTGTGTGGCAAAATGTTTGAGAGTCTGTCATAGGGGCTTTTTTCCTCTTATAAATTAATCTCTAAATTCATTGCTGCTCAAATCGATCTCATTAGTCTTGTGTGCGGGGTGGGGAAGTGGTATGTGTAGTCATATTTTGGTTTTGTCCATTCACCTCTGACAGGCCTATATACTGTATTTTAAATGGACTAATATACTAACACATTTTTTATGCATGTTATGATTCACTTCTGCTCAAGTGTGCTAGCTGTAGGCAGTATTGACAAAAATGCTGCTTAGACAAAATATAACCCTGGATCATTTTGGATTATAATAAATTGGGTAAAATCATTAAAATAATCTTCACCTGAATATAAAGTGTCTCGAATATGCTCTAGGGTTAGTTTTTTCTTTGTGTTCTCACGAGTGTTACAGAAGGATATCGATTGTGTTTTCCGCATGCAAAAACATCTTTATTAAACGGCATAACATTCATACACAATATCGCATATGTATTGGACAAGAGTCGGCGTGGTTTATGTGTGGGTTACGCCGCGCTGTTGGCTGCAGGTCACAACATACCACAAAATAAGAACAAGTTGTTTTCTTGTGGTTTATTTTGGCTATGCTTACTGTATATTCGTTGCTTTTAGTTCAACCGATTTTTTTATGACAACTAAAATCATTTCACTGTTGTTTTGTTCTGAAGCTCTTATCATCATATCATGGACAATTTAATAGCATATACTGCGAAGCAATGCAGTTTTATAATGTTTTCTCATTTAGGCTTCATCTCTGCAGATCTTTTACGTGCAACACAGCAATATGAGTATAAAAGCTTGCTTATTCCGTATCATTTTTGTATGCATGTGTATGCATTAAGCATGAGTGTGTTTCCCATGACCTAGTTCTTGCACATGCTCTGTAGAACCGAGTCTGAGACCCCCTTCCCCCTGGGGCACGTGAAGGGAAAACAAAAAGAAAGCTTGCTACTTCATACGCATCAATGGATGTGCACAGTAAAATGGGAATGTCTCATATCGTGTTAAAAGCAGTAAATACATTGATGCCATAAATCTTAACCCCTGAAATGGTTTAAGCTACTGTAGTACAATTTATTTGTGTTATAAATGCTGTAAAGATGCTTTGAGATTACAGAAATACTTTGCCCATAATAAAATTGTCATTATACCCTCAGCATTTGAGAGCATTTAGTAAATACAATTTCAGCTTGTTTATCACGCAACGCTTCCTTATTGCTTCAGAAGACAGCTTACAGAATAGGCGTATGGACCACTTTGATGATTTTTTGCTGTTTGGGAGCTCAGTAACCCCAGACCAACCATTTTCATTGCATTGAGAACATTTTGTGCCCCATGAAACAAGTCATAAACGTTTGACAGAATATTCATATTTAAGGTATATATTACTCTTTAATATGTCTCCATTCATGTTTTTTCCGCATGTTGAGCTGAGGGCTTACTATCATTTAATAGAGATGCATTGGTTAAAAACTCGCTGCAGTAGCGCAAGGAGCCACGCCTCTCTCTATCTCTCTCTCTCTCTCTTTGGTGCTTGACGCTCCGGAGCGCTCGGTTGTCTCGGAAGAAAGGATTTTAAGAGATTGTTTAGGAGGAAACTTGAATGAGTGTAGGGTAAAGAATGTGGCAAGCGCAGTGAGTGTATGTGTGTGTGTGCCCAGTGCCGCTTGCGCTGCTGCACCTGTCCCTCTCCGTCTCGCGCGTCCAAACTCGGTAGGCAGGCAGGCAGAGTCGCGGAAGGCGGGCGTTATCCAGTCAGCGGCGCACAACACGATCAGCCCGAACATGACTTCGTCTTACAATCTGGATTTTCTCCCCGAGATGATGGTGGATGGAAGATTGTTGGGCACCGGAGAGAGGATGTAAGCGTTTAACTGTTTTTTTTTATCTCCCGTCATCCTATTTGCTGGCGCGAGCGTGTTGACAAATAGGGCATGCTCCGCGTTGTGTTATCAGCAATCAGATAACGGGCTGATGGTGTTGATGTTGTTTTTGCATTTAATGTGGCGCTGCTTCCTAAACGCATCGGGGGGGAAATAAACACGTTGGGGGTGTAGCGCCTCGTGATCGGACGGTCCGAATAACGTCTCGGACTCTTGACTGCAGAGCGTGGGCTAAATGTAGAGATGCATTTTCATGTAACACTTTGCGTGTAGATAAGGAAGCTTATCTGGTGAAGCAGCGTAGCCGAATGCAGTGCACCATTGCCAGACACTTTTGATTTTGGGACAGTCAACAAAGAACTTGGGTTACTTTGAGCCTCCCAATAAGCATTTGTGGATCTGTTTCAGCTCGTGCATGAGTAAGAGACATGTGACTGAAATGGCTCGAGATGTTGAAAACATGCGCCGCCGCTTCGTCTCTGCTTTTAAACCATCGGAATGCGCAATCTCTCTCTCTCTCTCTCTCTCTCTCTCTCTCTCTCTCTCTGTTGTTTCCAATTTGATTTGTTACGTGGCATGTGTTGCCGAAATCAGATTAGAGCACGCGCAGCGCACGTAATTCACTTTAAGTGCAGTGTTGCGGGGCGCGAGGGATAGTTTGATGCTGCAGCGCGAGCTGCTGTCCCACTTACGTCCGCTCGCTTTAAACTGCCTTGGGTTGACGGACGCTTGTTTAGTGGTGAACATTTCGCCCGTTCGTTCATTTTAACAAAGTCTTTTATTACTATCCCACTCTAAAGTCTGTGAACAGTAATGCAATTTGTTTGTAAACTAATAATTTTTTGGGGACAAATGGACATAATGTCCCCAAAAGGTAAATCCAAAAAGTCGTTAAAAATAAATATGTAGTAATAGTCTCCCCCTCTGAAAAAAACCCGTTTGTATTTATTATTTCTTAGTTAATATAGCATGGGCAGTGTAGAGTAATGCTAACCATTGATGCTATGGCCTGTCAATCAACCAATCAAATGATAGGTAAACTCAAGTCCCGCCCTCAAAGTTTTTGCCGGATACAATTTTATGCAGAAATGTCATATTATCGATGTCAAAGGTACCATATTTTTGCACCAAATTATTAAAGAAGCAAGGATACAAGTCTTTCTGCAAGAAAAAGAAATAACGTTGTTAACTGCATACTGGGTGACTAGCAGCTTTAATAAGCCCTCTCTAGGTACATACAGTAAAACTTCAAGCACTTTGCTCTAATGCTTGTAATTTGGTTCTTTGTTCTTTGGCTGTTTACTTGTCTTAATAGCTGAAAATATAAAGCAGTGTTATTTCATTTAAAAACAGTTGAAGGCTACATGGCATTGTTTTAATTGAACATTTCCTTTAATGTATGTTTTTGCATGTTGCCTGTGAGAATAACATCCATATTTAGATAGCAAGCAAATAGCTTGCGTATTGCTTATTGCTATATGAATGTCTTTAAATTGCACGTTCTGTCTTTTTCTGTCGCTCATGAATGTTTCTCTTTGTGTACAGGCTTTTCTGTTCCTCAGGTTTATTCCCTTGCATTCTTTCACACCTTACGTGCTTTTTTCTCACATCAAGACGTGTAGGTGAATTCGCTGACAAGCGGGTTCACCATACGCGTGGACTGTCACTTCTGTGACAAAGTGTTGCTTTTATTCTCCCAGTACGCACACACACACATATAGGAAGGTGGACAAGCAGCATCCAGCTGGCCCGTGTTCCAGCGAGTGAATACTTGCTAATCTCTCTCTTCACTACGTGATAAGCCGCTCACCTCTCTGTCAGAGAAACATTACCCACACACACACTCACTCGGTAAGAATATAAAACACCTGTCTCTTGAATCCCCAACGGCGCAGTCTACGTTTTTGCCCGCCGTAAGCCACCTCATCTGCCAACTTTGTTGTTGATTCTGGATTCTGGCTTTTGTTTTGCAGTAAAGTGAAGTCATTTGACAGGCTAACTTAATTTTAGATCAGAGGAACGCTCCAGTGGTCCTCCAGGATACAAAGAAGCTCTTATTGTGCATGTGAAATGAGAGATAAGGGCAGATCATAGTTCCGGTGTGGGCCGTTTAGGAACTTTGGTTGTCGCAACTCTCTCTCTCAATGGCTTTGGCCATTTATAAATAAAAAAAATGGCTAGGAAGGCTTGTATTTTTCACAGAGCAATGTCAATTTTATTAATTCGTTTTATGTCAAGTTCGTGAAAATTGTTTTGTAGCTTTGTAGTAGGGCTGTGCGATATTGAGGGAAATGCGATATTCGGTATGCGATACGATATTTCTTTTTCTAAAATCAATTTAATTGTATTAAAATATATTTAAAAAATTGTATAACCAACATATGTTTCACATTATTTTAGGAAAAAGAAAGCATTACTACAACTTTTGAATGTGAACAGCCATGTTCTACTGTTGCATAAAACAAAGCTGACATTTTGTAAACAAACAAAAGAAATAAAACAAATTTCACCACCGTCAGACCATGCGCACGCTATTATGCATATGCTAACTAACATCCGCATGCCAGATAGATACTATACTATCCACATCAACCTAAAACTTTGACCATACATAACTTTTCGAAGATTTAAATAGCTCACTTTTCGCAAATTTATCGCGATATGCACATGTGCGATATTTCGATATATTGTGCAGCCCTAATTTGTAACTTAGTTTTTATTAACTGTTTTCTCTAAAGCAAATGAGGGTTTTTTAAGTTGTGTTTATAACCCACTGGGAAATCTGTAACCTTTGACCCCTGACCCATCTGAGTGGTTTCTCACATCTGCTATTAACCTACAGCATGAGACAAACGGAAGGAAAGGACGACAGGAAAGAATGAGGGAGAAAAGCCTCCAGCACAGAGAACAGCTTCATTCCAGAAATTGCTGGAAGATAACAGGATGATTTAATGAGTGTGAAGAAGTGTGTGTGTTTGTGAGCGAATGTGGCAGACATAAAATCACGCAAGCTTAATGTGAACATAATCAAAATGGACCCTGTTACTTTTAAATATAGGGTTTTTAATCAAATAACATTGCCTTCATAATCATTTGTCAAAAAAATGAACTATTTCTATGAGAAAATGTTCATACTTGTCTGATGTCACCTCTGTTGCATGGGATATCGGTTATTGATATCAAGTCATTTTAGGCATATAGTGATAGTATTACCATTGCTGATTTATGTCAACTAAACATATAGGTAAACTATATAAGTGACACACAAGTGAATGTGTGTATATGTTGAATGAATTTTCGAGAGACTATTTCAACTGTATGAAGTAGTATTGTGTGTTTCAGGGTCAATTTTGTATGCGCGAAAGGTACTGCATTACTCATTCCTCCATGCCAGCCCGTGTGTGTGAAAGTGACGGATGAAGGTGTGCGGTTGCTAGGTCCAGAGGATGTTGTCACCACGGAAACACGTAGTATTTTTGCCATGTTAGTGCCTGGGCCCCCATCCCACATATTTTGATCAGTTAATCTGTAACATACACTAGAATTGTTTTTTGCAATTGCATTTACACAGTCTCTTCATCTTTCACACACTACTTTCAGGTGGTCACGTGCACACTTGTGATGTTGCCTTTCAGGCACTGAAAAGTTGACTAGAGTCAAGGCAGGATTGTTTGTACAGAGTTCTTTAAACCTGATGAACAACATTCTCCCTTTTGGCCTTGAAACCATTGAAATCTGTCTTTTTCTGTGTGTGTGTGTCTCTCTCTCTTACACACACAGACTCAGACTTGAAACAGACATGTTTATTGGCCTTGCACACAAAGAAATCCACTTGCTAAAGCGAGACCTATGATGTTATTCTGTCAGTTCTGTTTTCATCAATACACGTTGAATTCCAGTGATTTTTCAATCTAATGTTACATTTGGGCTTATAACGGCCAACATTTGTGATACAATGATGCTTGGGATGCAGTTTGTATTTAACCTGGAATTAACCTGCAGATCTTGACACACTATCATAGAGACTTAGGGGTGGGCTTGTAAGCAAGCATTCAAAGCACACTAGGTTTCACAGGCAAGCATCTTCCACATTTCCAATTAGTAATAAATGTAATCATTTGTTGAAAATGGTCGACTTTCGTCATATTGGTGTCGAAGCTGTTTCGTAAAAGGAAAGAGCCACGAGAGGGGCCTACACAACAGCGATTGTATCACGGTTAAAAAGCGTTGTTAGGCACGACATGGAGCGGAATAATGACTTTCATTTTATTTTATTGCTCAGTTTTATTCGGCGCAAAATGAAAACGTGTCACAAATATTGTCAAGCGCTATTAGCATAGCAGTTAATAAGTCAGAGAAGAAGAACACTAGTTGGTTAATGTTGATTTGGCGCTGATGTCTTTTTGAATTGGATCGTTCTTTTGTTTTCCCTCTTGATCCCCCCACCCCAGTAAGTGATGTGAGATCCCTGTCCAATATTTATTCACTCCATCTGCATGCCTGCATTTGCCAAAGTCGAGGCTTACCTCAATGAGTCTCCACGGACCTTTTTCCCTCTGTCTTTTCCTGCCTTTCTCTCTTTGTCGCAGCTTTCCCTCCGTATTTTTTCTCTCTGACATCACTCTTCCTTCTCTAACATTTCGTAATCTTCGCATCCTCGTTTTGCCTTCTTTTATGCCAACGTTGTCTAGTCTTTCCACCCTCTCTCTCTTTTGCTCTCTCTCCCTCTCAAATGGTTTACTTGTTTGATTGGGCTCTTCAAAAGGAGAGCTCATTATTTGCAGCTAGAGGGAGCGGAATTCAGGATTACGGGAAACATTTGAGGACTTAATTCTTCTGCCTGTTTAAAAGGCAGCCATCACTGCGCTAAAAGTCACACAAACACACACATGGGGACTCAAGAACCTGGCAGCCCTCGACAAAAACGCTCCAGATTGGCTCTTGTGTTCTAACACGTTAATCCACACCATACATGTGTGTGTTGTATGTAATCCCTGTGTGGATTCATTCTGGGGCACACAATATATATATTAATTAATGTTCATTTAACATTCTGTTGGTTGTATTTTTTCTGTCATTTGTATATTGTGGTAAACTGAAACAGGAAGTGGTTTTAGACCAGTGTTGTTTATGTCTTGCAAAATGGCCTATGTCAAGCCGAAGGAGAACTGGTGGCCGGCCAGGGTTTATGTAAGGGATGTTATTGCCAATAAATATTTGAAAGTTATACAACAAATTTGTTTCAGACATTTCATAGCAAGTAAACATGCACTTTTTTATATCACAGTAAGAGAACAACTGCAGATCCTATTAAGCCAAATGTATGGCCATTAATATACAGTTAGGTGGAGCAGGATCAATGAGTTTTCAGACCAGACTACTTGGCACAACACCATAGAAAAAAAAAATGTGTGAGTTGTCCTGTAGATTTGGATCAAAGGAGAGGAAACTAAGTCATGTCTATGGACCAGATTATAATGGAAACTTGAAGGTGGGCTCTTTAAAATAAAAGCTTGTCATATCTGGTTAGGATCATATCAGTTAAATAACTAACAAATACAAAAGATTAAATTAATCGTATGGTCAATTTTTGGCTGTTGACTCAATATAATATAATCTCAATATTCATAAAGCATCCTTCCACTCACTGACAATCCCCAGCATGCTTTGGCCATCCCCAAGACCACATCAGGCCATCAACCTTGGCTAACACAAAGCCCCCAAACCTTTCAACCAGCCTCCCAGATGGGCAAACAGCCCCGCGGGGTTCCGTGCCAGAAAACAGCCAGGGCTAAGAGACAGGCCTCACCTCCCCTGGACAGTTCCGATACTGACGCCTCTCCAAAGCGCAGCCAAGTGTGGCAGTGTCTGACACCGATCCCACCTTGCGCTCGCATTCTCCCCCATCTCTCCACCTCTGCCTCTCACATTCGGAGGAAACTAGGACATTGCTTCGATGTGACTGTGGGGAAAGCGATGTCAAAGCCAACCTACAGTAGGCAGTGACCGCATTCTGATTTGAAGGAGATTTTTTTCCTTTCTCTCATAAAACAGATCAGTTATATAAGAATGCAGGAGTCTTCGCTGTGGGGACTATGATGATAGAGTAATGAGAGAAAGATAGATGTGTGTTGGTTATAGAATTGTGTGCGTGTGTGTGCAAAGGCTCAGTTAAGGTTTGCACAAGTAGGCCTGACTGTTTTATTGCAACGCTTGATCTACTGCAGGCTCGCGGGCCTTTCTACGCTGTTAAGGGCAAAATGGAACGATTCTGTCTCTACCTACCCTCAGGCTGTGTCTGTGCAAGAGTGTGCGCTGTCTTTCTACTGCTTTCTCTTTGAAAACAGACGCGCTGGATATGTTACTACCTTAATATAGTAATACCACATATAACTGTTTTTGCAGTATGCATGTAATACCCGGCTGACCTGATATATATGCCAGAATGTGCAGTAGGTAGCAGAGCGCCCTGCGTGGGATGCTGTTATCCCACAATGCAATGGACTGGCCTTGCGATGAGTCACAATCGGGTGTATGGAAAGCGAAGTTCGTTTGCATTGGCAAAGTTGGCTTTTTTTCTTCAAGGCCATAAAGGGGTAGTTCACCCAAAAATGAAAATTCTGTCTTCATGTATAACTTTCTTCTGAAGAGCACAAAAACCAATATTTCGAAGAATATACAACATTCTTCAAAATATCTTCTTTTGTGTCATACAGGTTTGAAATGACAAGAGTAAATTATGACAGCATTTTCATTTTTTCTGTGGTTTATTCCTGTTATGATGTTGCATACTATATAGTATGTTACTGTTCTCCATACTATTTATAAAAACAGTACTATACAGTACACACTAGGGCTGTAACAATATCAGATTGTCACTACACGGTTAACATGGAATTCACAGTAATTCACACTAAATGAATTCACAATAACAATATGATCACAATATATATTGATTTTTTAAAATAATAATAATGCTAGCAGTCAAAGTCTTTCTGCATTTTAAATGTATTCTCATTTTGACCAATGAATCATACTCAGAATATAAAGGTTTGTGACCATTTTGGCTCGTAAGGTAACATTTTAACCAGGTGCTGAATTATTTTAATATTGTCATATGCATAGTATTGACATGATTATTATGTGTTCAATACTAGTATATTGTGACACCCCTAGTACACACTATACAGTGTACACAATATAATAATCAGCATGCTTGTGTTTGATGAAAAAACAGAATTTAGATGTATCTATTTTTACATTCATCCATTCACAAGATGAAATATTTAGTGGAACATCAGGTAGAAAGCATCTGGAAATGTCAAGAGGATAAAAGAGAGTATTAAAGCGCACAGAAAGAGAGGGAACCAGAATAAACGATGGATGTGGCGAGCGAGAATAAGCACGAAGAAAAAATGATTTTCCGCAATCATCATAATCAACACGGCCATAAACCGGTGATTTAGTTCGCGCCCTATTTTGTATCATTTTTGTCATTGTCTTTCCACTTATTTTCTTTTTCCCATAATGATGTGTGCATAAAGGACACACACACATACACACAAACCTTGTAAGCCTAGCTGGATAATAGCCCGGCATTCACATTTAAATGGAGGATCCTTCATTGTTCTGCTACACTTGCTGCTAATTGGCTGAGGTCACCGTGTCTCGCCTCTTAACCAATCGCCACGCAGCATCCGTTCTCCTTGTCATCCACACCCACGCACGGACACAATCGCACACGTGGGTATGTGTGTGCGCGCGTGAGAGAGATTGTACACGCTGGAAAAGCTGAGCCGGTCTCACTCGGACGCGAGCGAGCGATATTACACATCTAACATCTGGTGGTGGTTAGGACTGAAGTTGATTATGTAATGCGCCTGGGGACCGCTCGTCGTGGGCTCGTTTTCCAGCAAGGCTGGAAAAAAACGTCCAAACGTTCAGGTCCCCCAAGGCATATCATATCAACCACAACTGCCATTGTTTTATTTTCATAACTTGCTTCGTGGAAATTGCTCTCTGATAACTTTGTATGACAAACCCTGTGGAGTCGGATAAAAATGGGAAAGAGGTGAAGACAATGACGCTTCCTCATGTGCGGATGTCACAGCACTTGGCAAAACACACTTACTGTAGATGTAGCGGAGTCAGTGTCGATTTTGCCATTATGTACAGCCGATCGATGAACCAGTGAGGTCGCCGAGAGCTACTCCACCATGTTGTGTTGCGTTTCAATGTGTTTTTTTTTTTAGATTTATTGACCCGTCGACTGACTGACATGTACAACAGAATTTTCCAGTAATACAGGAGACATGTAGACTAAATGTTTGCAGAACAAGACGATATTTTAAAGAACGTTGGTAACCGAACAACTGCGGTATCCATTTACTTCTATTGTATGGATGCAAAACCAGTGCAAGTCAGTAGGTAGTGACGTTGTACGTTACCAATATTCTTCCAAATATCTTTTTTTGTGTCATACAGGTTTAGAATGACATGGCGGTGAGTAAATATAATTTATTTAAGGTGAACTGTCCCTTTAAATTGCCTTTATATGTAGCAACTTACAATGTTACCTTATAGCATCGTAAAGACAGGTCGGTGGACATTGGCGAGGGTCATGCTGACATTGGTTTTCCGCATAACCAATCATATGACACATACTGTACTCAGATCAGGGGTATTTTTCTGTATTTACTTGAAGCATTCAACCAGTAGTGGAGTTGAGCTGCTTATTGTGCTGCCAGGGACAGTTTGAGAATGTATACGACTGTGGGCTGATGTGTGCGCCTGAAGCTATACAGTAATGCTTCACCGCACGCGGCCGCTGAAGTGTGTATGTGTGTGTGTTTTGATCGAGAGTGCCCCGCTTGTAGATTTAGTTACTCTAGTAGATGTGGATGCCACTCCATAGGGAATCATTGCACTTGGTTCCTGGTTGTTTGTTGATCGATGGTTCTTTATCTTCACTCCATTCTTCTTGACCTGCATGGACCAGAAGAACATTTTATTGGTAACTTTTAAAACGCAGGAGATGTATTGTATCAGTTATAAGTAAATATAAACCGAATAAATGAGACAGTTGTTGGTATTAGGCATGGGCCGGTATTATATTTTGATGGTATGCCATCATTTCACAGCATGACGGAATTGCAATTGCAGCTTTAAAATATCTGGGTAATGTTTTTTTCCATTGTACACACTATTTAAGCAACGCAAAATATTGGGAACAGTAGTAAACATGTACAGTATGTCAAATTAAATCAGTGCTTCACAAACAGTGCTGTGTTTGAAAGCATAACACCCCTTTCTAGTCATTTTTTACATGCATTTCTAGTACAATACAAGTTTATTTTTTTAATGAGAAATGCCAAGCTTGAGACATTGTTGAGATACTCAGATTTAGATGAAAGAGCGATTTTTTTCACAAGAAATATCAGATTTTTGACACAGTATAAAACATACACAAATTCTTGCAACTTTCAGCCAACAAAAATAAAGAATCTGTCTTAAACTTTTGTTTTACAAGAATGAATGTGTGACTGTTCCAGAACACGTTCCGCTTTTTTCTGAAATGTGAACATTTACATTTATGCATTTGGCAGATCCTTTTATCAAAAGCAACTTATAATACATATAGTACAATTTACATTCAGGGTTTTTCTTAGGAATCAAATCCATACATTTTGCAATGATTTACCAGTTGGACTACAGTCTCTTTGTATCAATTTTCTTTTTGTCAAGATCAACAACTGTGTTTATTTACAGTAACTTGTAGGATTAACGCATGCATAACAGTTTTGTAGTCCCGTGCCAGTTTGACTCCTACTCGCTTGTACTCTTTTGAGAGTGCGTGTGTATTGACTCCTCTTCACTTCATTAGTGGTATAGTTAATCAATGCACTCTATTGTTGTTCCACTATTAAAGCTTCATTGGGCCAGCCCAGGGGACAAAAAGGGAGCGAAAGAGAGAGAGAGAGAGAGAGAGAGAGAGAGAGAGACCTAAAAACCCTTCTTCCTCTGTGATGCTCAGTTTTGCCTTGTGATTTCAGCACAGCTCAGTCTCAGAACGTTTGCTTGTATAATTCTTTTTTATTTACGGAAGCATTCGTTTCATACACAGACATCAATTTAAATTATGGAACGTTCTGTCAGCCATTATCGCAAAATAAACCCAGACAGGCTGATCAACGGGTTTATTTCTGTGTTTAGCTGACATACAAAATATTTGACCGCAGAATGATGCAATTGAGCAATTACAATCAAGTATTTCAGAGGGAATATTTATTGATTTTTAAATCTGTGATATTTTCGCAAAATTGTTATTATGGAAGACTGGGAATTCAGAACATAGCACATTTCATTCACTGTACAGTGTGTGTGTGTTTGTTGCTGTATGGATTAATTCCAGCATCTTGCTAAGTGATTCTTCAGCAGGATGAGAATGAATGCACCATACAGAAAGAGCCACAGAGACGGTGAATAGAAAGATCTGGAAGAGTCGAGGATAAAAATGGGGCAAAGGATGTTAGCGAGCGAGCAAGAGAGAGAGAGGGAGCTCTTTTAGCCTGTCTAATGTGTGAGTTTGCCTGCGGAGAGAGAGAGAGTAAATGGCACTGTTCAGTGTGCGGTCACAGAGAGACCCGTTCATTTAACTCGCCAACCTCTCCTGACCGATTATACCACTCCAACAACCTGCTTTTTGCTTTCTTATTGTCTCGACACCTCAGTTTTCTGTTTGCTCCTGTTTAGACACTAGCCATTTTCCAAAATCAAAGGAGCCGCCTTCCTAGACATCATTGACATCACCTTGACATATGAAATGAAATGCACATACATTGATTTTCTGTGTGAGGGTGGGGATTCTTACGATGAATATTGCAATACACATCACATTTTAGTGCATCTCGGTGGATCATGAAATACTGTTATACTATTTTATAAACTAGATCAATTCTAAAATGTAACTTAATCTATAGTTTAATTGAATAACTGTCACAAGATCGGCAAACATTACGCTGTCTTTGAAGCTTGTAAATGTTAAGAATTTTAAGAACGTGTTAAAAATGTTGATTATAATTAATAAATGTCTGCTGACATTCTAAAATCTCCATATTTTTTTTTATATTTTGCCATAAATTATTAGTCACCCTTTATGCTTGTCACTGAGTTTAGCAAATATATATTCAATAAAAAGCGCCTGTTAACTTTGACAACACAGTATTTACCTATTTTTAATATTACAGAGTTTTTTTGGATTTCCTGAAAAACTGTGAATTTGGACATTCGAGGTTTCAGAAGGACAGCGACTATGTGCAATATTAATAAATATCAAGAAAAGTTGTTTTGTGTACTTATGAAAGTGATTTTTTTGTCATTTGCTGTGTATTAAGTGTTTAGTTAGGTATTACACTATTAGCTTAGCGACATGCTAATGTCAAGGACGCTAACTTTATAGTTGCTGTGTGTAATATTTAGGAGGATCTGTTGATAGAAATCCAATATAATACACATAACTATGTCTTCAGAGGTATATAAAGATCTAACATAATGAAGCATTATGTTTATAGTACCTTAGAATGAACTATTTCTATACACAGCGGGTCCACTTACATGGAATTCGCCATGTTGTTTCTACAGTAGCCCTAAATAGACAAACTGCTCTACAGAACGCGTTTCGTAAATATGTTATTTTCTTCGGCAAAAAAGCCAAAATGTGACAACATCTTTGTCCTGTGTCAGCCGCCGTAGTGCTTCGAAAGGGAGGGGTGCGTGGTGGAGTGAGCCGTTGGTTGCAATTCAAAACCTGACCGCTAGATGCCGCTAAAATCACTTTGCACTTAAAGATAAAGTTTACAAGACATTTATAGTCCACACTGCACCTATAAAAATACAGCAATATTGTTGGGATTACTTTTAGAGTTATTTTTCCAGCTTATAAAGAGAAAATCATTGCCAGCCCATCAAAATCCATTTGAATTCAAAGGGCTCGCACATTAAAAATGTAAAACAGCGTGAAAGTTTAGGATAAACAATGTTATCCTCTGTTGTGTGGATGCTAATATAGTTGTCTTTATAGTCATCATTTTTAGTGTGAACAGGCCATTAGAATCAAGTTTCTTTCATTATAAGCATGGCACGCTAAGTTGCCTATGTATGTATACAGTAAGTGCTTTAAATCGCTCACTAAACTCACCAGAGCTACTTTGTGTTGCCCAGTTTTTTTTCTCTCTTTCTCTATTAGAATTCTCTTGACATTTGTCTGGTGCGTGTTTGCGCATATATCCTTAATGATTCTTCATTGCTGTGTTTGGCTTTTTACATTTTTGCTGAATCACTTCTGAACTATTTCATCTGTGTGTGGGGGACGGGGTAGCACACTTATGATGTAACATCTTCCGGTTTATTTTGTGGGTTTTATACGACATAAAGTGGTGTTGTGCGTTCGAGTCGGTGTGCGTGGCGCTCTCAGTCCCCCAGTGAGTTGATAGCTCATTTCTTGCTGTTATAATTGCTGCCTCTTCTCTGATGCCGAATAATTTGTGTGGCTTGATTAATGTTGAAGCCATATTTAAAAATGACATTTTTACACTTCAAAACATCAAGTATGGCCCTCAAATACCTCCACGCACTGACACGATCACTTTTTGGAATTGGTTTTATCCGTCGGATTTGATATTGGCCACATAAGAAGCAAACGGTGGCATTTTTGAATTCTTTTGTCGTGTGTTAGTTTAACCTTGCATTATAAATACAGTTTCACAGCTGTGTGTTTAGATGTGCTCTTGAAGACTGTTTACGGATGAGAACTGTAAGGAATTTGAACCTGGATTCGTTTTTATGTAAAGTCACACAGTTCACCAAGAATAAAAACTGTCATCATTTATTCACCCTCATGACTTTCATAAGTGACTCTTTCTTCTGTGAAACACAAAAGAAGATATTTTGAGAAATGTCACAGTGGGTTTTGTGTCCACACAATAGAAGTCAATGGGGCCGATGATGTTGTTACATTATTCATAATATCTTTTGTTCTGAAGAAGAAAGTCAGGTTTTGGAAGGATTTTCAGTTCTTGGGCAAACTTGCACACACTTCTGTTTATACTGTATGAAAGAGAAGCTTAAGATACGTTTCGAATAGTGTTTCAGACAAAAATGTGTTGTAGAGCTTTGTGTTATTTTCAGATGTGCCATCATCATGTGGCTGAAGTCAAGTCAAGTTTTTACCCTTCTTGTGATCTGTCAGTTATCTTTGGTATGGTAACTGCTACCTCTCTCCTTTATGGCCGAATAAAATCATGGGGTCGTGTGTTTTGCAGCACTCTAACAACCCATAAAATACAAATTTAATAGATAAACATAGCTCCGGTGCAGAGAAAAGACTACACTTGTAAGTATTTATATTCCAAAGCGGGACATCATAAACTCTACCTCCTTTGGGGTGTTACAGTGTAACCTTTACCCCTGGATGCAAGCTGGGCTTCAGTCAACACCCCTGTTGAGTGGCAGTTTTAGGAAGCTGACCTTTGCACGAACACGCACACACTCACATAAACGCACATGCACACAGTCCAGCAGGACTGACCTTTCCACACATTTCCACACACTTCCAGACGCTGAAAGAAGCGGACAGCCTCCCGGACCTCTGTCAAAGCATGTGTGTGTATTTTTGTGCGTTTGTGAGCTGCACGTTTAGTCAAATAAACATCTCCCTTTAGGAGCGGGAGTTCTCTTAAGCCACGTTCCGATGATGCCTTTTAAGCTGTTTGGTCAGCTTAAAGAGATAGTTGACTCTAAAAATCGAAATCGATTTACTCACCCTTCTCACCATTCTATTCCTGTCTGCAAAGCACAAAAGAAGATATTTTGAAGAGCGTTGGTAACCAAACAACATCGACCTCTCGTTGACTTGCATTGTATGGATCCAAAACCACTGTGACATTTCTCAAAATATCTTCTTTTGTGTTTTACAGAAGAAAGAGTGTTACACAGGTTTTGAATGGTTATTACAGTAAATGATGATGTATTACAAACTTTAAATGTATTATTGCAAAATGCTTTGCTTTAAACTCGATGACAACATTTTTTACAGAATTCTTTTTGTGATTGATCCATTTTGGTTTTGCAGAAAATGTCAACTATAAATATTGACAAGTATCAATAAAATAGTTGAAACTAATAAAATATTAACTGTTTTCCCTAAAACTTGGCTTTGCAACGTTCCATCACCATTTATTAAAATCGATTGCGCCTCCTTTGTGGTTGTTTTAGTACTGCTGTTGGTCTGGTGCAGAATCGTTGCCTGTACAACATTTCAAGTTGAACTTATGAAGTACAACTTTTGCCAACTAGAGTTTGGAATGGAGCTACACACAACACAACATGACCTAAACATTGTATCGGTTGCTGTCATAGCCCGCACCATTCTTACATTCTTTCACACACACACACACACACTGACTTGGCAGACATGAGAAGGTCGGTAATTGAGCGAAGACACTTAGCATTATTCAATTTTAAGGGTGACGGAACACACCCGTCGTCATGGAGCCGGTCCCCACAGTTACCCCCGGAGATGGCACGGGCAACGGTTGAGAAATGCTGCCGCACATGTAAAGCGAATTGTACTTATGGCGCGTAGCTGGAAATTTCCTTAAAGATCCGTGATATAGGAAACAGCCGTAGACATCTGGCTAATCACTTCATCAATCTCCGTCTCGCACTGTTTTTCTTTGGTCCTGGACTGATCTGAAAGTCAAAGCTGATTTACTCGAGCTCCCTCTGTCTAAGAGTGGAGATGCTCCTGTCATCCTGAGCATCGAATGAGACACTCGGGGGAAATGTAGTCATTGATTGACGGTACTGTGAAGTACAGGGCGGAGGTCAATTTAATGTGGCAGAACGCAAAAGGAAGGAGGGACAGATCGATGCTGGGTGTTGATTGGCCGGAGAGAACGGATAGACTTTGGCTATTGCATTATTGGGAGTTTTGAGCGGCTTGGCTAGGAGTGTTTGTAGAGGCTGGTGTGATCAGTAAGTGTGTGTCTAGTCTAGTGGTTCTCAAACTGGGGGAAAAAAGACCACTCCAACTTTTCATTTTAAACCAGCATTTTTAGATGTATTGTGGTCATTCCAGTTCAGTGTCTGTTGAATTTCAACAAAATCAAACCTCAGGAGTTACAAAGTCATCCAGCAGCAATGTGAAAGACTGACAGCATGAAAACTATGATAAAAGAATGAATTTGAATAAGTTTTGAACTTTTCCAAATACATGTACAAATATTACCGTTGTATGGCTTAAAAGTGAATATGAACATCTTTTGTTTTGAGTATTTAAGGTCGGAAAAAATACAAAGCATCTTTTCTGTTATTTTGACATGTTTCTCCAGATCTCTTTTTTTCGGCAAATAAATGCAAATAGAAAATATTTTTCATTGAAATATGGTTAGTCGTTCACAGAATGAAACAAGAAGGATAATTTTACTAAACACCTACCTATAAATAGTAAATTCAGAAAAACTGAAACCATTTAAAACGCTCTCAATTATTTCCGCGGCTCTATTTTGGCGAATTATTCAACATGGTACATTAAGTACATGGACAAGCATTCGTGTTTGCAAACTTGCGATGTTTTCGGATAAACCAAAGCTTGCGATGTGAAGAAAAATCTAGTCTTAACTTTTCTAAATCAAATCCCGGATGCAAATTTACGCAACATTAACTCCTGCGGAACGACCTGATTTATTTGCAAAGGCTTGCCAGGACTAAGTTCAAGTTGTGAATGAATACATTATGTTGACTTTAATGCAGGACACTTTTGCCAACCAAATCTGCAAGATCTCTTGCAGGAAAACCTAAACATTTTTACATATTGCCCATGGCCAGATTGTGTGTTAACTACTCTTAACAGAGTGCTCTCTGATCGATAGCATCGATCAATCTACAGCGCTCCACCCCGATCGGTTCATCTTTTCCCACACTCGTCTCCTCTCTCTCGCTTTCTCACCCACACGCACATCTGGCTGGAAAGATCTTTGTTTTTATTCTCTTTAGACCCATCTGTCTTACTCTCGTGCACATCTGCCTTTTCCACCCAACCTCTTTGTCACGCGTGCAGGTGCGTGTGATTGTGAAAAACAGCACGTTTGAATCGATACGCTGTTAATCGAGATGTGCCTTGTCATCATTGGACGGCGGCGTTTTGAGCCAGCTGCCGGAATTGTATTTACATTTAAGTTTATAATTCAATAGAGCTAGTGAAAACAGCTTGATCCTAATCAATACCCCCATACAGGTGCCTGACCTTCAGTCCAGGGCCAAGACGCCAATTTATAGACCTTCAATTAGCACACAGCACGCTTAATTATGAGCACAATAAGCAGGCCAGAGAGCGCACAAACACACAAATAAGCACGCATTTGCACGCTGCACTTTGATGTCGTATACGCTACAAGCTCAAATAACCGTGAGATTTGTGGGCACTCTGTAGAGAAATGATTCAGTCTAATAGAGATCTCTCTATGGAACACACACACACACACACACACATAGAATAAGGTTTATGAAACATTTAGGAGGACAGAGCCGACAGAAGCAGAACTGCTGTGATCTGTCTAGTGGATTAATCCATGAATCTTTTCCTCCTTTTCTCCTCTTTTTCCCTTTCATTCCCTTCTCTCCTCCAGCCCACTGCAGTTCTTATATCTTGCACTTCCGCAGCATAAATTCTAAATGACCCTGTTTACTGTCACGGACACAAACATGTCATTCAGCTTTTCTTTTGAATGATTTTTCAGCCGATGTAATGAACGTGGATGAGGGGGAATTAGCCATTGATATAGCAAATAATCTATTTAAATCCGAATGGATAAAATCAGCCCTACGTCCTGTTAAAAATTCATTTTTAGTCTAATTTAGGACTGTCACGATTTTCAGTTCACGTTATTGTGGCCAAAACAATTTGCGGTAACAATATCTGCCGATGATAACTTTTTAATTTATCCGGCGATTTTTTACATTTTACCAATATTGATGTACATTTTTCTGAGCCTGAAACAAAAGGCAAAAAAACGACAACTGGTTTTATTTTTAAATATTGACTACAGAAAACGTGGTAACATTTAGTTACATTCTCTCTTTAGTACTCTTATTTCCTAAAATCACGTGAGAAGCCTACTTTACACTAGTTAAAGATTCTTTTGCGTTTTAATTTTCTGGTATATTTAATATTTAATAAACAAATTATAGATGTTCTTCCCATGCAACCTAGAAACGTGTCTAGCAGGTATCAAAACAGAAATCATTCAACCCGAGGAAATGATTTATTATTTACCGGCTTTAATATATCAACTTGAATTTATTATTGGGTGATACCGATATGGCGATAATATATTGTGCATAGCTACTTTCAATCAAATTACTTTAGTTTATTTTGTGTTTACGGTATTATCACAATGGCGTCGCCGTTGTCGCACGGTTATCGACTGTACGTTATATTGTGACATCCCTTGTTACATTACAGTATATAAAGTCATTTTATTTGTTTCTTTTTTCATGGTATACGAATCAAATTTAGCCTCATTTGACAAATAAAACCACAACCCAACAACTTTGAAGTATGCAAATCCCAATCTATAAAATCAAGTCGCATCGCATATTTTTCCTTATATATTGCTTATGTTAAATATGCAACAAACCGCCTTTTATGTTTTCACTTCTTTCTTCATCATTCTCATTTCTTCCCCTCCATCTAATCGTCCACTTCAAACAGTTTTCATCTTGAAAGACTTGAAGGTTGCTTGCGCTGGCACAAACACTGAGATATATGCCTCTGATATGTTCAGTCAGCAAGTTGGCTCTTGTCCGCTCTGTTAACAAGATAATGGGATTATAATGGAATACATTTCTATATATAGACCCTCAAGGTCTGTATCACACACACACACACGCGCTAACATACAGCACGAAGTCCGTCAGCGGCTGTAATCTGCAGTCTGCGTTCAGTTCAGTCTCTGATGTTGCATTCTAATGCGGCTGTCTGAATTCTCTGCGAGTGAAAGATCAATGTGGCGTTTAGACGAGTGCACTCGCTCTCCTCCTTTCAAACGCACCGGGCCGTGGATAAAGAGCAACAAACACGGCGAACACGCACCTGTATTGCGCACACGCGCTTATCGCTTACTCGGTTACAAAGAGAGGTAAGCACACATCTGGTGTGCTTATCACACACATACACGCTACAAAGAGTGTCAGACCTTCTCATTCTTTAAGGGTGTGATAAAAGTGATGGGGAATGAGTGATGGAGAGAGGGTAGCATTTGTTTTGTGGCGGTATAAACAGGGTGCAGCAATAAGGATGGCATCAGTTTGAGTGAGCTTTAGGACAGCTGAATGATAACATTATTATACAGTACAAAAATGTTCTGATTGTATTTTTATCAAAACAAAAAAACACAAAGTTTATTCAAACTTAGATGGAGAAATATATAACAGTAAGTAATGGTGGATATAAAGGTGCTGCAGATATTACAGATGTTTCTTATGTAAGGTGCACGTTAATCTGAAATAATTGGTTATTGCGATTAGACAGTTTATTAATAATTGTGACAAAGACGCGTGTGTGTTCCCATCTAACATGTTGTCACCATATGGCACATTTCGGCCATGGCCTCTGAATGTTCAGAGCACTTTCATTCTCATTGGCTCATAGCGTGTATGTGTGTGCGATGTTTATGTCCTCGCTGGAATAATTTGGCCAGCTCATGCTCGCCTGAGCCCAATCACTTCAAGCTTGCTTGTCGCTGTTTATTTTATTGACTCCCATGTTTTCTTTCCTGTGCGCATTTCTTTTCCTTTCTTTCCTCCGTTTCCTCTTCTGTATCTCGCAAAGAAGCTCGAAAACACGGAGGTGGTTCTTGCGAAGGAGAACTTGAGAGATAGACGCACTTGACGCACGCTCTCCGCCATCTGTTCGGATGTTAATTGCGACGCGCGACAGTGTTTTTCCGTCCCATAAACCGTAATGAAAACGAACACCTCCCCCTTATGTGCCCTAATGAAACTTGTGCGCGTTTTTACACACCTCCCTAATAAACGACATTATGGGAGGACTCGGTTTTTTTTGAGTTTTCAACCGGGAACGCGTGGCTAGCCGCGCCTGAAAGTTTGCGCTGGGCTGCAACTCGAGCAGATGAGACAGTTAGCGTCCATCTTGTCGCTATTTTGTTGTTTGACGAACTAAGATGCGAGATACCGTCGAAATTCTTCCCAGTGCTGACAAAGAGAATTAAAAGCAGATGGGGAAAAGAACAAAAGACCCGTGAAGGCTAGCTCGTGGCTCACCGTGACTCACCGGCCCGATACAGCTACGACACCAGGGGAAATACGTGCTACAGAACAGCATGGGCACGGCTTTGTTCATTTTGTTTATTGACGTTTTTTAAATTAAACCAACATGGTCGGGTCTGTTCGTACTGGTTTTTTAAACGATAGCTTTAGCAGCGTGTCGAGTTTAGTGAGCTGTGATAAAGTTAGGCCGAGCTTTAAGGATGTCTAATTAAGGCGTCTGGAACGGTCTGAATGTCTTTAGAGTCGGAGCACCTGCGGAGAGGAAGACACGAGCAAACAAAGGCAGCGTACCACATTCCCCCGCAGAGGAAAGACAGCTCATCTGTTCGACAGTTCGCAGGCGATTGAAGGCATGCATTGTGGTTTAGTTCACAAGCAGGAGTAATTTAACCGAACGCGTCAATGGAGCATATCAAATGTTTTCTTTTGTGCTCGGCAATCGGTACCGTTTTCCACAAAGATCTTCTCCCTCTCTTTCTCTGTTTAGAGAAGAGCGCTTTAGTGAACGGTAAACAGGGTAGAGAAGGGTAAACGCTTTAATTTGTCTTCACATGCTAAGCGAAACGATAATAATCCAGTTTGTTGTAACAAACACTTATGCACATTAGTAGCGTATTTTACTAGACATTTTCATATAAACATCCTTCTGATTGAAACCAATAACGGATGGAAGTCTGTTGAATTTTACACAAAAGATGCTTCCTTGAATGCAGATTCTGTGTGGGCCTGCTGATTTTTCTAAACGTTTGTATATACAGTACAGTCCCATTCAAAATTGATGTTTGGTCAGTTGACGTATTTGCTTTTCATTTGCTTTTTATTGAAATATTCCATAAAAGATCCAATGTAATATTAAAAACGTTATATTTCTGTTGCATATGTGTACCTCAGCTTTGAAAATAATTTAAGGAGGCTTGTAAAAAGTGAAACAAGTTTATAAAGGGCAGTTGTGGCCTAATGGTTAGAGAGTCGGACTCGTAACCAGAAGGTTGCCGGTTCGATTCTCAGTACCGGCAGGTAACAACTGACGTGCCCTTGAGCAAGGCACCTTACCCCTGTTTGCTCCCCGGGCGCTGCAGTGTTAGCTGCCCACTGCCCCGGTGTATGTGTGTTCACGACTTGAAGTGTGTGTGTTCACTATTCACTGGTTGGGTTAAATGCAGAGGTCACATTTCGGGTATGGGTCACCATATCTGACAAAAAATAGGTCACTTTAAAGACATGGCTCAGACAAATAGCTACAAAATATTACCACAAGAGTGGATCATCAAATATTTAAGGGATAGTTTGCCCAAAAATGAAACTTTATATAATTTACTCAGCCTGAAGTTGTTCCTGAATGTCTTTGTTCTGTTGAACACAAAAGAAGAGATTCGGACGAATGTGGGAAAGCAAACAGTTCTGGGGCACCATTGACTGCCATAGTAGTTTTTTTCTAGGTTAGGAACATTCTTTAGGAGATATATATATTTTTTTATTAGATTGTAGTTAATGTATGCTTTATTTTCACTAACGTAGTCATACATTTCGTAAAAGTATAGTGTTTTGTCCATTTTGCACTATTCAACTCATAATTCGATAATTTACCTGAACCCGAAGGAGTATTATATATAATCTACAGAATCTACAGTAGCCGTAGCCTTTGTTGAAAGGATGATAGAGAAGAATTGCGAGGAATGCAGGTGGGCAGATGGGGAGTTGTCAGATGAAGGACCCGCTGACCAGATGTTCACACACAGGCACGTAGGTGAGCCACAGGCCATGGTGTGCTGATTTGTCGAAGTTTGATGATGGTCCAACTCATGGTCATTATGATTGCTCCTCATGTCTCCACTTTCTGCACCTGCTGTCTGCCCGCCAGCTACGCACACACACACCCACATAGACGGCTCAACATGCATGCTAATACCTAGCTCAAACCCCTGTTGTATTGAACAATAGCCATTGCACAGCATCCTCTCCTGTATGTGTCTTTTGGAGATGTACGGAGCAACTTTTGCAGCATCATCAGTCCCGTTTCCCATGCTCCACCCGGTTTCCATAGCAACAGGGGGCAATAAAAACCGGGGATGGTGTTGGCAGGATTTTGGCAATCCTGTCACACTGTTGCCTCAGATTTCCACTAAAGCCGCTTTCAGCTACAAAAGTGTGTACGTGTGCGAAGTCGCGCGTTTAAGCGCGCTGCGTGTCTGGTGTCAGTTTAGGAGCACTTTTCCTCTTAAGGACTTGATTCCATAAACATTTGTGAGGAAACATGCCTGCTTTGTTTCAGCACTCTTTAGGAGTTTAAGCACCCTGTGTACATGCATGCTTTAGGATGCACTGTGTGTGTGTGCCAATAATATAATAATAAATAAATACGCAAACTTCCTTCATATTCATTAGGTCCTATTTTAAAAGCTTTTTTACAGTGTGAATTTAAGTTTGAACTTCTGTAATGTGGGTAAAGGATTCAAGAAATTTGATTCAAGTGATACTATAGGTTATTATTATTTTTCTCTGTGAATGACACGACGAAAGCAGGCGAAAAGTGAGAGGAATGTTTTTCGTATTTAAATATGGTACATTTTTCATGTTCTCTAATGTTTATCAGCAATGAAAACATGAATAAAACTCTTTAGAGTCCTATATTTATTTTTCCACTTTAGCTCTTCCTTTTCGGAGTAAAACATATCGCCATGCGCTCCGTTGGAGTTGTCATTGTAAAAACAAGTGTCATTTTTTATGAGCAGGTTAAAAATGTTTTTAAGTAAAACAAGTTATTATTGTGTTTTTATGGCCGCGTGCGCCAGCATCTCCTCCTTGTTAGCGCTGAAAGACGGCTTCTCTCAAGCTCGCTGCTTCATTAGCAAGTGTGACATTTATCACATCAGCACCTCACGCTTCGAGAGTTACCATGGCAACTTCTATAGCACCCCCCCTTCACACTTTTAACAAGTGGAGTGATTAACAGAACAGTTTTGTACATCTCACACATGCCCGCGCACACACACACTGATCCCTGTCATTCTTCGCAGTTAAGCTTGGCATGTTTTTCTGTCTACTAGTATCTTAGACCTTGAAAAATAATGGTTTCGTTTTTTTATGCTTTGTAGATTTCTTTCTCGTCTGCTGATGTTTACAGGAAACGTTTTGTCCTAGATGTTTTTTTCTAAATATAGCCGGAGTTTGACGTCTCTGACGGTTGATGAACGTGATAACAGGAAATGTCGTCTTGGAGTCATGCTGTGCGTCTGACCTTGGTTTGTGAGATTTTGTCAGTATGTGTGTGTGCTTAGATTTACTAGTCTTGGTTAGGACATTGTAAAGGACGACTGCTTTTCATTGGCTGCATCTCAAAATCTAGTGAGCTGCCTACCTAGACTGCGTTTTTGGGCATTATGTGTAATAAAAGGTTTGAATGCAACATATTTAAGGCATTATTTCTAGTAATAGACCGATATATTACTGTGGCCGATATATTGGATCAATACATTTTTACAATCGGTCAATATATTTTCTGTTCGGCTGCTATATAGCGCACTAGAATTTTGTGCTTTTAAAGGCCATTTGGATGTAAAGTCAGCATTTGACACATTTCAATTTATATATATATTTTCATATTTAGCCATATTAATCTGACATGTGTTCAATGTCATATGTTCACATTTTCATGGTTTCAAGTCTATTTAATGCTAAGCTACATGCTACTTAATTAGCGATGTAATACACATTAATTGTTTATTTAGTTTGACCAATTTTCTGTATGTCTCTAATTTACCGTAATTGCATTTGTGTTATATCAGCTTCTTATCAGCCAGTCGGCAACAGTGCTTTTTTTTATTGGTATTGGCATTGACCCAAAATTATATTATTGGATTCAAACATGCCTATTGATGCTTAAAGGGCGTATGACTTAAAATAGCCTGTTATGCCAGATAAATACATAAATAAGATATTCCTACGATGCCCCAAAAATGTGCCGATGATGCTTAAAATGCAGTCTAGGTGGGAAGCTCACTGTGTTTTGAGAGACAGCCATTACCTCCTAAAACAATTGCTGAACAAACTGTCTCCTACTTAAGTAAATGGTTATAATACAGATTTGTCACTAAAAAGGGACATTCAGCATACAGAGTCACTCTGAATATGATTGACAAGCCCCAAATTATGACTTGATGAAAGAGACGAGAAATAAAGCGAGAGATGAACCATGGAGAAACAGAGATAAATCTTCCCATTAAGTGTGGATGGATTGCATATTTTTCAGAGCTGGGAGCAGAACGCCTTATTTTTATGACCAATGAGATTAATTAGGATCATAAAGCTTAACTGATGAGTGGAATTAAAGCATCACCTGTCGCCAGCGAGAGAAGACAGGCAGATATATATACGACACCGCAGCTGCCAGACAGGCGAGTGTTAACTTGTACTGAAGATGTGATTGAAAAAATAAATAAAAATCACTTTTTCTCCCTCCTGCTTACACACACACACACTTGTCAGCTGTGCTCGTTTTTTAATGGAGGAAATTACAGGTTTGCAACTTCCCCCTCAGCTGCCTGTCAGCTAGTGTGTGTGTGTGTGTGTGTGTGTGTGTGTGTGTGTGTGTGTGTGTGTGTGTGACTGGATGAAGGAGGGATATGGTATCCGAATTAGTTTCAATTCTACTTTTTTTATAACGTACTGTACTTTGACATTACCACATCATATATTACTATCCTATGTATTGTATAAGGCATGCATGTATGCTTTAAAATCTTTTATTCACAGAATTTTAATCTTTATCCGTATGCAAATATACTTTATAAAACATTCTGTTCTGAAATTTTTTTGAATGTGCATCACTGCCAAATATATGCACACCTGGGAATGCACTTGTGCATGTGCTTTATTAATGTGTCAAGTCAAACTATAATTATATTTCTTAAAGAATGGATTATTATTAAAGGGATAGCTCACCCAGAAATGAAAATTCTGTCATCATTTACTTACCCTCATATTATTCCAATTCTGTATTGCTTGCCTGTGCATATCTATCTATGCAGTAGTGTTGTTACATTGTCTTAGGAGTCCCCCTGTGGTGAAAATTGAGTTTTTAATGTGTGTTTATGTGGTGTTTTTAATATGCTTT
This sequence comes from Oreonectes daqikongensis, assembly GCA_026939265.1. Lineage (NCBI taxonomy): Eukaryota > Metazoa > Chordata > Actinopteri > Cypriniformes > Nemacheilidae > Oreonectes > Oreonectes daqikongensis. The sequence goes on from JAOTQM010000206.1 coordinate 1,709,767, forward strand.
GTGACAAACCTTGTGCAAATTCATCAGTTAGCACCATTGCTGAGCATTTTCTTCCTAAAACTGCTTTACTTTTTAGTTTACATTCAAGCTGTTTTGAGGCATGACATAATTTTTTTAATAGAAAAAAAGTATAAATATGTCATTTTGATGAGTTTAAAGGGATAAATTAAACAACTACGGGGGGCTTTAACTTAAAATAGCTTACATCCGATATGACTGGCATTGACCTTTTTTATTAACTAAAAGATTAAATTCATACCATAAAAGTCCAATTCCATAGCATTCATATCTGTTATTTAAGTTGACCACTTTAATCCAAAATAGAACATTAACAATAGTGATGCTTGTCATAGCAACCGCAAGAAATTATTTATTGAACATTGGTATTTTTATTACTGTACATAGTTGCTGCCATCATTTTTAACAGCATTTATAATGGTTAGTCGAGTGTTTCGCATTGTGCACGACGTGATTTATGGTTTAAATAACCTTTTTTTAGGATGTTCTTGCTTGAAATTACCTTTGTCTACCCATAACTGTGCCTCCAACCATAACTTACGATATATTATTTATGCAACAAGGCAGGTCTTCTAAAAACAAATGATTACCTTTCTTGCAGTATTGTTATTGTGCTGGTTTTTACTGTAAGTACCGTAGTAGGTGTGCGTTTTAGAATTCCTTACATCAGCGATCCACTCACACACATACCTTAAGAGCAGCCCGGGCTGATGGAAGGTCTAGTTAAGCCATTAAGGCAGACAATTGACTCAAATTGAGAGAGAAGTGGATAGAACGAGAGAGAGAGATAGAGAATGTTATGGCAGGAGTAGATCCTCTTGACAACTTAATCTGAGCCTCAGGACTTCCATTCACACACAGGCACACAGAGAAGCACTTTTATTTTCACTTTGTTGCTTTTTCTACCTTGTCAGCATAGAAGAGTGGAAGAAAGATGGTCTAAATAAAGGCCAATGTATTTACACTGTTGGCGTCTCTCCTTAGGCCTCTGTAGGGATGGGGACTGTAAAGGATTTAACGATTTGGGTTCTACAGTGTATCCAGTTCAACTTCCTTAAAGATTTTGTAGAAGCACCAGATAATTCATCCTAACTACGCTACACTGTAGTCGCTGCAAAATTGCTGAAGCAATTCTTTTTTCAGACAGATTTCCCTGTTTTTAACTAAGCTTGTGTGCTGCAGATTCACATCTACTTTAAATCTGAAGGTTTATTGATTGGCTGTTCATTTTTATTATTCCTCAGCTGCACAAAAATAGAGCTGTTAAACGATTAATCGTGATTAATCGCGATTGATCGGCATTAAATGCTGAATACATACGTTTATGAGTATGTGTGTGTGTGTTTATCAATACAAAGTAAATATGCACAGTACACAAATATACATTTCGTAAACACAAACTTTTATTCTGGATGCGATTAATCACAATTAATCGTTTAACGACCCTAAAAAACCACTCTGAACGTGACCGCAACAGTATCATTCCTCTGTTTGATAATACTTGTGGTTTGTACTGCTGTTTTCAAACATTTTGAATGATTTTTAATAAAATAGTTATTTTTTTATTGTGAACGGTTCTGTGAACTGTGCTAGGCTGGATGCTCAAATGGCATTTAGGACTCACAGAGTGCAGCGAAACGGTAATGATGTGTTCATTAACAATCAGATATGACCAAGAGAAATTGCAATTTATGTAGTCTGATGTAAAAATGATTGAGCGAGTGAGTGAACCATTTCAGACCATTGAGTTGCATGTCAATTCTATGTTGTTTTGATCGCTTATGAGTAGATCAATCAATCGTGAATCAGACCTTACTGGTCACGCTGTACATTTGTTATTGTACGCAACCAGAAAGGATGTCACACAGAAAGATAAGCTCTTATTTTCGAATGCATTATTTTGAACAGCATGAATCACATTGGATTAAAACGTAAGAACTTAGCTGAGGCATCATTACTTCAGCTGTGACAATGCAGATTTTTCAGCGCAAGAAATACTTTTTTATAATGTGTAACATCCATATTGGTGGAGAGATAATGGAGCTCAAGATCCACCCAAAATCACTTAGTTGTGCTGTTTAAAAAACAAAAAAAAGAAAGATTTTGCATATCAACTGGTTCTCGACCCTCAACTCTAAGCCTGTGAGTGTGCGTGTTTGTGTGTCCTACAGCACGCTGTTACAGGCTTCCTGTGACTTGTGCCTTTGTATTCCTGCAGGCAGGCCTTGTCGAACGAAACAATTACTAATTGTGACACACACAAGCGCGCACACTCACACGCACGACACCCTGACACTCACAGTCCCATCCCTCTCTGTGTATCAGAGTCAGGTTTCTGGCTCTTGGCCCCTGCGACTGTGTCATGCTCGCTTCTCTCGCCATTATTGCTTTTTGATCGGTGGCGAGGGGTGCCCTTATCACCGCGGTAACTGCCGGGGGATTTATTGGGGTGGGGGTAGCTGAGCAGTGGTTGCCGTGGGGACCCGAGGGGGCAGCTTTCCTGCGGCGCATTCAGAAATGTCCTTTAAGTCGCTCAAAGACTTGGGCGTCTCCGCGGAGAGAATAGGGTCCTTCTGCAAGAGATGGATGAATCGAGGCCAGAGGTCTGTGTCTTTTCGCTTTATCTTTAACCTTTTCTTTTTATCGGTCGCTCCTGTTTAACTCTAGGCCTTGTTGTTTTGAATAGAATGACAAATCGGCGAAAAGGGAAAGTGGAAGGCTTTGCGGTCGCCCGATTGACTGGATTGTTTTTACCTCTGAGTATCACATGTTTTTGGTACCAGAAACTGAATTAAAAACCCAGAAGTAGGAAATAAACCCTAAAAATTCTTGTTATGACTGTTAATAAATTGTTGGCGTCAGGATTTGCATTGGATAAATCTGATTGTATCAATACACATGTATCATAGCTGTCCTGCTGAAACCTCATGTGTCCAAATTCGCAGGAAATTGAAAAAACACTCAAACAAGTTGACAAGCACTTTTTATTAGGGATGTAACGGTATCAACATTTCACGATAGGGTAATACCTGGATTGCTAAGGACACGATACGATATTATTATTATAATTTTTTAAAATACCGGGACAAACTAACACTTTGTTAATTGGTCGTATTCTTTAGGTAGGCTACTCTTTAAATATAAAGGTGACTAAGATATAGGCTACTGAATGTCGGACTGAAACATAGGCCCTAACTGCTATTTATCGGCCTACTACTTAAACTGAGACATTTATTCAAGAAGTTTATTATAAACTGAAAACAATTAGGCTTACTAGACACATTTTATGTCGGAGAGAGATCAGAGCCGGATTTAGTTTACCGCTTCGCTCACATGCTCTGGTAGCGGCAGCTGAGCGCAGAGGATGATGGGCACGCATGGGTTGTTGGGAATTGTAGTTCCCGCTTTTATTTACCCGGAAGACCTATCGTCATATGACCACGATGATATCGAAACAATTTGCTATCGCGATAACACGTCAAAACCCAGACACAAACATAAAGGATGCCTAATAATGGCCATGATATATGGAGATATGAGGTTTCAGAAGGACATCAGCGATATTTAACACCATTACAGTTATTTACATTATTATTTTTTATTTTACATATTTTTTCTAGTCCTTAATAATCTCTTACCCAGAGTGAGACCAAACTGAATAGGTGGGAATATATATAATTTATATATCATATAAATTGAGTTCATGACTTTGTCATCATAATCTTTAAAGCGTTTTCATAAATGGTCTGGGTGGACTGAAAAAAGAGTTGGATTATATTCTGTATTGCGAAAGAGCATAGCATCCAATGCACCTCCCACTAGTTGAGTTCCTCAGATCTACTCCTAAGAACATGTTTCATAATACTGATAAACTGGCACAATTTACTGTATAAAAAAACAGTACTATTTCTCATTTGTTCAGAGCATAATGCCTAATTTATGTCAATATGTCCTTGGAGTGATGCCTGTTTCCGAAGGAAGAAGCTCGTACAGCGAGTAAGCTCACACGCAGAACGTTTAGTGCGATAATGAGTCTCGTGAGGAAACGGTTAAGCGTTTTCACAGAGGAAAAAGTTTTATTCATTTATTTTTGTCTTTGTGTACAGCCAACAGGTGGGTTGGTCTTCTATGAGCAACATCTCCAATTGAATCAAAGAGTTAGTCTATGATTTCTGGATTTGGTTCAGGTGTGATTCATGCGTTTTGATATTTGTAAACAGGGAGAAAGTAAAAGTGTTTGCGTGCATTTGGGTCAATAATACTCTTGAGTGCTTTCATGTGGAACTGTTACAAGCACCCAGAATTCCTCATGAACTCACTGAACTTGCAAGATGGGTGACACATTAATGATTTGCAACATGACTGAGCTTAGTTGTATTTATCATGTCATGATCTTGTTCAATTCTGGTAATATTGATTTAAGACAGCGCTATGTTTTGGGATGAAGTTAAGCTTTATTGACAGCAACTGTGGTGTTGTTGATTTAACTCGGCCCCGTCCTGTCAGTTGGGCAAGTGTACAGTTTTGAAACAAATGTTAAAGGGATAGTTAAGTTCACCCAAAATTGAAAAATTTTTACCAGCCCTCTAGTCACGACTTTCTTTCTTCTGCAGAACACAAAAGAAGATATTTTGAAGAATGTTGGTTACTGAACAATGGCGGTACCCATTGACTTCTATTGTGTTAACACAAAATCAATGCAAGTAGATTAGATTCAACTTTATTGTCATTACACATGTACAAGTACAAGGCAAAGTACCGGCATTGTTCAACGTTACTTTTTTCATTTTGGTTGAACTATCCCTTTGACACTATTGTTTGAGCTGCAAAGTTGTAAATCTGATCTTTACATCTCAGATCTCAAAGCTCTGTTTGTTGCAATGTTTTAACCAATGATGTACATTTGGGGCGGGTCTATTTCCTTGTCCAACCAATTACAGATGGTGGAATAATTTCTGACTTGGCACATTCTTTTAAACACTTTTTTTCTTTACCCTCTCTCTCTCTCTCTTTCTCTTTAAACCTGTTTACTTGCTCAGTGAGCACACACACACACACTCACACACACACACACACATCTATAGCACACACGCTGGGTGTAATAACACTGTTGTGATTTTAATCAGCGTTTGTCTCCGTGTTTTCCTGCTTTAATGAGGAGCAGTTGTCGATCTGACCGGCCCACAGCTGCTCTCACTGTGAACGTTGAGACCAGACAGCCACGCTCACCTTCTTCCTATACCCTCAAGTGTCTTTCAACTACATCATGTGTGTACACTCGAAATAACGCTCGGTTTCTCTCTCCGCAGTAACGGTACAGCTGGGAAGATGAACGGCGCCCTGGAACACTCGGACCAGCCCGATCCGGATGCCATTAAGATGTTCGTGGGACAGATCCCACGCTCCTGGTCCGAGAAGGAGTTAAAGGAGTTGTTCGAGCCTTACGGAGCCGTTTACCAGATCAACATACTGCGAGATCGCAGCCAGAACCCACCACAGAGTAAAGGTAGTGTGTGTTTTCTTTCTATATGTGCTACACGCCTCTTATTACATGTTATCTTGTAATGTATTAGCTTTAGCTTCTGATCTCCTGTTTTGCCGCATCAATTCCTGTTTCTGCTGCATCCTCCATCCTTCTTATGTTTTTAAAACCTAGTGAGCTGCCTACATCATTGACACGGTAACAAATGTTGTGCCGAAAGTCTTTATTATAGTAAACGTATGTATAGCTGCTTTGCAACAAGGAAAAAATGTAAAAAGCACTGTATAAATAAAATTGAATTCGAAAATTGTAATGATTAGGGCTGTCAAAAGATGAATCGCGATTATTCGCATTCAGAATAAAAGTTTATGTTTACATAATAGATGTCTGTTTACTGTGCGTATTTATTTTGTATTTATGAATACAAACACATACACGTAGGCCTATATATATTTAGGAAATATTTAGATGTATTTATTTATATTTACCAATAATTGAAATTATATTTAAATGTTTATTCATTTGTATATTTAATATTTTTTTTAAATATATACATGGGTTTGTTTATATAAATACAAAATTAATATGCACATATATTATGTAAACACAAACTTTTATTCTGGATGCGATTAATCGTTTGACAGCCCTAGTAATGATACATGTTTTGGGCAGATTGATATCTGTATTACCATAGTTTTAATACGAATACCTTCTGAAGTGCCTCGAAATCTGCAACCTTGTTTGATTCATTGACGTAATTGCCTCTGAAACCGAAAATTTGGGAGGGATATATTGAGTTGCTCTTGCCCTTTTAAAAAAGTCAATAGCAATGGAGGATGCTAGATTCTCTAGATTCTAGAGAGCTTTGATTGGTCAGAACATTTTGAGGAGAAGCTGGAGTGCAGAATGATGTCATAAAAATTTTTGATCCATCTTGGTGGAACTGAGAGACTGTAAGTTTTGAATGCTTTTATCCAAAGCGACTTACAATAGGAGAGCATAAAACATAAAAAACGTTGATTTTGATTTTATTGAGACTTTAAAGTGTGGTTACTGTAATACAATCCTGGTTCATGTTTGTAAGGGTTCATTCATACAAAATGCACAATTTTGCCAAACACTTCTGGGTACTGTGTGGTTTTTATGGTGTTACAGTCTAGCATAGTTAACTTAGCAACATGCTAACATCACACGGAATGGAAAAAAATGCTAAGTAGCATCTCTCCTGCAGTTCTTGTCAGTAGAGCATTTCATAACAGTTACTTGTGAGGTATGACACGAAGGACAGCTATCCATGTAGGCAGGTACGCCATGTAGACAACACAGCAGCTCACTAGGTTTAGTAACACGGTTACAGGGCCGCCCATTCCATTTCCTTTCTCTCTTTTGGCAGATGAGTCAGAGTAGAGTGCAAGAGCATTACTCTTTAAATCCTAATCTTTCTCTCAAACACACACACATGAAGTTGTGTGTCAAGCCTTTCTGTCAAAGCTGTGCGATTGGCTTTCACACGGGGGTTATGAGTGCTCCTGTAGTTCTTTTAGCAGCAGTTAGAGTGTTTCTCTCAGGTCTCGCTTTATCAAGGCCTCTGACACAGCCGCCGAGCCATAATGGCCACCGCCAACCTTCAACTGCACTCTGGCCCATTTTCATTTGGGAAAGGTCGCCCGTGCATGGTCCCAGCTGTTAAATTAGACAGTTTTTGTGGAGAAATCTTTAAATAAAGTCATGGGGTGAGCGTTAACTCGTCCCTCCGCCACTGTCTTTCCCTGTGGCGTTCACCAATTAAGGTGTTTTTCTCTCTAAAAGTATTTGGTTTTCCATTTTTCTTCCCCACAAGGACAGATTTTCACCTTTGAATTTACCAATTAATGGACGGATTATATTAAGAAAAGTGTGCCAGTTAACAGGACGTCATTCAAAGTGTCCTAAAGCAACGCTCACACAATTTTAGATAACTGGAGCTCCGCGGCTTACTGAAGATAGCACACACTTATGTCGGACTTGTCCTAGAACCTGTGGCTGGGTGAAGGGATCGGCAAATCTCAAACGGGAAACGTTACACTGAATTGAGAAATTGAGTTACTATGTAACCTATTAAAAATCTACTCACACATTTGGAAACAAGGTCATTTTGACATTAATTTAAACTGAAAAAAGGGTTACTTGACCCAAATATTAAAAATTTGGTCATCATTTTTGTCATTCAATACCTGTACCTTTCTTCGGTTGAACACAAAAAAAGATTTTTTTGAGGATTTTTTGTGTCCATACAATGGAAGGCAATGAGGACCAATGTTGTTTGATTTCCAACGTTCTTCAAAATATCTTCTTTTGTGTTCTACAGAAGAAAAAGAAGTCCTACAGGTTTGAAATGGCATCAGTAAATAATAAAAGATGACATGATGGCATTTTTGGGTGAACTGCCCCTTTAAAGTTTCTGGAATAGATTTGTACGCAAAATGGTAATCGTTGGTAACCAAACCCGATTGTAAAATTCAAAGTGGGCCGTCTCATCCCGCGTCCTGTATGTCCCTGCCTGGCCACCATAGTCCGATCATCAGCGGGGAGGCGCTTCCGAACAGACGGCCTCACAGATCGTCTGCCCCCTCTGCCCCGCGTGTGTGTGAAGCCAGAATGAAAGCGCAGAATATAAATTCACCCAGAGGTGAAGAGCAGGAATTGTTTATCAGAGCCGGGCTGCAATTTCGAGCCGCACACACATACACAGAAACAGACTGTCCCTTGTTGATTGAGTGATGTGAGAGCGGTCCAGGGCTAAATAGCCCTGAGCAGCTGGGGTTCTTTAGTAAAGATGTATTCCTGTGTGCCTTTGAAGTCCGTCACACACACACACACGCCTACATGCTCACAGAATGAATGAATGCGCTTGTGTGTGCGCATCTTTTCAGTCCCCGGACACGTAGCACAGGCGCAGAACGACACAAACGTGTGGGTTTGTGCGAGCGCGTCCTCTAAGGCCAAATGCAGACGTGTTATGCTAATGTATTGAAATGAATTCTAACAGATGTGTGTGTGTTTGTGGTATTAAGTCTGTACCTGCCAGGCATTGGACAGTCTGTCTCATATAACAGATCAAAAGCCGATTCTGGAATAATTGGCAGTTGTTTTAGTTTATCGAGACGACTTTGACGTAACATGTGACATTTTTAAGTGAAACAGGATATCCAATGATGAATTTAGAAAAGAAATAGGATGGGACTGTCGGGAATTGACTGGATTGTAAAAATGCACCTTCCATGTTGTTTTTAAGCATGTACGTTTCTAAAAACGATTTAATGAAAGTCAATTAAGTCTGAAGCTGTCAAGGTCCAAAATGAAGCTTGCTGGATGTGGTTTATAAGATGTTAGCAAATATTTCCTAAAAACCTGTAAATTGTTGCTATTTATATAGTTTTATGAGGTAAAAGAGATGATTTTCAACCTACTTTTGTGGCCTTGATACTATCAGTGATGATTATTTCATTTTCCAAGCACAGCAATTTAATGAAACATGACTAAGGCAATGAATAATGGAATTGTGAACAGAAAATACAGAAATTAAATGAAAATCTTTCTTTGTGTTCATCAGATTTGGAACATCTCAAAGGTGAGTAAATGATGACAGAATTTTTATTTTTGGGTGAACCATCCCTTCAAATAAAAAAGTGGTTCTTTTTTACTCCGTTTTAACATTTTTAACTTGTAACTGTGAAAAATGTAGCAAAACATATCAGCTGAGTCTCATGAAGTCTGTCCATCAGCAAGTCTCAGCACGATTACGGACGGTCACGGAGCTCTTGAGGCGGTTGCACGCCTCACGGTTTTATCCCGTCTTATCCGTCTCAGGTGAGCCGGCACGATCCGTCTCTTTTGCGCCTCATGTCAGCACTCCTGCCACATACGAACGTAGAAAACGCTTCGGGGCCGGCTGTCCTGACCCCGCTGCCTGGGATTGTGAAAAGTTTCCAGTGTCGCAACACGATTAAACACGAACCGCTGTCAGCGGCAGAGGAATGAGTCGGTGGCAAAAGACCAGAAAGCCTCCGTTTCCTTTGCTTTTGCTGACAACTCAAGAATGAGACGGATCTCCGAGCACATATGAGATGAGTGTTTCGTATTAGCTTGTTGTTTTGAATGCAACATTTTTATGGGTTTGGACATCTGTGTGTTTTAGGAACAAAGGCTGAAATGTTAAAGCCCCAATAAAAGTAACAGAAACACGGGGCCTTCAGTAGGATATTGCTTCAATAAATGGATGACTTGATTAATAAAAAGAATTCTGCCTAATAATATAGTTTATTCGAAGAACTGTAGGATATTTTATGTTTGTTAAGGAATGTAGTAACTTGGGTTTTTAAAATATACCTTTGGCTTTACCGGTCTTGAGCAACATCACGGTGCCTTCCAAGTTACTGGCGTGTCATTTAATACTGATGGAGCATTATGGGCTCATGTAGTATTACCATTAGAGTAACTGTGGAGTGTTTAGGCTCATGTGGTATTAACTAAAGTCTCTGTACACAAAACATTTGTGCGCACTTTCATATTTTGGATGCAGGGGAGTTGTCCGTCATACACACAGGGCCTCATTGGTGAAACACACGCAGAATGAATTCCTTTCAATAGTTCATTAACCGTTCTTACATGTTGTCGTTCCAAACGACAGTGACGCAACCCGAGCAGAACGAATTTGTGTAAATCATTTGTGTTAGCATTCCTAAACGAATTGTAAAACGCCACACAACATTCCTGAATCAACAAATTGGTGCAAATTATGTAAACTGCTTTTAATTACATTCACAAACGCATAATTTGAGAACTATTTAGGCAAAAAGCTTCATGAATGAGGCCATGTATGGAGGAGGTCTGTAGATATTTGTGGCTGAGATGAGTCTCTGCCTCCTGTGTATTCTTGCACAGCCAGGATTTTGACAGTCGGCATCTGGTCCACATTGCTGCTTGTTCCTGCCAAAAACCGGCTACTTAGGAAGAATCTCTCTGATTGACATTTCAAGCGACCAACCACGGTTTGTTTTGCTGTTTAGTGTCCGATTATGTGTCAGTATCCCCAAAAATGACATAATAAAGAGGGATATATAGATATGATGAAAGACCTGTGCACCTTGAGCACTTTGACTCCCATAAACGACATTAATGCTTCCAATCAGATTGAGGCTCTTGCCACCTTTGGATACAATATACACAAGAGAGTCTGTAAACTGTTCATGGGCATGCCACTGAAGGCCAAGACTACTTGTCGTTTCACAAATGGTAAGCGTTTTGTGAGTCTTGCAGTATAATACACTATAATTCCTTCTGGACAACCCTGGGGTCAGTGCTTCGCTTCAGGCGCAATGGAGAATGATCAGATATGGGATCTTAATAACAGTTCAGCTCATGGGTCACCCCTAATTGGGATTGAACCTGTAGCTTTTGAGTTAATAGACCGGAACCATTCGGCCACCAGTAATGTCAACGTTGAGTAATGGGAATGCGGTGAGTTTGTATGCGGATGGCTGTGTTTGGTTGGAATTGTGTGTGTATCTCTGGAAGAGGATTGTTTTGGCTATGGACGGTACTGCACTGATGCCAGGGGCGAGCAAGGCCTTAGTTTATCCTGCCAAAAGTCTCTCTCTCTCTCTCTTGCTTGCTCTCGCTCTCTCTCTGTGGCAGTTAGTAAAATTGACATGCATTTTTGTGTGGGTAACTAAAAGCTTTTTATGTGTTCAAGGACAGTGCTTAGAATCACTGTCAAGGTACTCTATTTTGGTCGATGATTTTGATCTATGCCATTTTCGGTTTCGAGTCAAAAGGCCAAAAAATTTAAAATACTATTTAAGACTGAATGAGCAGGCGAACTCATGAATTACCTGCAGTTTTAAATAAAAAAATACTCAACAATGGTGTTGACTGATTAATTTTGTCTTAAAAACACCACAAAGACATTAAAAAGGAAAGACAATTAAAAATAAAAAAATCATTGCAGGGGGTCTTTAAAAGACTGTATCTTTTGACTTTCCACAGTTCTATTGCATTTTCTGTTGCATAGCGCTGACAAAACCCGCCTGCAGTGAAATATCATGGTCAACAATCTTTTTCCACATTGCTGTGTATTAAACATCTAATATTTGCTTATTGGCTGTGAATTTTGTCACTTCCAGCATTCACGCTTTCGGTGACTACAAGCGAAAAAACATGCTCAAGTTGTTGTGTTGTGTCTGGTGTTAGATCAGTTTTGGAATCTATCTTTCTTTCCCTCTCTATCTCTCGCTTCGTCCCTTATCTTCTCTCCAGAGTAGTTTGGCAGAGATTTGTATGACAGCAGTGAGATTGTTTTCTCTCTCAGCAGGTAGTGAGACGAAAAGAAAAGATCAAATCCACTTGGCTTATTGCATGGTTAAAATGCTTACCCCTCTCTCTCTCTCTTTCTCTTCCCGTTTGTTTTCCCAGGGTGCTGTTTTGTCACATTCTACACACGGAAAGCTGCCCTGGAGGCCCAGAATGCACTGCACAACATAAAGACCTTAACTGGGGTGAGTGTTTGTTTATTTGCTCATGTCTGTCTCTTTGAAAGACGGCGAGGGGAAATTTTTATTCAGATGACTATTTCTCAAGTTTCAAGTTTTTTATCTGTTTTTCCGATGTAATTCAGGAATGTGTAGGAATCGGGGTGGAACAGAGAGTTTCGGGTCAGGGAGACGGGCTTGTGGTGCTCTTTGTCTCGAGTTAAAGGGGAACTCTAATGGGTTTAGCTCCAGATCTTTATTGTAGATGGTGTGTGCGTGTGGGTTGTATGGATTAGTGAAGCTCTCTTTTTAGGGTCAGATAGAGGGTAGAGGCCCCAATTGATATGGAAACAACTGTTCAGCCTGAGACTTATTAACGCGTGTGCAAAAAGGTTTCAAAGGCCGTTTCAACCATTGGTTGATCCGCTACTAATTAAAAGTAGCAAAGCTACTAACTCACAACACAGGGTCTTGAGATGCATTTTTTTGGGGGGGGATTTACAGTGAAAGCTTTATCAATTTGCACGAGTAGATTACATACAAGGTCAATGCAAAGACGCGTATTTGGGGATGCGCGAATGTCGCAAGTTGGGCGACATGATATTCACATCAATCGAACGAAACATTTCCACTCAAGCAGGATATTCACGCAATGAGCTTATTGACATGTGCAAATGTGCGCAGACACTCCCATCATGCAGTATTTTTATTGACGCGAAACAAATAATCCCATGAGAAATCTTGCACGGAGAATGTGATGCTTCACTTTTGGTGTGAACATATAAATACCACAAGACACAACCGAACAGCTGAAGCTTGGATTTATTGGTGGGTTTTAAATATAAAAACACAACTTTTCTGAGAGCGTTTTACCATTTTTTTAACTCTCAATAAACTTGTCATCCATCCCCATGTCATCCGTCTATTTTGGTACTCTTTTAAAGGGGTCATATGACGTGGCTAAAACGAACATTATTGTGTGGATTTGGTGTAATACAGTGTGTTTACGCGGTTTACGGCCTTTCTGAAATGCGTCTATTTTTACGAAGCCCAGTGCGTTGTGATTGGCCGAATGCCGAAAGCATGTGGTGGAAATGTTACGCCCCTTACCATACTTGGAACATCAGCTTCTAAAGCATACAAGAACACAAATCTTTCAACACACTGATGTAGATTTGTGGGGGCGTGTTTACATATGAGCCGTTTTAGGCAGGTCTGGATGAGCCTCCGCTTTTAAATAGAACATATCTTTTGGTTTGAGCCTTTAATTTGATGTGTGTAATATATGCATGAACAACTTGTAACACGCAAACGAGACAGGAAAACACGAAATCGCGTCATATGACTCCTTTAACAAAAAATAACAAAAATATTTGTTTTATAACACGCACACAAAAAAAATGTATGTTTCTGTGAGATATTTAACTACAGTACACGTCTCTGTCTCACGTACACACGCATATGTTCTTCCTTACTGCTCTATTTGAGAGAGTTGTTCAATTCTTTCGCCGCTGTGTGCGTGCGTGCGTGTTATCTGTTTGTTTCTGACAGATGTTATTAATTACACAGTCTGAATTGGTTTCAAGAAGGTCTCGTCCTTTTGGCGAGTGCCGTATGTGTGCGAGGGTGTCAGCGTCATTAATAGTAGTTGAAGTCTTGTTTTTTTATTTTTAATTGCATATCTCTTACTTTATTGCTATCATTTATGCCACTGTGTGTGTCTGTGTGTCTGTGTGTAGCAGCAGCTTATAAAATCCCCACTGTGCCTCCATCTGTCCAACGCCTGTGATCTTTCACAAAAACATACACCGTGTGTCCTTAAACCACTGGACGGAAAACTTTTATTCGTATGCAACGTTTATTTGTTGTAACAGAAAGTGACACAAATGTCCCAGGTATTAAAAATGCAGGGCTAAAAATGTTAAATGATATAATATTGTATTTTTGACCTTGAATAGAGTAGTGATCGTTTCGAATAAGAATTCAAATAAGATTAGTTTATGAATATAAAATATATAATAATACAATGAATCCAAAAGGCATATTGAGGCTTAAAGTCATAGTAGAATAACATAAAAGGTGTGTGTGTTCTGTGTATAGATAAAAAGAATAGATATCAATAATCCAGCCTTGAAAAACAAACTTTACAAAGTCCTTACAAACTTTCAGATATCGGGGCTTTAGCCAGAAAGATCGTGTTTGTTGTTTACTGCAGCGTTGTCAGAATTCTTCAGTCAGAAGCCTGAAGATTACAGAAACCTCGGTTCTTCTTCGCGTGCCCGTGTGTGCTGAAGGTCAAAGATCAGAGCTGAAGTGAAGTAAATGATACCTTCAGTTATTTTTGACTGCCTTTATAATTCGATCCAACCCAAGAGTTATGGAGCTGTCAGTCTTTTTCACCCGCAGACCGTGGGGGGTGCGTGGGGTCATGTGGCTGTGATTTGTGAGAGCAAGCATGTATATTTCATGAGAAGTAGGTAGCAAAGCATGATCTCCGTAATAAGTGCCGAGGCCTTTACCGGTGAGAGAAAGAGAACGCCGATGGCCCTCAAAGAGGCGTATGGGAGCATCCACAATGCACGGAAAGAGGAAGCCATGAATACCAGATATGAGCTGACATTCATGAGGAGACAGATGTCATACACACTGTGTGTGTTGGACAGATCTGATCTCTGGCAGGAGATCAAAAGCAGGACCCAAACTGTAGATCTACACGCACAGGTGCAGCTGAAGGTGAAATGAGAGGAGGAGAGACTTTGAGAAAGAAACAAAAAAAACAGAACAACTACCAGAAACGGAAGTGGGGGTCATACACACATGATATGCCCCTGCATTTAAAAATAAAACAACAATAGCTATTTTTATTTAACACACTGCAGGTTAGAAGAAAGGCTGTTTTTCAACATTCAACACAGGTAATGTCCATCTTAGTTAGCATGAGAACATTTGTAGTAATAGCTAAAAAAAAAAAAACATTGTATGGGTTTAAAAATTAGCCATTTTTCTCTTATGCCAAAATCATTAGGATATTAAGTAAAGATCATGTTTCATGAAGATATTTTGTAAATTTCCCACCGTAAATGTATCAAAACGTTATTTTTGTGAGTAATATGCTATGCTAGGGACTTCATTTGGACAACCTCAGATTCCCGATTTTCAAATAGTTGTATCTTGGACGTATATTGTCCTATCCTAACAAACCATATATCAATAAAAAGCTTATTTATTCATCTTGAAGATTATGTAAAAATCTCAATTGTCACAGTTCAGTAAATAAATGCGACAGTTGACAATATGGGATCACATGTAAATATGTGTAAATATAAAAAAAACATAAAAATGGATGTGTTTTCAAATGGATGAATTTATATATAATTGATATATATATCAACATAGCCTCGCTGGCAGACTGAAACCTTATGTCACCATTTTTCATACATTTTTTTCATAAATCATTATTATTGGTCACCCTTCATGTTTGTCTGTGGGTTTTAGAAATGAAGAAATTTGAAAAAAACATATTAATCAAAAATCATGTTTTTTATTGTGTTATCATGTTTTATTACCTAGAATGCACAATGAATTTTTTTTATAAAACTGAGTTATCTGTTCAAATATTAAACCAATATAAAGTTTTAAAAAGAGCTTGTGAACAACACAGTGTTAAGTGTTCTTGAAAATGTGTTTATTTTTACATTTTATTTTCCTTTAAAGTGGCAGTGGAGATACAAGCTTTCTGTCCAAAAGCGACGATGGCAATAATTTATTTTAAAAGCAAATACCTAAAAATATAAATATATTTCAGCTGTATTACCTCATTTAAAACAAATATGCGTATGTACAGATGCGGCCTTTAAGATGACAAATGGCAACAAACACTGTCATTCTAATTTAGAATGAAGTTGTGAAGATTTGTCAGTGTTTGTTGGCTTTTATTGAATCAGTGTGAATTAGCCTTAAAATAACAAAAATGTATTGATGGATTCTGATGGGAATTCTTCATGGAATTCACATGAAAATGTTCCAAAACCACGTGTCACATGCAACTACATTGCACATGTAAAATTGATGTGGCTTTTCTGTAAGGGGACAATATGTAACACATTGTTTAAACCATTTGAACCCTTTCATGCATAGAAGTCACTAGCTATCAAAAAGCCATTTCTTGCATATACATGTGTTTTAATATGTGTAATCTTGTTTTTCATGCTCTAAAGCAATACAAACACAAAGGAAACTAATCCAGATTTTCCTATTTCGTGCATGTAAGGGTTAACAATTTTAAATCCCCATATCTATTGAATTTCATTAAAATAGAAAAAGGGTAGTTGACAGATACAACCATCCTATGGTGTGACAGCAATAATTTAGAAAACAAACTTTTAATAATATTTTATTTTATATTATTCATATTTAAACAATAAGAGAGATTCATCTTCGTTTTTTTATTTTTGCTATGTCAACTACCCAAAAATATGAATATATTTCAACTGTATTAGCTCATTTAAAACCAAATATGCATATGTACAGATGCGGCTTTTAAGATGCGAAAGAAAAGCGTATCCATCCAACCGACCATTAAAAAAAATGTAGATGGAATGTGGGAATGTGTTTTTCGTACACCCCTTTACTCAGTAAATGGTTCAATATAGATACCAGAACAAGTGTACGAGAGAAATATGGAGCGCAGTTGGCGCTTTACAGCAAAGTGCTGACAGATCACCTTCATGAAACCCCGAGCACACGTGCATCTTCATTCCGTTGCTGAAGAATAGATGTAGCGAATAAATGACGCCACATTAACAAGATTACAGCGATAATGTCGAACATCAGAGACGAGGTTGATTGTTTCTCTGTGCTTGTGTCAGCGTTAATGAGCGTGTTGTAGTAAATGTGCCGTGCTCCGTCGTGAAGTGTTTGTGTAAATGTAACCGGCGTGTATGTGTGTCCTGTGTTTCAGATGCACCATCCCATACAGATGAAGCCCGCAGACAGTGAGAAATCAAATGGTAAGTGTCTGTACGCATCTGTCTTTTTCTTTTTCCAGGGTCGTTCGACTCTCCGTTCGTTCTGTGGGTTTGTTTCTTTCTGGTTCCGTGTTTGTGTGTGTGTGAGAGGCATTGAGCTGAATTATTGAAAACCAAGAGGGTTCCGGGTCAAGAATAGTTTTAGCAGGCAGTGACCCACACGCGTCTACACGTTCTCACTCGTATAAATCATACCGCTTACAAAACCATTTAATAGATGTGTTTAGAAGGTCTCTCTGATGACTCTTTTCCACCGAAATGATGCTGTGCCAGAGGCCGAGCTCGGCAGGGGGGATCTCTGAACCTCTTTCAGAACCGACAAACGTTTCTATTGATTTAAGCGCAAAGCAAATACGAACTTCAGTGTGTTACTGCATAAACTGCATACGAACACGGCATCACTCCCCTTTGCGTACACGGGTCAAAAATTATTTACAAGTTATAAACCTTGCTAATTTTGTTTGTGTCATGCTTAAAAAAGAAAAATATTTGCCAGTGGGGAAGAAAAAAATACCGTCATTTCAAAATATTAACTGTATCTTACACAGTTGAAACTTGTTTTAAGGATGATTGTAGTGGAAAATAAGACCGAAACATTGATTTAGGCCATTTTTGTCTGTGTGTACTGAAAAACAGGAGTTTTCTTGCTAACTTTAAGGTATTTTCATTTCTGTAATTCAATACGATGCCTGTATGCCTTTATGAGCAGGCGTCCACGTAGGCAAAACGTTTTTTGAAAGATAAAAATATGTATAAATACGATGTTCTGCTATGAAACTCTAGATGGCGCAGTCCTCAATCTGTATACGTCATTACCACATGTCTTAGCTGATTGGTTCTTTCTGTATCAGCAGCCAATGAGCTTGCTCCTCGACATTTCAATCTTGGAAAGTGCTTGCTGTAGCAGTCGCAGCGCGCTTCAGAAACCCTCCACCTTCACCAGTTCCACCTGTATAGATCTGCTACGGGGTTATCCATATATGTTAAATGTGCAGCAGTGTAGCAGATCTATTCCGCCAAGACCAAACGCATTAATATTATACTGGCAGTTTTTGGTTTGAGACCTAAAAGAGTCATTGACTCAAATTTTAAAGTTCTGTCATCATTTATGTGCCCTCATATTGTTCCGAACCAGTTTTTTTTTTTGCACAAAAGTACCATTCACTTCCATTGTAAGAAAACAGTGACACTGAATGGGGACCGAGACAACATAAGGTGTCTTCAAATCCATGATCTGTCAATTTGAGTGCCACTGATGTTACATACATAAATAGATGTTACTATAAATCTTCAATAAGCGTCTCACAGAGATGATATCATTCTATACACTCATGCATTAATTCTGCTTGTTAGTAAATGGCGTCACCCATCAAACTGATGGTTGCTCTTGTGTGTGCGGTTAATCTGATATAATACAATGTGAGAAGGGAAGCCTTTGAAGCAGCACATATCGCTGGCTCATCCTGTCGCTGTTAAATGCACAAACAATTCAAACAGCAAAATAAACAAGCAAGCTATCGATTCCCAGAGTGTAGCAGTTGGCTTATCGGTCGCCCGGCGGTAAGAGCTGACACATTCTTCATTAAAAAAAATTGGATTACAGTTACCCCTCCCTCGCTCTCTTGTTTTCTCACGAACATACATTCAGAGGCGCACACAGCTGTGAACATTCACCTTTACAGTGTCATTTTAACAGTTTTATTTTAAGCTCCTTCAATTGTGCTGATAAAATGTAAAATGTTAGATGTTTGATCTCCCTCTGCCTTGAATTCCCATTGTGATAATTGGGAGTCTAGAATACATAAAAATGATAATTCATAATCACCAGTGTGTCAAATGGCCAAATTGTGAAGTTCAAAGTAACATGGTGGCAAATGTCTATTGGTTATGATAAAACCCAAATGGAGGCTTAATTTTTATTTACTAATTTTGACGTAAAAGGGAAAACACAACACACAATATAAAATCTTATTTTTAATCAACAGTTTGTAACTATTTTACAAGGTGGCTGATTCATTAAAAAAATGTACGTTTGTGGTATATCGGCTTTCGTTCCAGTGGTGGTTAAGTTTAAGGGTGGAGCTTCATTATTGTTTTTTCTAATAATCGTTCTAATACATTTCCTAATAACTTAGCACATAACCAATTGCTTTTATGAAAAAGACACCTCGTAAAATAGTTACGAATAACATTGACTGGGTAAAACCATGTTAAAGGGACAGTTCACCCAAAAATGAAAAAGCATAATTTATTCACCGTTAAGTTTTTCCAAACCTGTATAAATTTCACAGATACTTGTTTGTATCCAGACAGTTCTGGGGCACTATTGACTACCATGGGGGGAAAAAACTACTACTGTAGTCAATGGTGCCCCAGAGCTGTTTATTCTTCAGAACATATTATTTTGTCTTTAACAGAACAAAGACATTTTTACAGGTTTGGAACAACTTGAGGGTGAATAAATCATAACAGAATTTTCTTTTTTGGGTGAACTGTCCCTTTAAATGTAGCTTAGAGTGCTGCAATTATATTATAGACAGTTTCATCGGATATACAAGGCTGGCCCGAGGTTAACTTCTGGTCTTTGTTTGTTCATCGGTCTGGCTAGGGACTAATATTATAACATTTATATTTTATTTAATTTATATTATTATTCATTTATATTAATATTTCCGTGTATAATAATTGTATTAAATAAACACTTTGTTGAAAAGGTTGTGTAACTTTGTCACATTTAAGTTTAGCCAACAGTTCTTCTACTGGTAACCCAAAATAATACCGACTAGACTTTTAACTTGCTAGCTAATGTCATTTACTCGTTATTTCTTTTGCTTGTTATCAATCTGCAGGGACTCTATTCTTTGCGGATGTCTACTGGAAGTTTCGTTTGTTTATGTTGTTGCTTTGAAACCGTTTATTATATTTTTTTAGAAAAATTAATAAGTAATTATATTTAAGTGGACATTATTTTTAATAAAGGACAATGGAAAACGTAAAAAAATGTATATAACTTTTTTGTTGCGCGCCTACTGCTCTTAAGGATTTATACTGAGACGGTATTGTTGACAGTACAATTTGTGTATCGTTGATAAAGAGTAGCAATAAAGCGTACCAGAAAACAATACTCATTCTGTCGGTAGCAAAAATACATTTTTCATTGTTTTCTGTGACAGTACTGGAATGATAAACTACATAAAGCTTCAATTACACACTTAGTGCACATCCCTTGCTCTTCATTTTGTTGCATTAGCACTAAAAAGGCTCTCTGTCTTTATCATTAAGTGAAAACAAGAGAAAGAAATATGAAAGTGCTTCTTTTCCAACCAAAATCACATCATTTCACGTCACTTCATCGTCTTCCGAGATTGTAAGTAGGAACCCAGGTGGACCCGAATGCAGCATCTTTTTGCACACACAGATTACACACAAAAGAGAGCTCTCGGGTCATTGAAAGAAAAGATGAAAGAGAAACATGGAAAATAAAAAAAGGGGTTTGTGCGAGCGTGGAACAGAGAATCGTGCTCTGGTCTTGATGTGCTAATGAGACATTGATCACGTGCAGCTGTAACGTTCTTTAATCCCACTTGTTTGTCTCACATTGTTCATCACACTTGTGTTCTCCACACTTCCTCTCACTCAGCGGTGGAGGACAGAAAGCTGTTCATCGGCATGGTGTCCAAGAAGTGCAACGAAAACGACATCCGGGTCATGTTCTCTCCCTTCGGACAGATTGAGGAGTGCCGTATCCTGAGGGGACCAGACGGACTCAGCCGAGGTGAGATACATGCACTCAAACTTGGATGACAATACTACTGTTGTACACAGAGTTTGCACATCTTTAAAGGAAACATGGATTTTTGTCTTGCTTTTAAAATGAGTTTTAATGATGTTTCCAAAGCTCAAAGAACATTTATTAAAAACTAACATCGAGCCTTAGGCCATTTGGTTTCTTTCTATTTCTGTGGGGTCGTGTTGGGTTGCCCCGCCCACACATTGGTCCACAAAGCTGTATACTAAACATCAAACATGATCTGATTGGCTGTCACTTAGCATTTCAATCTGGACAGAAAAATCTTGTTAGGACACTGATGACACGCCAAACCGACATCAAAGAACTAGTTCCGCACAAATTTCGCCTGCGTCTGGGCCAAAACCTTGGGCACACCGTGAAGACTACTGCCAATGGCCATCTAGCATGTACATTCTTTATCTACTGTTCACCGAAAACTCGATTTTCTGTCATTATTTATTCATTCAAAACCTGTATATGACTCTTTCTTCAGTGGAACACGAAGGAAGATATTTTGAGAAATGTCTCAGTTGTTTTGTGTCTATACAATGGAAGTCAAAGCTGTTTGATTAACAGCATTGCTCAAAATATCTTCTTTCGTGTTCTGCAGAAGAAAGAAAGTCATACAGGTTTGGAATGACATGAGGGTGAATGAAAGATTAAATATTTTTTTCTTTTTTACGTGTATTGTCCCGTTAAGCTGCATTAGAATCTAAATGTTAAGAAATTGTTACCATTTTAATGTAACAAGCATGAACATATTATTAATGTATAACCTCCTACTATTACATATAAACCAGTATTAATCAATTTGACCCTAACAGATGAACAACATTGAACAACAAGGCAGGATTTACTGGTTCTGTTAAAGGTTAAGATCCCAATGTGGAAAGGGTTAAGTTGCACGACAACCTATTTAATTGGTCAAAGATGGAAAAGGTGGAAAACGGTCTACATTATGGACCTATAATGATGAAACAAAGTATATTAAAGACAAGCAACAACATAATGTTACTGTGCAGGTGTACCTTTGTGGCCCAAACTTAACTTCTGGTACACATTCGCAAAGAATAGAGTCCCTGCAGGTTATTTCTTATAACAAGCAAAAGAAATAACAAGTAAATGACATTAGCTAGCAAGTTAAAAGTCTAGTCAGTATTATTTTGGGTTACCAGTAGAACCACCGTAACTTGACTAAACTTAAATGTGACAAAGTTACACAACCCATTCAACAAATTGTTTATTTAATAAACTTAATATACAATACAATTAAACAAATTGTTTATTTAATACAATTATTATACAACAAAATTATAAGTATAAATCAAATGCATATATTTATAAAGTATAAATAGTTACATTATTATCCATTAGCCAGACTGGGCCAGGCTTGTGCTTTATTCTACAAATATTTTTTATACATTTTATGTAGTTTATATAAATATTTTTATAGTAATTATTCAACATGTTTAAAATGTGATATTAAAAACATACTAACAGTCCAGCAGTGTATAATTCTTAAATCCAAAGGTCTGTAGCCAAAATCCCCCGTTGTGTGCCGGGGTTTTATGAGAGCAATGGTAATATACTGTATGCAGTACACGACAGCGTTGAAGATTTCTCATGCTTTATGAAGACTAACCTGCAGGGAATTATACCACACCACCAACTTCCCACAATGCTCTGCTTTCACATACAGGCCCCTTGTCACCAGTCGTCTTTTATCACTCGTTTATCTTCCACATTCACCACTCTAGTCGTCCCTCCATCCTCGGTTCAGTCCTCTTACTCCAGCGCAGTCCTTTTTTTTTTCCCTGTCCTCATGAATATTTTAATTCCACAGGAGATTAGCTTTATTCCCTAGGCTCGTGGTTAGAGATATTTGAAATGGTGCTGTAAGAGAAACTACACCCCTTTCCATAAAATAAAGGACGAAATGAATAAATAAATGAGTAAATGTGTATGCACAGGTGTGTGGTAAAACACAGGACGAGGATAACCGCTCTCTCGATGTTATTAAAGAGGTCTATCAATCATCATTGAACTACGCTATTAATAAAATATAGATCAGGCCACATGCGAACGCAGTGCCCTGGGAGCTACCCCACTTTCTTCAAAAAACTCTCATCTCTTGCACGCTATCCCTCCATCTCTCTTTCTTTTTTCCCTGGTTTATTCACTTTCAATGACACTTGCCTTTTAGGTATTTATACCTTATTTTGTGACGCTTTTGATATAACCACTAACTGTAATAGGAATTATATAGTTTAGTCGTTTATTATCCCAAGAAAAACTATTTTTGGGTAAGTTTGAAGGATTATTTTGTGAGAATGATTACATGACTGTTCATTTTTATACTTATTATATGGCTATTTAACATAATAAATGAATAACATGACATGACATTTTTATTTGGGTAGAAATTATTTTATGTTAGAAGTCGATTTAGCAATCTTCCAAAAAACTTTTGGCTGCAGATTGCAGTGATTGACTGATCAGAATCAAAATTACAAAACACTTCAATTTAATCTTCAAAAAGAATTTAATTTAAACAATTTAAGTTATTGTTTTGTAATGTTGACCGATCATAGATCAGTCGCGGTTGAGTCACAAGTCAGAAACAAATTTCTAACTTAAAAATTTCCAGCACTTCACCTGTGAGATTCTGTCTCTACAGTTTCTCACCCATAGATAACACCCATAGTGTCTAAAATTGCTTTAATGTTAAGGCCAATTAAACAACTAAAAATAAACAGCCTTGCACTTGTGGCAGCACTTCAGTTCGTAGATTCACTTGCTCTGAAAAACTGTGTTGAGGGATAATGAGGACATAGATTCTAATGATAGACAAGAAAGAAGAAAGTTAGGTTGGAGTAGGTAGACAATGCTGGCAGATTTATAGCGCAACCGTGTGGTTGTAACACTGTAGTGCAGGAAATATTAATACTGTCTGTACATCATGTCGAATTGTATTGATAAGATTAGTGTGGTTCAAAACCTGTGACTCTTTCATCTGTGGAACACAAATGAAAATATTTTGAGATATGTCAATGGGGGTCAATGTTCATTGGTTAAAGGGATAGTTCACCCTAAAATGAAAATTATATCATCATTTATTCACCCTCTTGTAATTTTTCTGCTAAACACAAAAGAAGATATTTTAAAGAATGTTGGTAGCCTAACAATGGTGCTATCCATTGACTTGTTTCCATACAATATAATTGAATGGGTGATTGGTTAAACTATGCCTCTAACACTTTAGGAAATATCTTTTGTGTTTTGCAGAAGTCATACAAGTTTGCAGAAGTTGCACTAGCACTAAGAGACATCCTGAGTATGAGAAGTACACAAAAACATGATAAAAAATTCAATGGGCCAATACGTCAATTTTTCATCCATTTCTTTCTTCCTTCTTTCCCTTCTTACTTTCTGTCTTCCTATTTTGTATCATATTTGCGTATGTAGAAATGTTAGTAGTTAACCCATTAACTAAGCTGTCCGTGCATGTGAGCATGTGTGTGTTCTCCATATGCACAAATGCGTTAGACTGCAAAGCAGAATAGAGCTCTTCAAGCAGAGCTGTGTTTCCCCCAACATGCCTCCATATGGCCTGTTCTTTTGGCTCCCACTTGTACAGATTCGATTCCAATGCTTTGACTCCCAGATGCCGTTTCAAGTTCTCCCGAAGCACTTGCACCTCCAGGGATCATTTGTCTTGTTTACAGTTGTTTAAAAAGAAGAGCCTGGGGTTGTCAGGGTAGATCTTTCCCATATTTAAGTGCAGATGATATTAACAAAAGTGATATGTTGTTGTGAATAGTCATTGGTCCATAAACTTTGTAAATACTTTGTAAAACCATGACATCAGGTCTCACTTACGAATAAAAAAAACATACAAAAGAACTTGAAATTACCATTTCATTGATAACTTCCTTGTGGAAAGACCTTTTCGTAAAAAGTGAAACGCTCACTTTGTTTAGAACGACTCTTGGAGCAACATCCTCTTCCCACAGGACCTTTCAAAGACATACAGATGTTGAAATTCATTGACTACGTGTGTAATGAGACTAGCTGCCCAACTCTAACCTCATGGTTTCCAACCCACCACACCAAACTAAACTAAAAATCTGGATTCATTTGCTGACAGTCATTCTGTTGAATGTGTATTTTAAGCTGAATGTTGAATGTTGATTGTTCTATTCTAGCAACTGTAGAGCACTGTTGTCTGCTGTGTTCTTTGTACGATCTTTGTTTTTTTTTGGCTTTATAACAACCTGTCCAACCCTTTTGTCTTGTTTTGTTTTTCTCTTGTCTCTCCTCCTACCTCTACTCCCTCCCTCCCACGATCCTCCCCTCCCTCCTGCAGGATGTGCGTTTGTCACGTTTTCTACCAGGGCTATGGCACAGAATGCAATCAAAGCCATGCATCAGTCTCAAACCATGGAGGTACTGTACTCTTCTCTACTCCATCTTTCTCTACTCTGTCTCTCTGGTCTGGCCCAAATGTAGTGAGCTACCTATGAGCAACATTTGGAGACGACATAGGCACATTGTAGGCATCAACATTGCTCTGAAAGTCTTTCTTTTGGCCATTATTCTAAAATACATTATTTAGAACAAATTTTAAATAAACATTACATGTATCTTACACTTAGAAAGCTATTACACAATGCATTGTAACAAGCTCAGTGTAATCAACCAAAAGTATACATGAATTTATTAGTAATTAATAATTACTAATTTAAATTTAAAGATAAATCTAAGTCAAGTGATTTTCGTGCTTTGCTTAAAAAGCACCGCTGCATTTTTATGCATTTCAGTTTGGTCACTCGTTTTTTTTTGTTGTTAAAATGCCATCCTAAAAGTTAGCACCTTATCTAGGCAGTAGACAACAAGGCAACCCACTAGGTTTTGGAACAGAGCCACACACACTCTGTCTTTTTCTCTCTCTTATTTAATTTTGGTTTGGCGGCCAGTATCACTACCATATACAGATTATAAGATATTCCTTATAACGTTCCTTATAAAGTTAGATGAAAGTTTTCAAACAGAATTTTCCCTCAGTCACTTTTCTGCAGAACTCTCAACACCAAATTAAATGCCTCTTTGCTCCCTGTTATTACTGTCAGGCATTGCCCAAACCACCCATGGCCAGACAGGTCAAACCAAGATGGACCCCTGCACCCATCGCACAACCAGTCTGCCATTAGCGGTCGGGTCTAACAGTGACAATGTCACAGACTTTTTAATAACAGACCTCTGATGGGCCCTTGCATTGTGATTGCCCTGTAGAATGCGGGCGTGCAGCTCTCCGAGTTTAGCAGTCCATCTCGTTTCCTGTCAAAATGTCAAAGCTCTGACACACCAAATCAGAGGGTGCTGACAGCTGTCTAATACAGGGCCCTAACTATATGGCTGTGTGTGCGTAGGTTTAGGTTTGTGCGCGCATGTCACCACTCTCCACAACTTTTGCGACATACGTTAACCCTTGCAGATATGCTTTTTAACACCCACTCCCAGATTTAAAGACCACCTATTAACCAATCAGAAATTAGTGACACTAATGGATTGAAACAGTTTTTTACTACTGAAAAGCTTATAATTTTCCCTTCTTAGCAACATTGGCAAAAATATTTAATCCTAATTCCAAAAGTGTGTCTTATTGTGTCACTCTGCATAGATTATATTTAAAAAAATCTATTTTTTAAGCCATGTCTGTTTATAAAAGGGGAAGTAATTACCGGGTGTAGATGAGGTTGGGTAAGTTGTGTTGGCTTGATGTTTGTTTTTGGCCATCTTCCTTGCCCTTCCCTCACACCAAGGAATTTGTGGCCTTTCTGAATGTCACAACTTAATGAAAACGGATATGACAGTAGGATGGTCACATGCCGGCACCTGGACACACACACACACAGTTGCCACAGGCTTTGCTTCTAGTCTCCAATGGCTCAGTACAGCGGTTTTTAGTCATCTCCCTGGACGTTTTACCCATTTGACCATTTTATGTTTGTCTGATTTTATCTGTATGTGGTCGTGTTATTTTGTTACTGTGTTTTGTGTGTGTGCCGGCAGATGCATGTTTTATGCACCTGTATATAGCATTAGCTTGTGTTTATAAATAACTATCTCGTTGTCAGCACCAAAATGTAAAGATTGTTGTTTATCACTGTAATGTGTCATAAATAAAAAAGTTTAATATTATATAAATATGAATTATGTTATGTTATTAAAAAATAAATAAAAACGTAATCTTTTTTTATGTAATGTCAGTTACATGAATGATTAAATAAAATATAATAAATGTATATAAATTAAAAAGTAGATTTATATTGACCTCGACTCAGCATTCCTGATTTCAAAACATACTCTTTAGGTTCAATCGCATATATGTTAGCCTGAAGAGAGAAAGTGTGAGTGTGTGCGTGGTAGAAAAGGCTGAAACAGAGAGAGTGAGTAATGAGATTTTTTAGGTCTCTCGAGATGCAAGCTCAGAGATGGCAGCACTCGAATGACAGCCTGAGTTGAATCTAATTTTTTTCCTTACAAGTTTTATTTTTACCTCCTATACGTCTGAGAGCAGAAATAAGAAAATGAGCTCTTAGAATGGAGGGGACACCGCAGAAATCTTCGGGTGGATGCGAGGCACTCCACCTCCGAGAAACGCAAATGTTCTCCCTCACACACTTTCGCTTTAACAGAGGGTCTGTGATCTTTCATCTTGTTACTCTGTGTAACAGAGCGCAGACAATAAAAGCGGTATAGTGATTTATCTGAGTGAATCAGCACCTGTAAGGTAGAGACAAGAGACAGACATTTAGAATAATTGCCTTGAAGCAGTTGTCTCCGTCTTTCGTCCTCTCGTGACTCCATATGGCCACCCTGCGTTCGTTTCGGTTGCCTGAGGAACAGCTTTGATATTAATACGTGTAATGATGTTTCATTCTCTACTGAATTTCATTGACAGTCTTACTTCTTAACATCCGATTATGTGCTTATATGTAAAAGATTTTTAGCAGCTATTGTATGGTGTCAGAAGCCTTGAAAGGTAATGCACAATTACAGACTACTTTTTGTCTGAATCTGAGTGAACCTTAAAAAAATATATTTCTCTATACGTATTTTGACAGTTAACATTCCCATTCCCCGATTATTATTACCGTAATGTAGAAAATTCTCATTTATGTTACTTTTATATGAATTGTATATGAGTTTTTTTGACAATCATCTAATTTTATAGTATGTAAAAGCATTTTAAATAGCTTTTTTAAAAGACATGATGCTAAATATTACAATATTTTTGGTGGACCATGACTTCAAGAACTAGCACAGGTCCTTCTCTTATTATGCGCTGACCCCCAGGGTTCAGCTAAATGAGCATCACAGGTCCTGCCCAAAATGTTTGCCCCGTTTGCGTGTGAGAGAAAGCGTGAGAGATTAGCAGAAACGCAGCAGGTCTGTTGGGTGCAGTGTGGGCCATGGGGTGGGAGATCTTGCTCGCTCTCTCAGGCAGATGATGAAATAGTTTTATAAAGCAGGAAATCGCTTTCCTGGGAAATAAAATCAGCCACACAGGCACAGCACACAGCTCTCATTTCACCAAGAACTCCCATTGTGTGTGCGCGCTTGTGTTTGTGTACCATTATCAGTTTATGCAGTACCACCGTACACGATCATTGCTCTTCTAGATGCTTAGCTTCCCCTTTTTTGACGCTCTCTCTCTCGCACTTTCATTCTGTTCAAGCAGGGCTGCTCCTCCCCTATGGTGGTGAAGTTTGCAGACACACAGAAGGATAAGGAACAACGGCGGCTCCAGCAGCAGTTGGCACAGCAGATGCAGCAATTGAACAGCGCGTCCGCCTGGGGCAGTCTCACTGGGCTAACCGGCCTCACCCCACAGTATCTGGCAGTAAGAGGACACACCCACGCAGCCACGCCCACCAGCAGCACAGCCAGCGCGGCCGCCGCAGTCAGTCACTGTCTCCGCCCCATCCCTCTCTTAGTGCAGACCACACCCTTTCTCTCGCTCTCTATGAGCCAATTGTAGCCCTTTCCAACCTCTCATCCTTTTAAACCTCGATCATTCCTCGAAACCGGTCCCTATACTCGAAATAGTGATGGGTGGTGCTGCCGTTTAAACTCAACGAATGCAACCACTTCTGTTAATTAAAGTTAACATAAAAGTTATATAATAAATAGTGCTCAGCCATTAACCGAACCTTTGGGACAGCTCTCTTGTGGATAAGATGATCCCATTGGATTGGGATGCATAAAGTACATCCCACTGCTCTATCCGTTTCGCTCACCCATGTATTTGTTCTCTTAAATAATAAACGAATGCAACATGCGACATTTAACTCTACATTTACTTTAGTGTTTGTCCATATGGACAAGAGCATTTGGACAGGTCATTTTTCCCTTCTTCCATTCTTCTTCTTTCCACTTAGCCTTATCCATTTCCCTGTCATATTGAGGTTAGCTTCTAGCTTTTATAAATTACCATGGTCTAGTTCAATGTCATCCTAATCCTCTAGTATCATTTAGAGTCCGTTGTTCACCCCTTTCATGTGCAGAAACTGCCCAGTCCAGCAACACACTGCCCGACGACCCTTAGCAAGATTATGTTTTGTGGGTTATTAAAAGATATTGACTTTAATAACGATTCTCATGTCCTAACAAAGCAATACATGATTTAGTAAAAAAAGAATGAATCTTTTCACTGTTGACTGAAACTTTTTTCCTAACCATCTTGGATGTCAAAATAAGCAGTCTCATTCACATCGATTTAAATTAAACATCAATTATGTCATTATGGGCTTTATTTTGAATTTATTTGAATTTTAAGTTTACTTCCTTCAAATATTTTGGTAATCTCAAAATTAGAGTGGGCCTTGTCCTATTACTTGAGGTACACACCTTATGGTAATACCATAACAGCGAAGCTATTGTGTTGCTTTACTGTTGACAGACTGCCTAATAGAATACATAATACATGTCAAAAGACAAAAATCAACATTGTTTCATCTAAATGTAGCTAACACTACATCCTTAAAACATTGTCCTTAAATAGCCATTATCATGAGCCAATGTACAATGGTGGTTGTGACTTAATGTTGTTTTCTCGCTTTGTTTCTCCTAGTTGCTCCAACAAGCAACCTCCTCCAGTAACCTAGGAGCGTTCAGTGGTATTCAACAAATGGCAGGTGAGATTCTGATCTCAGATTTGTGTTAACCCAACTAGTCCCATTGTAGCTCCTCAACTAAACCCCCATTTCTCTACTAAACCATTCAATCAAGCTCTGGATGACATAGCAAATGCTGTTTAACAGATCTAAACCTAGATATCAGAACCAGTTTCTGTCGCAAAATTTTGTTTCAACACTCTACAGAGTCGTTGGACGATACAGTGTCTAGCACAGTTGGAAGCGGCTGTTTGTCTGCAAGAGTATGTGTGATTGTGTGTCAAAATGTAAAGATGAACGGAGACTTGACTATGTGAATAAAATCCATTATTTCCACAGCTATTCTGCTGTATGTCAAAGCTTCTTTTGTTCCTTAAAAAGAAGAGTTTGTCTCATCTTCAAATCACATTCTCTGTGAGGCTTGTCAGTGACCAGATCATAATGATATGACCCATCAACGGTTACCTCTTCGGCTTTTTACGTTTTCACTTTGTCAATACTCAAACAACAGAAGAACCAAAAGGGCCTTTATCTGAAAAGCGTATTTGTCCGTGTCATGAAATCTGTCAAATTTACCAGGAACCTACAGAGAATTAAGCAACACGAGATGGATTTCTCATGGAAGCAACATGACATGTTATTATTTCTTCATGCTGAGTTGGTTTAGCACTTTGGAAAATGATTAGGCTTTTCAACATCAGCCAGTGGGCTGCTGCCTACTGTACACTCACATTTTTTATTCCTTGTTGCTTAGTTTGCTTTCCTTTTTTTCATTTTTACTGTCTTTTCCGTAACGTTCCCTGTGTGCATCTCTGTTGTTGTCAGGTCTTAATTGTGGTCTGTTTTTCAAGCTGCCAGGCCTTCAAGGAAAGTGAAATATTTATAGCACACGCTCTCGCCTAATTGCAGCTGCTAAGGATGAAAGACAGAGAACGTATTAGCATCCAAAATGGCTTATAGTGTGTGTAGGATGAGTGGCTTTATCTCCTAAAGCCTTCCCCCAGGACAGCAGTTTTGCACACCAGAGAGTGGCTTCCTCATTAATGGTAGGCTCTTGTGGAGAGGGCAAGCAGGACTGTGGTGTTTTTTGTTTATCATTACGAAGAGAGTTCTGGAAGATCTCGTTTAAGTTCAGCCGTGCATCTGTGACAGTCTCTCCGTGAGAGTCAGGTCTGCAACAAGCCAAACCAGCGGCAGCTGCCACCTCACAATTAAAGAGTGAGAAATTCCCACATTACCATAACAATTGAATCCATTTTCTGGACCTCAGTTTTTAAAGGAATATATTGGGTGAAAACAGCTTAGTTTAGCTGTTTAATCAAACAGTTTATTTGTGGAAATGAATGGAGGTTGCCACGAATGGTGGGCGCTGTGGTTGGTTATTACAGATGCAGATTATATACAGAATTATAAACCACTTAAATTTTAAGTCTTCATTTATTCACTCATGTTGTTCCAAACTCATCTGACATTATTTCTTATGTGAAACACAAAAATCTGGTGACTTTTTCAGACCTTGTGGTTAGGTTAGATTTATATTTGAAAGATTTTACAAGATGAAAATCCAGATTCTTACCCAATAGGACCAAAGAAACATACCAGTTTATAGAAGTATGTATGTGCACACTTGAATTTCAACTCGACAGGAGCTCTCAAACCCAACAGGATTTGAAGGCTTTTCTTGGTCAAATTGTGAAATCTTTGGGCCCCTCCATCTGTCGCCTGGCAACCATCAATGATTGGCAGTCGATATATACAGCTGACATCTGCTGTGTCTGTGCTGTGGGTGGAGTTATGAGCCATAAGGAGCTCCATTACACATGCTGAACATTCAGCGAGAGCCAACATCACCTCTCCTGACACTTCTCTCTCTGCTCAGTCTGCAGAGATGGTGTGAACATACCGCATGGATCGGTCTCCATCACTTACGCAGAAGTACCCCGCTCTACCACAGAATTCACATTGTGCCAAATACTCAGCACCCATTTTCTTACACTCATGTGCCAAAAACTCGAAATGATTCCTTTTCCACTTTATTCAGAAGCACAAAGGCGGTCACAGAGCCCTCCATTTCAGAGTCCATTTCTATGCGTAACCTTCCTGCTTGACCTCCCAACATTGTACATTCTTATCTAGTGAAACATAAAATGTAAAATACTATTCAAGTCAACACAAATCAAAATTGACCTCTTGGTGTTATGAACGATTCATTGGTGCGTGTTATTCCAAAAGCAATGCCTTTATAGTCTTTCATTATATCCCGTTGATATTTAGATCCCACCTACTATTCAGCTCTTCCAACCACATATCATATCCAGATCACCATTCACAATCCAAACTCAGTTCTACATGCTATCTTGATGCAGTTTCACTTGAAATGATGTTGCATTATAGGAGCATTTTGACTTGCTATGTAGGATCATGCCTACCTTGATCTGTAACACATTATGGCACCATCCCTGTATCATCGCCTGGGCTTTGTTTTACGGTTAGAGGTACATTTAATGCCTCTAATCACCTTCTGTGATGTGCTAATTAGACTTTTAATGCACTGCTCTTGCTTGCTCTGTGGATCGAGAGGGCAGACAACCGTGGCGTCCCCAGAGCGCACCGTCTGACCAATTCAAATTACACGCCACTCCTGTGATGTAAAGCGATAAGGCTGGTAAAACAAAACAATATTTCATCACGACTGCTCCAAATTTTGTAGTTGCGTCCTTGCTGTCAGGCTCAGTTGAAAAGAACCTCGGTTTTTAAGGCTGTGTTTACACTTGGCATTATCTCACGGCGAAATCGTTAGTATTTTACGAGGTGGCTAATCGTACGTTTTTTACGACTTACAACGTATGAATTCATACGAATTAGCCACCTCGTAAAATACTTACGCCTTCTTGTGCTATCAGGTTGTCAGATCACAGTGATGTTTACACTCGTCAACATCAAGTTGCTTCTGTGTCTGGATATTTGATCGGAACTATAGTCCAGATGCTCGTTGATGGGCTTTCTTTTAAATCAGTTGTGGGAGATTTTACAAATTTCGTACGAGGCGGATGCGAGTAATACATTGGATCGTAAAAGGAAACACGTTCGTTTGAAAATTGCACATCCTTTACTGCAGTTGTTCTTAATGGAGCCACAACGGGGCCCAAACTGGCTTCCAAGGGGGCCTTAAGATGACTATTAAGTTTAATTTAGGCCAAATTGAGCATTGAAATACGGTTATAAATATTTATTTCTCAATATTTGGCCATTTTTATAATGATTGAATATTTTTCCAGGTAATGTCAAGCTCTAAAATATTTTATTGGGTAGAAATTGTGAGTTTTTGTGAGTAAGAGGGGGGCTTTTAATATTGTTGAATACAATGGGGGGCTTGGAGTCAAAAATGGCGAGAACCCCTACTTTACAGAGAATGAATGGTTGTGCGCCCTTGACCACCTCTGTACCAGGACAGAATGATCAGATAATATTTTGATCACAAACTTGTCTTTTCAATGTGCACAAAATCCGGATAGAGGTTGCATGTCAATACCAAGTGCAATTTACTCTATCCACACCTCTTTAACATCCAAATTCAGAAGTCCTACGTCTTGTGTCGTGTTTTTCTGTGTGTGCATCCTTCTTCATAGTATGGAGTATATACATTGAGTGTGTATATACGACACATGCTGCATTGTCCTGTTTTACCACTTCCAATCTCTGTCCTTCTTGGCTACAGTCCACTTCCTGCGGCGTGTTGGCGTCACGGCCGCCGCATGTAGCGCGCTAATCTAGAGTCACCTTTGGAGTTTTTACTTCCAAAGGTGAATAAATTCACCCTTCCATAGACACACAGACCTTGATTCAAATTTTGTAGAAAGGCGTGCTGCACACGAGCATCCTTAGCGCAGATGTGGTTCCTTTCGTTATTTTACCGTGCCCAGTTAAACACACATCCACACACTGACGCTTTCTTTTTCTTCAGGTATGAATGCTCTGCAGTTGCAGAATCTGGCCACTCTAGCAGCAGCAGCGGCTGCAGCACAGAGCTCGGCCAGCCCGTCCACCGCTAGCGCCCTGACCTCCAGCACAGGGTCCCTGGGAGCCCTGGCCAGCCCAGGTAACCAGAGGCCATCCCATCGCTATCATCATCATCATCAAACCTCTCTGATAGCGGTATCATCACCACCATAGCATCGTTGTCCCCCTCATACGTTGTAGTATAGTCCGTTATTTTCTTTCATGTTTCGTCAGTCTTCATGTTTTGTACATGTGTGTTTTGGTCTTGCCAATTCATCAGGGTTCGCCGGTTCATCATGTTTGGATGAGTGTGTGGATGTGTGGTGTAAAGCTGGTGATGACTTTGTGCTTCACTCATTTCGGAAAAGTCGTTTTTTGTTGAAAAGTGCAACCAAGAGACACGTATAAGTGTGGCACATTGATCTCGGTTAGATTAGCATATCTGTGTCTCGCTTTGCAATTCTTCGCTAATTGTCTTTCAGACTTGCATTTGTTCAAATGGTGCAAAGGAAAAACAAGTTCTGGATGA
The DNA here is from genome assembly GCA_026939265.1 of Oreonectes daqikongensis. Taxonomy (NCBI): domain Eukaryota; kingdom Metazoa; phylum Chordata; class Actinopteri; order Cypriniformes; family Nemacheilidae; genus Oreonectes; species Oreonectes daqikongensis. The sequence continues at coordinate 1,744,300 of JAOTQM010000206.1, forward strand.
AAAGTTGCGATTTCTTTAAAGTTTATTCTCTGATGTCCCGAGAGCTGCTTTGTTGGGATTTTTTGATCTTCCTCTGAAAACATTGTTATAATCTTCATTGTCATGATTGTTTTGTTTGTTGCTCGAAACTAATTTGGACTGATGTTCTTCCAGTCCAATAAAGTACCATATCGACCTACTGTATCAGTCTATTCATCTGTTTACCTTTTAGGGCAGGGTGATATCTATATTTTTATATAATTGTCTTGTCATTATCCATTCATTTTACAGACATTTCCATTAACAATAAAATACAAAGCGATGCAGTGCAAAATTAAAAATACAGCTGTAGTATATTTTATTATACAGCAATATATTTTACAGCAAATTTTATTATTATTATTATTATTATAATATTAGAGGTACAAAATATTTCCAGTATATCAAGACTATCTAAATGTTTCAAACGTGCATAGTACAATATGCATATCGCAATTGTTTGCAATAACATTATATAATTTTCATTTGCCTTAACATATTTTAATATAGTTAAACAAAGCATAATCGTTTCTCATACTGTATTTTATAAAGCAAGTTATTGCATGGCATTTTTCTTCAATATTGTGCAGCCCTACCAAGTACATTAAATATATTTGAATGCACCTAAAGTACAGTAAAAACTATATTTATTTATTACATGTTATTTTGTTCAGTAGTGTTTATCCTGTACCACAAGGTAGAGTATTTCATGATATTTACCAATACAAAAATATGTGGTTATAGCACTATTCATCTATAAAAGAAATGTATATATAATACACATATATACATATGTTTTTGTCAAAGCACAACCACAAGCTGACTTCTGTTTAGGTGCTTAATTAGTGTTTGAATCAGAGATTCATTAAACCAGACAGTTTGAGATCAAAATTAGTCTAATGATAATCACGCTCATTAGGAAACTTAATGACTAAATAAAAAACGCATTAAAATCATGCCAGTATTCACAATGTTGCAATTTTACATCAGCAGCAAAATCACAAAATAATCAAGATGTTGCCCAACCCATCTCCATCCATCTTTTCCCTCTGTGTACCCCCACCAACGCTTGTGCGTGTCGGTTTGGCGCTTTAAGCATTCCAATATCATCAGCGAATTTATCTGTACATTCAAACGTCTCTTTCTCTTTTCCATTTCTCCATCTGTCTCTCTCTTCTGCTCTTCCTGTCTTTTCCCACAGCAGGTTCCACGGCTAACTCTAGCGCGGCTGCGATGGGTTCCCTGGGTTCTCTGGGCACACTGCAGGGTCTGGCCGGGGCCACCGTGGGCCTCAATAACATAAATGCACTAGCAGGTAGCGTCAACAGTGAGTACTACCGTTCATCAGCCTCTCCATTCCAAACCATACAGCATCACCTCATACCAGCCGCCCGCTGCTCATAGAGATGCCCACTCTCGCACTCATGCACACACAACCAAAGTTTACACTCATGTTTATGAATGTACAGCAGCAAAAGTGAGGGCATCTCTCTGGGTTTACGTGAGAGAATGTTGGGTGTACAGTAGCCCCGAAAAGTATTTTAAACACTTGCGTAACGTATGAATGTCATTATGTGACAATATTAGAAGTGGCATCTGCAAACAAATTCTGCTATGAAATATTGTTTAGACTTCTAAATACATTTTTTTATTTTATACCTAACCACCTTTTTGTGTCATGATGCCCCTAAAAAGTGTGCTATTAAAACTTCATACACTTATGTGGCTTTAGTGTCCAAATACTTATTGGGGTCACTGTATATGTACACAATTCATTTTAGTATTCTCTTGCTAATATATTAAACGTGTGAATGTTAAAATCATTATTCAAATCTGATCAAATCCATCTTATGTAGTTTTTTGTGTTTACACCAATCGGCCACATCTCCACACGCGCTAACACACCACCACACCATTGCTCTCTGGGTGTTTCTATAGACGTGCACTTGTTTTGTCGCTACTGTTTGTGTATGTGTATGTCTGTATGTATGTTTTATCAGAGGAATGGGAATTTTGAGTTAGGACTAGACAGTGTATTCATGGTGGTTGGTTGCGCTGAAGGCGTAGTAATGTTTTCTAAGTGTAGCTAATGGGCGTTGTGGAGTGTAATTACTAAGAATAGGCAAGCTAAAGATCACGGCAGTCCGTGCATGTGTATATGTCAGCGTGCCGGCACACAGGAAAAGTCTCCATCTTCGCCAGTGACCTTTCAGCCAGGTTTCTAGTTTTATAAATCAACCTCTTTCTAACAGAACGCCTACAATTTAAATTCATTCAAATGACTCGCACGCACGCACACACACACACACACGCACGCTCATTTAAAAGGCTGTATAGTATAATTAAATATAAAAGGTCAGTATTGTAATTATTGCAGGATAAATGAGGGAGCTGACCGTCCAAGTACTTCGCTCATCATTTATTGTTTCCAGGCCATCAAGCCAAAAGGCCAGTCAGTAAATACTCATGAATCAGTCTTTATAAACACACACACACACTGTTAAATCCTAAATCACACGTTGTTACGTTATGAAATGTGTAAAAGTGCAATGTGCGCCATAGCGGACGCTATTGTAAACTGCTACTTCTATGGTCAGATTTATGTATTTGAGATCAACTATGGCGCAACCGTTTTATTCGAATATTGCTAAGCAATTTAGTTGAGGTTAGTTAATCAGTTTGATTTGTTTATTTTTTTATGTTTAAGTAATAACAAATAACATATATTTGAAGGAAACTCCATAACCGCTTAAGAGTACTAAGGTTTATTGCTGCCACAGTAACTATGAAATGCATGTGTAGGGTTGCACGCTGTACCTGTGCTATCTGCTATGGTAGAATTGCGATGCTAAAGCTTCAAAATACCCACGATGCCGCTCTATTTTTTAAATGGTAGTATAATAGTACCGTAAGTAATGTTGCATATATGCATTAACGTTCATTTTAACACTTACATTCACCTTTTTGCGTCAGATGAGTCTGTGATTTAAATGACTCGTGCGAGATAATGATTCAGTGACACTTGCTTCATTCTTGAATAAATCAGCTGTTTTGAACGAATCGGTTGAATGATTCACTGACTCAGTAAAAACTTGCCACCACCTACTGGCCGTTCACATTTAAAAGCAAACCTGAATCTTACTTTTGTAAATATTTAAGTATACTTCATTATTTGTTACAATTTATCCAATAACTACAGTCAATACTACAAATATATTACAGTATACTACATTTTACTATAGTAAATACAGTAGTGTACTATACTGCTATAGTTAGTGTATCTGTGATTTCAATTATGAACATGGCACAACATTGTGATGCTATTTGGGATTGTGATACTTCAGCTGGTATAGTATCGTAAGATATGTTTATGGGGTCGTGACAAACCTAGAACTAAGGGACTAAGCATTCGTGTCTGAACTTTGCGTACAGTATGTGTCCAGATGATAAAAGGTTATTTTAAAGAGAAATTATGGTGTGTTTAGGTTATTAGGATAGTGTGGTGTGATATAGTGGTAAGGTTCAGAGTTGGCAACCAGAAGGATATGGAAAACTCTGCAGAAAGTAAAGTTTAGTAAATCTACATCATGCAACAAAACAACAAGCGTGCAATAAACTCATGACATGTTGTTATATGGCAACATTGCATGACAGTCTAAATTCAAAATTATAGACCTTATTTATAGTATAAACTGTATTTAATATGATAGTGTTTATGAACAATCCATAGATTCATTTAAGGTTTAGAAAGTTAAAATACAAATAAAACGTGCTACTTTATAATGCCGTAGTGTTAGAGGGATAGTTCACCCAAAAATGTAAACTGTCATCATTATTAACAAACCATTAACTACGACTTTCCCCCAATAAACTCTTAATTTGTTGCTTATTAATAAGGTATTTGTTAGGTTTAGGTATTGGGTAGGATTAGGGATGTAGAGTATGGTCATGCAGAATATGTGCTTTATAAGTACTAATAAACAGCCAATAATAGGCATGCTAATAACAAGTTAATAGTGAGAATTGCCCCCTATACTGAAGTGTTACCGACTTTCTTCTGCAGAACACAAAAGAAGATATTTTTAAAAATGTTGGTAATCAAACAACACTGGCCCCATTGACTTCCACTGTATGGACACAAAACCACTGTGACATTTCTCAATAATCTTGTGTTCCACAAAACAAAAACGTGTTTTAAACGACATAAAATTAAACAAACAATGACAGAAATGTAATTTTTGCGTAAATGATCCCTTTAAAGGCATCATTACAGTTGCTAAACAAGATCTGGAAAACGTAGAAAAACCTGCTGGTGGAACCACAATAAACCTCCGAGTATATCGGCGGTGATGTATCCCATATGTTTACTAACAGGAGTTGCTCCCCGGAGCACGTTTGCATCTGTTTCCGCAGCCAGGGGTTTTGCTTTTAATGGATCCGAGGATGCGTTTGTATATTATTAAAGTAGTTGAACGTTTTCCCCACAACCCCTTTAATATAGCCAGGATTGCTGATGGCGAATAATGCGATAATTAGATGTGGATCTCTGCTGTGTGAGGTTAAGAAGAATGGTCAGATGTTTCTGTGTGTCTGAGGGTCGCCGTGGTGATCGTTTCGTGCTGCTGTTGTGACATAGTGTGCATGTGTAGGCCGTGCTCCTCATTTGCATATACCAGTCAGTATATTATGTATGTTATCTATTTTGTGTTTGTGTGCGTGAGTGGCGTTTACGTCGTGGTTTTTTTACGTGCCCTTTTTTTTACGTGTCGTTTTTGTACGTGTCGTGTACTTTCTACGTTTGTGTTTTTTGTTGGATTTGTGTGTGTGTGTGTGTGTGTGTGTGTGTGTGTGTGTTGTGCTGTGTTGTAGAAACACTCCCTGAGTCCAAACGCTAATGAGTAAGAGCACTTCTTTTTTCTTTATTGTTGGGTTTTATGTAAAGTTGCTCACATGCTCTCAGGTATGGCGGCTCTGAACGGCGGGCTGGGCAGCACGGGCCTGAGTAACGGGACGGCCGGGCCCATGGACGCTCTCACACAGGCCTACTCAGGGATCCAACAGTACGCGGCTGCCGCCCTGCCCACCCTCTACAGCCAGTCCCTCCTGCAGCAACAGAGCGCTGCGGGAAGCCAGAAAGAGGGTAAGACAACAAATACGAACATACTCGAGCTCACAGGATGCGTTCTTGTTTTCCGTCATCTTACAGTTGCCGGTTTCTGTGAACGTGGTACAGGCAGCTCTTGCTGTTTTTTAGCTTCTTGCGGCGAGCGTTGCGTTTTTTTTTATAATGGTGTGTCAACACATTCGTGTATATTCAGTAATTTAAAGCCTAAAGCCTCAGCGTGTAATATCAGCCCCTTGACAACACCAAACAAAATACAGAAAATGATGTAAACACTTTGGACAAAACTGCATTGCAGAAGTGTTTTTACCTTCATCATGGAAGCCACCATGGTAATGGTCTTTGTACATTTAGTTTAAAGGGAACCCTGGGTATAGAGATGGCTTTATACGTCGTAATAGCCTTACACTACTAGCATTTGCCATTAGAAACGCATTAAATATTTTCATTTCTTGAAAAAAAAAAATGTAATACTCATTTTAACCTAAGGAGGCCGCCATGTTTCGATGACGTAAAATTATGAACACAGACACACTTATCAGTTTTTCTGTGGATAAGGTGCTGTGAGATGATAATATATATAAAAATAATGCTAAAATAATAAATGCCATTTGGTGTCTTTTCATACATTTTAATATTGTTGGTCAAAAACAATACAAACATACAAATTAATAATCAAAATCATGGCAAATTTAATATATACAAGATATTTTTAGTCTTTATAAGATTATCCAGATTTTGACTTTTTGATGTTGATACTGTCTTATGTCTCTCTTTCGGTCATTAGCTGAGAGAGGTTTACATTCACATGTGCTCTAATGTAGAATAAATAACCAAACTGCAAACATGTTGTTATTGTGTTTATCAGTATATATTCTCATAATGTCAAACATATACGATTATGGTGGATGATAAGGAAAGGGGTTTAGGTTGCAACCGTTTGACGTCAAATCTTTTGATGCCCAAAAAATATTTTTTACAGTTACGCTGTTTTTTATTTCACATTTATAAAGTCAATGCCATTGTTAATATATCAAGCCATCTTTCTATACCCGATGTTACCTTTAAAAGTTTCTGTGCATTCTTTCAGATCGAACCTGTATCTTCGTTGAAGTCGTAGTCTTTCAATGCCATGCCACAGTTCTGGTGTGTTCATTTAACGTGTACATGTGTTGTTTGTGTATGGAGTAGGACCTGAAGGTGCCAACCTGTTCATCTACCACCTGCCACAGGAGTTTGGGGACCAGGACATCTTACAGATGTTCATGCCTTTTGGAAATGTGGTGTCTGCCAAAGTCTTTATCGACAAACAGACCAATCTGAGCAAGTGCTTTGGTATGAACTGACATGCAAACACATACATGCTAATGTTAAAGATAGCATAGAATTGAAAGCAGATTCACTTATTGGTCTAGGGTCCCTCTTTTAACCCTATGTATATGAAGGGATTAGATATACAATATACATTTAGTTTTCAAACAAACATTTCATGGTGTAAAAAAAATAAACAGATGAAAATTAGATGTGACATGCAATATAAAATGTAGACATATTTAACAGACTCTACTGATACAGTATGTCACCTATTATAAACTATTATTTGCATCCTGTTCACAACAAAGCAATGCATCTTAATATTCAGTTTCATAAATATATACTTTTTATTTTAAAACAAAGCGATGGTCCTGATGAACCATTTTAATTTCCACAATTCATGCAAATTGTAATATTTGTTTCTATGCAACTATAGGAATCGCTTACCCAAAATTATAATTAGCAAATTTCCCCCAAAAAATAATTTTCTTCAGTAGAACACTAAAGAAGATTTTTATCTAAAGCTGTAGCCTGTGGTGATTCATGAAAGGCTAGTCTAAAAATAAGTCAAAAATATGAATTCCTGCGGCTTCTGGTGATATATTGAGGTTATACAAAGCAAATATTATCATAATATTATATAATATTGTTTATATTATAACTTCTAAAAAATATTTTAAAACTGTGAATGAACTTTTTTTGAGTCATTAAAGGTGCAATGTGGAGATTTTAGCAACATCTAGCAGTGGGGTTGCGAATTGCAACCAATGGCTCACTCTATCGCCCCTTTCGAAGCACTACGGTGGCTGACACGGGACAAAGATGTGGTCACGTGTTCGCTTCTTTGCCAAAATAGATAACATATTTACGAAACACACTCTGTAGAGCAGTTTGTCCATTTAGGGCTACTGTAGAAACAACATGGCGAATTCCATGTAAGGGGACCCACAGTGTATATAGATAGAAACAGCTCATAATAAGCTAATAAAAACATAACGCTTCATTATGTTTTTAGAGACATACAGTAGTTTTGTATATTATATTGCATTTCTGTCAATAGATCCTCCAATTCACAAACTCGCCACTAGATGCCGCAAAAAGTTCCACATTGCACCTTTAATTATTCAAAACTTAAATGAATTTGAAGGCCTTTTTTATTAAAACATCACTTTTCAATTCAATAAAACCACAGCAAACTTTACCCAGACACTGTCTGAATGGTTTTAGTGTGAAAAATCATTTATTTATGTTTTATACTTGCAGTTTGCTTGCATCAGATGCAGTGCGCAAACAGCATTTCTTGCAGTGGGTTATTTCGCTGCCAAACATGACTTCAGCACTTCACAGATCTCTTTTCTCCGCAGGTTTCGTCAGTTATGACAATCCTGTATCAGCACAGGCTGCCATTCAGGCAATGAACGGGTTTCAGATCGGCATGAAGCGCCTCAAAGTCCAGCTCAAGCGCTCAAAGAACGACAGCAAACCGTACTGATCTTAGCACTAGGGCCTCTCTCATGTTACACTGCTAGGGTAAGTCCCCACTGCTGCCACGGTTACCAAACTGGGACTCCGGGGGGAGGGGGGGCACGAGGGGAAGTTTCACCCTTTGACGACCAGAGGGAGCCACTCTCCTGTAAACTTCTTTTTTTTTGGCTTTTTTATTAATAACAGTATTATTTTGTCTTTTTTTCTCCACATGAACGCTTCCATTTCCGCCATTATTTTGTATGACTTGCGATGGATGAACAGCTATTAATGGTCGATTTTCTTTTTTCATTTGGGTCATGTGTAAAGTATTTGTTTTTTTTTAAGTAAATATTTATACAATGGCTATTTCATTTTATGATGAACAACAGCAGAAAGGAACGATGTATAAAGTATTATTTGTTTCTCTTTGCGAACCTGAGGCTTGTAAGGACAAGTAGAGAAGGTTCCGATATGATTAAAGCACCAATATGCACATTAACCTTTGCCCTTTGACCTCTGGTGTCGGTTCAGGGCTTTGCTGCTCCTTCGAACCCTTGGCCCACTGGCACTAGAGAGGAAAGGGTTAAACCCGCTGTGGCCTCTCTGTAGTCAACGGCATCAACTGCCTAAACAGCTTCCTCAAAAAATACTTGCCGTCAAATGTTCAGTGACTTTTATTTATATTTGGTTTTCTGTCAGTAAGGGTTTTTTATTTCGGTTTGCTTGTTTTTTTGGTTTTTTTGGTTTTTGTTAAGAAAAAAGTTAGTTCAAACGTTTACGCGTCAGATGATTGTGGTCTTTGTCCAACAGAATTTGTGTAGAGAATTAAAAAAATATTCTGATCTGTCGATGATTAAAACGAATAAAGCATTCTAGGTTCTATGTGGAGGGTCGGGGAAAGAAAACTTGATGTCTATCGAAAGAAAAAAATTAAATCGCAGAAAGCCACAGGCCTGTAAATTTTATTTGTAAAAAATGCAGTTCTATTTTTATACAAAATTTCTACTGCCTCTGAAGTAAAGGACTTTATTTATTATCTTTTAAGTTATTGGGTTCCGAAAGTCGCACTCTCTCTATCCTGAGCCTGGTCCGGTAGTCTTATAAAGTCTTATAACACAACCTGTTGTGTGACAAGAACACAGAATCATGTGCAAAACCCCTCTTTCTTTCTTGCTTTCTTTCTTTCTTTCTTTCTCCCTCTCGCCATTCCCCACAATCCCATCCGTCACGTCCCTGTCATAACTTTGTCTATTCTCTTCTTTTCTCTCTTCTGTCATAAGTAGTAAAAAAAACGTTTACATTTTGTTTTGTGTTTGGTTTCTTGTTGTACACTTCCCCCCACCCAAAAAAAGACAGTTTCTCCCAAACAGCGATCCATCTACGGTCATATATTGGAGACCGGGCCGAGATGGATACTTTTGGGTGTGTTTGTTTCTACCGAGGAGATCAAGAGTGTTTGTTTGTATTTTGTGTGGTTGAACGAGTGCCTCATTTACGTGTACGTGTTTGCAAACTATTTGAATTCCGTGGAAAAAAGTGTTTAAAAATGCTAATGTGATGTTGGTGAAACGCTGGTTAATAGCGCCGCTGCTGTTGTTGTTTCTGTCCGTTTTGTTACGTTTTGTTTGTTTGTTGTTCTCATGGTTTAATGATGTTAGTTGTGTGCCGGAGCTGTGTGTGTAACTCTCCTCTCCCGTTTTCTTTCCTAGAACTCATCTCCATGACTCTATGCTCATCGTTTGCCTAGCATGTCTACGTGGCGTACAAAAAAAGTCTCATCGTCCCGTCATTGTTTCTGATGTCTTTCTGAGTTCTCCTGATCATAACCTGGTCTCCTTCTACTGATCTCTGAACTTTGATCTTAGCCTGATCTTTTTGGAAAGTTTTCGCATGTGACCTCATTTTGAGCTTGGTTTTGTTTGTTTGTTTGTTTGTTTTTGTTTTTTGATTAACTGGTGAGGGAGGGAATGAGGGAGGAAAGAGAAAAAAAGAATAATAATAATAATAATAATAATGTGAAAACGCTGCATTCACTCTTTAGAGACAGAATATATTTACTAACATTAACCAGAGCATCATTTAAAGAAAACCGAGAAAAAAAAAACGTTAAAAAAATCCTGTGGCAAAACGATTACGAATATTTGCTTTTGAATTGTTTTTCATTCGTCAGTTTATGATTTCTCTCTTTATGTTGTTTTCTTTTCATTCATTTAAAGTAAACTTGAACGTTTAATACAGGGATTGGCGTCGGGACTTACTGTCGGCAACACTCTTCATTCGAGGCCTGCCGTAAGAAACCTACGCCGGTTTCTAAACAAAATAGACTACTTCCACACAGTTTTAATAAAAAAAACTGTCTGATCGATATTAGAATCTCTCTGGTTTTTACATTTTTCAGGCAGTGTAAAGTTTTTTAAGGCCATTTTAAGTGGCTTGATTTCTCATTAAAGTCTATATAAAACCACTTTTTTCTAGAGTAGTAAAGGTATTAAAAAAAGAAAAAAGACTAAAAAAACAAGGTTGCCCTGTTTGGAGGGAAATGCTACCTACGTGTCACACCTTTTGCTGAACTGACTTACAGTTAGACAATCCGTGGTTTAAATGCACATGAAATGACCTATATTTTATACTGTTTAAATGTATAGAGGAAAAAACAGAGTTTGTGTAACCCGCGGTCCCGTCGGTGCTTTTCGTGGATAAAGTCGTGGTTTCATCAAGTCTAACAGTCTTATTTGTCTCATGTTTTTAAAGAGAAGACTAAAACTCAATTTACTTGAACAATAGACAAAGCCTTTCATATTACTATTACTACTACGATTTTTGTTCGTTTTGTTTTTCCCTGTTTTTATTTTCCTTGTTTTTGTTTTCCTTGTTTTGGTTTTGATAGGAGTCCCTCTTTGCTAAATTTCTTGTTGGGTAATTAGCTATATAAAAATTCTTAAAAGTTACAGTGTCGGCTTGTGAAGCATCTGTGTCATTATATTATTTCATTTCTATTGTGGGAAACAATATTTAGATGTGTTATGTTGTTCAGCAAAAATGTGATTTTTTTTTCTTATAAAGAAAAAACAAGATGAGTGGAATTTAGTGCCAAATTCTGACGGTACATCCTGCCTACAGCTTCAGTGTTTTACTTGTGAAATTATTTGATAACATGGGTATTTTATTACGTAAGTGTTTTGTATGGAACCCTCATATTTAAAGATATAGATTTAAAAAAGGTTGTTAACTTGCTCTTCTGTGGTCTTGTTGCCTGAAAATGTTCATGTTTTTTGCTTTTTTCTTTGTAAAGATGTAAAAAGTGCCCATGTGTCATAATCTCTCTCACAAGCGCACACACACACGCACACACACGTTCATAAGCAAGCACATATGCACACACATGCACGCATACACACACCTGTGCTAAAGGTTGACCCTCTTTTCTTTGACGATGTGTGTATGTGAGCCCCTGAGATTGAGTCTCAGCAGTTCTCCTTACACACACACACACACACACACACATTAAGGGTCCACTTACACCACTGAAGGCCGAGTTATTTACTTCAAAGCCAAATGTGACAGAAGAGAGTCGTCCGATGCGTTATGTTTGTGAGTGAACGGTTTATGCGTGACAAGACAAAAAAAATCAGGGCCATCACACACAGCAGCTGTTCTCCGTTACTTTCCGTCTTGCTTTCCGCTGCCTTTATCAGGACTATTTTACGTTCGTAGGACGAGCAAAACCGTCCTGATGCCAAAGTTGTTCACCGCCATTATTCGCTAGCGCACCGCTGAAACCGTTTACACATCTTTTTCATACGACCCGTATAAGCATTGTTTACAAACGTAGTTTACAGGCAGCCCCCTCAAAGTCGTTTACTTCACTTTATAGCACTATTTTCTACCCGAGCTCTGCCGTTGCCTTAACGTGTCGATCAGTATTAGTGGGCTGGAATATTTTGCTGCACATTGAAAACGTGCGCCAAGGGTTTGTGTGTCTGTGTAAATGTAAACGTGCACATGTGATCGGTTGTTTGTCCTCTATCTGTCCACGTTATTTTAGAAAACTTTCGAAAACAGAGGACCTTTTTTCATGAAGCACACACTGAATTATGGGTAAAAATATGGACAAACCCAACTGTTTAAAAACTCTGGGTTGTTTAAACCCATGGTCGGGTCAAATATGAACATTTTGTAGGTTTACCCAAGCATGGGGTTAAAGCAAGCCAGCATTTTTTGAGTGCAAGCACAACAAATCTGTGGAAATGATTCGCATATGACTATTACTAAGACGCCAGGTGGCATTATTACACTGCATAAAATGACTTTTATAGTATTTTTGGCATGTTTTCTAGTACAAATGTCTAAAAATTCTCGAATCAAGATGCATTTTCTTGATGAGCAAAATGACCTAAGAAAATAAGTCTTGTTTTCAGGCCAAAAAATATGAAATGTAAGTCAATTTGTGCTTAAAACAAGCAAACAAATCGGCCAATGGTGTAAGAAAAAAACCTCACTTTTTTTTGTCACAATATTCAAGATTATTTTTCTTACCCCATTGGAATTTATGGACTTATTTTCTCAGCTCATTTTGATTCGAGGATTTTTAGACATTTCTACTGGAAAACAAGCCAAAAATACCAAGTAAGAAAGCCTTTTTTGCAGTGTATGTAAAACTCCACTACTAAAATTGTGCCAACATTGTTTACACATTAAAAATATTGGGTTATTTCAACCCAGCATTGGGTCAAAAATTGACAAATTAATGGAAAAAGCAAATGGTTTATTAATTTATATCCCAACGGTTGGGTTTGTCCAATTTTGACCCAATGCTGGTTGAAATAACTCAACATTGTTTTAGAGCGCAATGCATTAAAGCATTGGTTTCTGTACAAGATTTGTATTTTCTAAACCATTTCGACCCCCCAAAACTGCTTGTGTTTCATGAATAAGGCCCGACAGATTTACGTTCCCCATATTGAATCAGATTTGTACTGGGAAGTTACAGTCAGCCAGTCACAACATTGCCAAATTTGATGCCAAACTAGCACAAACACAAAAGCACACGCGTTAACACGCAGTATCGAAACGGATGACTTGTTTGCTTACCCAGTACTCGGTACAGACCGGTTACCAGTGTCATAAATTTGATGAAAAGCGCATCCTAGTGGCATGTGGAGATTATAATCATGCGGCGGTTTCATTAAATGCCACTTTCATTTGATTTGCTTGATGTAATATCGCTGTAATGGACTGCGGTCTAGCTTAAGTACCTCAGCTCAGTATCGGGGCTTCTGAAACACTGGCGGTTAGTTTTCGCGTTCGTCCGGCGCACGTCATCATCACAATCCTTCAGACAAACAGGGTCAGCACAATTTCACGCATAGAAACACGCATTGGTTCGATGTTTAGTAAAGCACAAACTCACAGGAGTCTTCGCAGGAGTGCTCGCTGAGACTCTGCACTCAGGGGTTCACCGCACCACACGCATCTGAAACCTGTTCGTTGTTTCTTTCTTTCTTTCGTTCATTTCTTTCTCTTAAGTGCTATTTAACAATTGTATTTTGAAGAAAAAAAAACGATGTGTAGTTTCTTTGCATTTTGGCTCATGTCAAGTTTTTTGAAAACAATGTATGTGTTTATCTAACGTGCCGTGACAAAAGCTTGTCGTCTGTAGATTAATATCATTTCGTTTGATTCTGAAAAGATTTCAATAGTTTTAAGTATTGTCTTGAGAAAAGCCAAAGTCAATGCATTTCAGTGGATTCTGTAAGCGTGATACATGTTTGTTTGACAACACTTTGGAAATCTGTCATTGGATGGGAATTGAAAAAGTACAAAAAAAAAGCAGGCTTTCCTATTTCTATCACTGATTGTACTTATGCCTTTTGTACCAGTGGAACTTTTTATACTGGCAATTAAAGGAAAAAAAAACTATCCGACAGGCTGCGCGGCCCCGGCCAGGGGCCGACAGCGACTGCTTCCCGAGTTTGATTTCTAGTTGGCGTCAAGAACGGGAGGTTTTGATATAAAGATTTTTTTAGGCGAAAACTTTGGCTTGGTATCCTTGGCCTCCTCTTCTTCGTTCTTCACATTGCTTTCCTTTCTCCTTTCGTTTCTTTTCTCGGAAAGAGGGTCGGGGAGTTTTCCATTTGGCTTATAAATACGTAATGCGGTTTGTCTTTACAACAGCGGTAAGTTTCATTTAGTTGAGTATTGTGCTGTCACCATGATAAGACGATTAGACGATTTAGAAGTATTTAGTCACCTTCAGTGGATAAATGTATTAGTTTGACAACGAGATAAAAGTAATTTGAGGACTTTGCTTTTAGCTGTTTAGATTTTTCTGGTTTCTCTGTCTTTGCTGTTAACCTAACTGTGTAGCTGGAACAGTCAGACTTATTTTTGTAAATGTATGTTGTGTGATGCAGTTTTTTGCCTCTGTCTCCGATATTAAACCATTTTTCCTAATACTCGTCTCTTTCTCTGTGGCGTGGTGTTCCAGTATCTGTCCAATGTTGTGCGAATGTTCACGCAACCCTCTGGTGTTTTACGTCTCTTCTCCCGCCTCACTTTTCTCTGTATCGTTTGTGCTTTCATTTCTCGAATATTTGCTTTCGTTTGCCTTTTTTTTTACATGAGTGCCGTCGATTTCAGTCCCATCACCAAACATGGTAAATATACATAAAGATCTGTATATGTATATTTCTGTGCAGCCCAACTTGCTGTAACAGTAGATGGACAGCCGCTCTATTGCTCTATTTGAAGCTCCTTTGGGACGTAACGTCCGACCTCAAAACCGAGGAAATGGTAAAAGTCCAAATTGACCCATTTTCTTAAAGATTCCACTAGACCGGACGAAATGAAATGTCTTGGGGTTGAGGACATGCTGGTAGTATAAAACCAAAGGTGCTGACTATAATGAGGTCACACTGTTCTGTACTGTACTGCTGCTCTGGGCGTAGCCCCCCGTCTGTTCCTGTGTCTGTGTCCCTATTCACTATGTGCTGTCCATGTGTCTACTGCATCCCTACAGAGATACCAGAGAGACCCAAATCTATTAACTACCGTTAGAAAGGGATTTATCATTCATATGCTCCCGAAGGTTGGAAATATCAGTTATAGCAGGTGTCAGGGATTCAACGCTCGAGTTTAAATTAATTTCACCCCAAAATAAAATTCCTTCCAGATTTACTAAACACTCATTTGACTCTGAATAGAGTGTTTTTTACTCAATAGAACACAATAGGAGTTTTTGCAGAATGCACATTTTGTCGTACAATAGCGGATGGTGACTTGGGGGTTCGAGACTCAATAAATAAATAAAAGCAAACTTGATGACACAATGTTGATTTTTGGGTGAATTGTGCCTTTAATGCTGCAGAAAAGCAGAAAGCTGCAGCTCTGTGAAGATACAACAAAATAATAATACAATTTAAGAAATGAAGGAACATTTAAAAGGAAGAAAGTTCTATAACGTAGTAAATATGTATATCCTCAAAAGGAAGAGGTTTTGTATCGTTGCGTTTTCTGATATGACACTTCTAAAACACACGTTACAACCGCATAAATTCCCAAATTCAGGACTAAAGGAGTCTGGGTCATTGCATGACTGAAAACTGAATCTGGGCTTGTATAAACCATCAGATCATTTTATCAAAGACGTCTGCTGGATTCTAAAGGCTTCACATCAGACGGGTACAAAAAAAGAAATAACAACATGATGGAGGAAAAACTCATCCTGACCACGTGAGGCTGCAGGTAAGGCGAGAATGCCATGATCATAAACCAGTTGATTTGGTTTGACCCACCTTATATGATTTTATTAAATACAATTTACTTACATGTTACATTTTCGTTACTTTCCTATGACGATTTAATATTGGTTCAATTGTTTGCTGTGGTGTCAAGCAAGAATTAAACAACTATTCATGTACACGATGTGGATGATAAAAGCAGTGACAATGTTATGTTACAGTACATTAATATTTACATTAAAGTAATCATACCTTGGATGCATTAAAGTTCTATTTAGAGTGGTATGAATAATATTTCAGATTAATATTCTCAGTTTGTTTACACTGTTTTGTCAAGGACACGTTAAACAAAATCAAAATAGATATTTTGATAAATACGTTCTGGTATAACTCCCGATATAAAAATGCATGATTGTCTGCTGTCCTCTAGTGATCACACTGTGCAATTGCATTTAAGAAAACAGGCTTTTTACATCATAAAACAGCCATTTTAACTGTATTTAAAAGTAAGTGTGTGTATAATGTACGGTAGGATGTCTAATTGTAATGATATACTGTATACGTGGTTAACTTATAAATTAGACAAATTATGTTTTAAATGATCTCAACAGCGGGTTTGAAGTAGTGGATAGAATATAACCTATTAAGAATTGGACTGCTTATGACGTCATAATATAGAAGTCACCGTACCGCTATCAATAATTAAATTAATGGGAAATCATCTGATTTCTATGAGAACACATTATTAGTCTGTTTGTATTGTACGCAAGCCATTGAATAACTTTTTTATTTCAAGTTAGGAATTTTTCAGAATATTAAAGAGTAATTGAGTTCCATTCATCTGTGTTACAGGAGCATAGCTTCCCACGTAAATTAATAGCCTACTGTAGTATAGTTTCTATATTTACTAGTAATGTTTAAAAATCTACTATTTTCAACAACAAAACAAATCTACATTATGAAATTATAATAAATATATTGTATTTGTAATCCATTACACTCCATTCTATTTAGAAAAGACGTGTGTGTGCGTGCGTGCGTGCGTGCGTGTGTGTGACGAAACAAAATGTGTTATTATTGAAAACGGACCGTTTGCAATACATATATGACCCTACAGTTTGGGAAGCACATATTCCATAGTTTTCCAGAGTTTACTATTATTCTGAAATGTGGAAAAATATAAATAAAGAATAAATGTTTCAAAACTTTTGAACTGTACTACAATCATTTGTAAAATAAACTTCAATTAATAAAGACTGTAACTGTTCCCACTGTAACAATTTACCCAAAACTAATGATTGTGTACCTACTGCTCATGTTAAATCTTGAGAAATTACAGAAAAAACGTATTAAAAGTATGAAATTGTGATTGTAGTTACATATGTTCCCCACTAGATAGAGACTAATAGCCATTTATTTTCTGTACTGGTCACGTGACTACTTGAAAGACAACCTTTTTTTGTTGTTAAAAACGTAAAATACTTTTATGATTTACTTTCAACTAAACCAGACATTAAGTAGGCCTAATATTCACGATATTTACAGATATTACCATAACTTTGTTATATTTAAAATACTTTTTGGCATGTAGCCTACCATGTATTCTTTGACATATAAATTATTCAATACGTCTTTGTTATATAATTAATTCATCAATTAATGCATATGCCTATATCTTATTCATTATAATTCATGTTTGAATAATACACATAATCCTTAACTTAATACTAAAATGAATCCATGTGTTTTTTTAATAATTCAGAGATCTAAAATGTGAACTTTATTGGCCAACTTAAATCTTACAAAAAATCACAGTTATCACACTGGACTGAACACGCGGGTATGCACAGGAACAACATGACAACTGTATTGTTTTGATGTGGGCCGAGTTTGAGCCGCAACACGCGGCGGGCGGGCGGCGCGTGAGTACCTGAGCCGCTGCTGCAGGGGTTTCCATAGTGAGCACAGTTCTCACTCACTTCAACGGGAACACCGCCGACTTCCTGCTGCTGGACAATGCGACTATTCCGCCTTCGTTTACATTACGGGACCGGGTGAAGGGATGTAAGCGGAGCGCGAATGCAAGCTTCAAAGGTAAGCGTGTGCTTATTTATCACCATTGAATTGAGACTATCGATCACGATAAAGTTCAGCGTGTTTGTGGTGCGTCCTGCTAAAGTAGCGTTAGCGGGGCAGTTTGAGCCCCGTGTGGAGAAACGGGGGTGTTGAAGCGATATCTGCCACCCGTAGCATAGCAGTGTATATTAATAGATGCGTTTATACGCAGTTACACAGGAAAAGCCTTTTTAATTCACTCTAAAGTTGTTTTTAATTGTATTCAATGAGGCCTAGCGAGCCAAATGCTCGGACGGCCTCCAGCAGCAGATTGATGTTGACGGGCTGTTCATAAACACGAATGGTGCGCTCTGGTTGGCTGAGAATCACATATGCCGAACGCTGATTGGCTAAGCTAGCTGTCACTCCGTAGATTTCCCGAACGCCCCTTAATGTTTGATACATAAATTACAATATTTCATGTATTTATTTTAATTAAACACAAAATGTTGTAGTATACGAACCTGACGTAGGTTGTTTGCTTTCAATATCTTTGAACAGTTGGCAGTTTGTGGATTATGTTAATAAAAAAGAAAACTGATCAAGAGAGCCTGAATTCTCCAGACAGTCACAGCAGCTGCCCTCCAGCCTTCATTCTGGTGATAACCGGTGTGAATGAAATAAAAGGCAATACAA
This sequence comes from Oreonectes daqikongensis, assembly GCA_026939265.1. Taxonomy (NCBI): domain Eukaryota; kingdom Metazoa; phylum Chordata; class Actinopteri; order Cypriniformes; family Nemacheilidae; genus Oreonectes; species Oreonectes daqikongensis. The sequence goes on from JAOTQM010000206.1 coordinate 1,762,711, forward strand.
TAGCTAAAACACACACGCACACACATGTACACACAGATGTTTGATGAATGACTGCGGCTGGAGGAGAGATAGAGATGAGCTGATGGGGAACTGAACTGAACTGGTCTAGTTCACAGATAAGGATAGATCACTTCCTGTGTGTGTGGGTGGATTTGTGCCATGGCAACACAGTGGAGCAAAGCTTTCATAGCAGGCACATTAGACGGTTCTCTGGTGGGCACTAGTGTGGGACGCAGTTATTACTTTTGTGAAACACGTCCCCTAAACCAGCAGCGCACAAACATATTGCCACTGTTGTTTTATTGCTGGACCTTAGGGCTAGAAATGTGCATATACATTTGTTTGTAATAAATCTTTAGTTTTTGATAGATTTTTATATGTATGTATGTATTTGGCTTGAAAGATGTTTCAAGGATTGTTACAAACCCTTTTTAAAAGATTTTTTATCCAGATATTGTTACCAAATAATTCCAAAACATGTGAACCAAGACTTTAAATCAACAAACTGCAAATATACAAAGAATTAAGTCAATGAACAGAAGAAAATTAGGATATTCAATTTCAACATACTGTAAAAATAAAAATGAGTTCATTTAACTTAAAAAAAAATATTATAATTTTGTTATGTTAACTTGAATTACTTAAAAATTTTAAGGCAGCCAGGTTACTTTTTTAATTTGTACCAACATATCTTGAGTCATTAATATCAATTACACAAAAAGTTCAAACTAGGGCTGTCAAACGATTAATCGCATCCAGATTAAAAGTTTGTGTTTACATAATATATGTCTGTGTGCTGTGCATATGAATTTTTATTTATAAAAACAAACCCATACATGCGCATATTTAAGAAAAATATCAAAATTAATAAACATTTAAATATAATTTCAATTATTGGTAAATATAAATAAATACATCTAAATATTTCCTAAATCTATAGACCTACATGTATGTGTTTGTGTTCATAAATACAAAATTAATATGCACACTACACAGACATCTATTATGTAAACACAAACTTTTATTCTGAATGCGATTAATCGCGAACAACTTGATTTCATTACGTCACATGAGTCCCGTCGTATTGATTTCCATTAGCAGGCGACAGCTCCCATCATTCCATGCTCCTTGATCTCCCATCATTCCGTGCTCCTTGATCTCCCATCATTCCGTGCTCCTTGACAGCGTCATCATGCTACACCTTGTATGCAAGTTCATGTTACTGAGGATGCTCTTACACTGGGTGCAAAACTACCGGTGCAATGGTTGAATAAAAAGTGTGTTGAAATCATTGTGATGCAATATTGGTTCAATTTAAATCATCAACAACAGAATATATAGTAGCAAAAAAGTTTCCCAGCCTATCCGAATTCAAGATGACACTGGATGTTTGGCTACAGTAAATGAGGCCCATATGCATGTAAACACAAAGCGTTAGAGGTCTCCACATTCCTGAGCTCCAGCTCTGGTGCTGAAAGGTTGCCCAGCGCAGCTACAGATGCCCGCTGGCACAGAGAGATGGTTTGGCTCGAACAGAACACACGCAATGATATTCAGATGAGTACAATGTGTCTGGCCGATGTGGTTGTTTTGAATTCACTAGTTTAACATCGCCCTCACATGGCTGTTTTTCTTTCTGGTGTGGGAGCTGAATGTGTGAACATATGGCTGCAGTAATCCCATCAATAAGACCAGCTTTTCCACAGTCTCCCTCTTTCTTTCTCTCTCACCTGCCTAATGTTTTTTCCTGTCTATTTTTATTGATCTTAAAAAAACAATTCATTATAAATGTATTGCTGAAACACTTTAAAAAGACTGTGAACTATGCAGTACTGAATTATTATTATTAATTTACACGACTCGTTGGAATGCTCGATTCCGATTGGCCGGTTGTGACATTTGCATGTTCGTTATTCCCAGATAACAACCGCTCAAAACTTATAACACATGGTAACCCGGATGCTGCAAATCATTTTGACAGGTACAGTTTAATATTACACAAAAAAGAAATATAAATATGCCTTTTAATAACTTCTATGACATAACAACCGGCTGCCTGTACATTATCCCTTACATATTTGACAGATTGGTTAATAACACATTTTTGTACCGTGTGACAAACTCAGAGCACATATTTAATATTGGTTTACCCAGACTTTAAAAGAAACGGTTTCCCCAAAAAAAGATGTCTGCCCTTATTTACTTTACCTTAGTGTCGTTCCAAAACCCGTGTACTCTGACACTAGAGTAAGACATAAAGTAACACTACAAGCTTTTGCACCCTCAGATTCCAGTTATATCTTGGCCAAATAGCGTCCTATTCTAATAAACCATACGTCAATGGGAAGCTTTTTTATTCAGCTTTGTGTAAAAAATGGACCCTTAAGACTGGTTTTGTTGTCCCAGGTCACATTTATTAAGACATTGTGTCTGCACTAATATGTCCATCCACACTGAGACTAAATATGTTTTCATGTAGGTTTAGTTTTAGTAGGTTTGTAGAACATTTTCACATTGCGGTGTGGACTTTGAAAACAGAGGCTTTTGAAAATGTCATGTAACGCAGTTGCTTTGGCTGTTCTCTAGTTTGATAACATCAATGTCGGTTTACTTCGGATTGCATTTCTTCAAAGGAGACAGAATGTTTACTCACAGTTGTAGTTCAGCGGTGCAACGCAAGGACATTTTCACTCACTTTTGCAACTTTATATTCATGTGTTGCAACTTGCAGCAACAACTCCACCTCAACGTCCATCCATTTAGGACATGTTAGAAAAAGCTTACAAGTGTGTAGGAAGAGTGGTGTATACGTAGCCTCACTCTTATGTTGGTTGAAGCATATGATTTTCATGGCTCTTAAATCTAGTTTGACTCTGCAAGGTCAAATCTGAGAGCTACAGGAGAAGGGAGGGTGTTATGTTTAAAAAATAAGTAGTTTCAGTCTGTTTTTCTCTATCGTATCTGTCGTATGACTCATACGGACCAATTTTTTTCAACTGTAATAAAAATGTCTTTGATCATTTATAACTCTCAAGTCATTCCAAACCTGTATGACTTTCTTCTGCAGAACACAAAAGAAGATATTTTGAAGAACGTTGGTAACCAAACAACACTGACCCCCAGTATGGACACAAAACCACTGAGACATTTCTTAAAATATCTTCTTTTGTGCTCCACAGAAGAAAAAATCAGGTTTTAAAAATCATGAGGGTTAATAAATGATGACATTTTTGGGTGAACTATCCCTTTAAATAAATCAAAATGAACTTTCTTACACAGGTTAGCTCATTTTACAATCATGTGAAAGGATGAGTTCTTATTCCCATCTTGGTCGACCCTTATCATTTCCTGTCACCTCCACCCATTCTGCATCATCTTATTACAGTGATTACCTCCTCTCACTGTCATCCCATTACTATCATCCACACACATACAATGAAAGTAATCATTACTCTACAATAGTGAATGGTGACTGCAGGAGGCCGGGGCAGTGTGTTCGTGAGAGGGCTTATATTAGTGAAGGAGTTTAAAAGAGGGGTAAAAACAGAAGAGCCAGGAAGGGTGGGTGTAGAGGTTAGTTCTCTCACATTTTGATATCATCATGTGTTTATGTTTGTATTTAGGGCTGGGTGGGAATGATTTTCATAGTGTCTTATGTAATAGACCACTTTGAATTTCAAGTTGCTGGGGGTTTATCATTTTCTAGACAGCTGTAAGGCATTCAGTGACCAGCATAAGACTGTAAATACTGTTGTTCAGTGAATCTTCTTCTTTTTGAGTTATTTTCTGGAAAAATGGATTTGAATTCAGTGGTTGTAATTAGGTTTGCCACCGATACCACATAAAATTCTGGTATCGAGTACTTGAATCCACGTACCGATCCGATATTTTCGGATCTAACAGGACTAACGCTGCAAATGGGAAATCACTTCTTCTGTTTGGCAGTATTTCAGAGTGGACCAACCAGCCAGTAAAACTGCGACTTGAGAAATGTTTTATTAAGGTGTAAGTCTAAAGCACACCATCAAATAATTCTATCAATTCATACAGGGCTAGTAGTATATACAGCTGTATACTGATACACACCCAAGTATCGGATCAGTACTCGGAGTCGGTATCGGCCCATACCCTGAGCGCAGGTATCGGAATTGGTATCGGAAAGGGAAAATCTGCCTATTACATTTTGAGCACATTTTGGGTACTACCTACCTATTTTTGCTTTTCACTGGTTTACATTTAAAGCGGGTGTATAAATACTTTACTGTATTTTTTTCTGCATTTTAAAGTATTTAAATATTGGTAAAAATACTTATGATGGAGTAATTTGATTAGAGACACTTATATAAAAACAGAACTTGATAGTTTAGTAGCATCATGTTTTTCTGGACTGTCTATCTGAACATACTGCTTAGTTTATGGATCACATCTTGTTTGGATGGTGGAATGTTATCAATGCTCACTTTTTGAGATATTATTCCAGCACACTTGGCTGGCTTACTGGAGCGCTGCAGCTTTCTATGGGTGTTTTGGTAACGCTTTATTTTACAGGGCCCTTTTTAAACGTTACACGTACTTACTACAGTATTTACTATGAATTATGCATAATTACATATAACTCGTCCTAAACCACACCCTAATAGAGTCAGCAGAGACAATTTGCAGTTATCAAATAATTGTAACAAAAAACACATTCAACCAAACTGAAATAACACATCAGATAACAAAAACTGTTTCCACCCCGATTTCTTGCCATTTCTACATGATGGTAAGGTATTTTGGCTCATTTCTGCTGGTCTGTTTTGTTGCTGAGGATGTGTGCGTTTGCTGTGTGCAGGTCATGAGTTCCTTGAGGAGAACAGCTGTTGAGAAGAACCTTGCCTGGTGCTCACACCCTCACCGACACCCAGCATCACAGTATGAGTGAGTACATATGCACATCATCACCAAAATGTTCATACAAAAGACGAACACTCTCTTTTAACAAAAATATGCATGTTTATTGGCTTATCTGTTGACGGTATGTTGTTGTAGCTTTAAAGAGGATGCTTCTATTGATGTTGCTTTAAACCTGTGACCAGCAGTCCACCATGAGTGACTCTTATAAGCATTTTAACTTTTTTGTTTGTGGTAAGCTGATCTGTTTGTTAAATTGGAGTATGGAGTATTTTAAGAGTTGATGCATATAGTTGAAATGTAGTTATATGCATTAGGTCAACTTTGCACGCCTTTGTGAACGTTTTGTTGCAGTAGCATTTGCAAGTAAGGTTACTGTCCCATATCAGTTATAGCCATGGATCTAAGATAAGAGCTAAGGTTGCTTTGGGTGTGTCGCTACATAAATAAACTTCATAAGACTTTGAAACGTGAGCGATTTATTTGGAGATACATAGCTCTTTAAATCCCATGAAATCTAGTTAAAGAACCACTCTTGATTCAGATAAGTCAAACTCAGATCCTTCATTAAGTTCCTGTAAGAACAGGGTTTTATGGGAGTTTGACGTGTAATCTCACAGATGGCGTGTTTAAGGATGGCAGTGTATTTATGTGTATGTGGTGGCTGTGGCGACTATGTGGAGATTAGATTGGTCAGCCTCTGGGAGGGCTGATTTGAGAGAGTTTAACCCGATTATAGCGTCTACCCTGTGGAGTCCGCATCAAACCGTTAAACAACAGCGACGGTACTACATATTTACAAGCTTCAAAAGAGATCCTCAGTCTTTGATGTTTTGATCCTAACCTGAGTTTTAAATATACTGTACAAACAAGTTTTGATTTTAAAGGGACAGTCCACCCAAAAATGAAAATTCTGTCATCATTTTTTCACCCTCAAGTTGCGGTGAGGTTGTGAATTGCAACCAATGGCTCACTCCAACGCTTGCCCTACCTTTCGGAGCACTACGGTGGCTGACACGGGACAAAGATGTCGTCATCTTTGCGATATAACGGCATTTCCTTTAAACGATGTTATGAGAGTGAAATGTAATTTTTGTCTTCTCGCGATAAGTCGTTCTTGCCAAACTTCTTATTTTGGTTTTATATTGTGTTGCGAACCAACCAACTGTGAGGAAGTGTGAAGAGAAATCGAGCCCAACCATATTTCGGCATCTTATGAGAATAACCATGTGACTTTTTTCGTACGCCATGTGACCTGTATATGTGACAAAAGGTGTTTTCACTGTAGTTTTGCTTTATCGCATTGTCTAAAGAAACACCTCATGCGAGTGTAAAAACGTATTGGCATTATTTGGAAGGTTTGTTTTGTGAAGGGTATTGGAAACGCAGCTATTGAATGCTTGCAGCTGTGGAATAAATTAACTGGGTCATTATTGTTATTTTTTATTTGCTGCTTGGCATTTTAAGTTACACAACAAAGTTATTATGTTTTGGGAGTTACACAACAAAAGTTTCTTTTGCTCTGCTCTGCTGTAAGTATGAGAATGTAACAGTGATGTTTGCTTTAGCAAGCATCCTAATTCCATAGTGCACTTTTATCTTCGTAGTGCCATTAGCTAAACCCAGAACAACATTGTAAATGAAAAACGGCAATACGCATATAAAAGAAATGATTTAAATAATACAGTAACACATTATTTTATCATTATCTCAGCTCTCTGACAGACAGGGAGCAGAGACTTTTTCCCATAGCTTGGTGTTTTATTACCCGCTGTTTTATGATCTTTCGAGCTTTCGATATGGTTGCGCAGTAATGTTGATTGTTCATTTTAAATGACTGTTGGGAAATCTCTTGGATGCATATTTTTTTTGTTTTTATGAAATGGGAAAATGAATTCTTTCCTTCTTTCACTCTTTCTGAAGTTCTGTCAATTCATACTCACATGGCAAGTAAATAAAGATACATTTTCGAGAGTTGGTAACTTTTCCTTTAAAAAAAGATTCTCTGCAAACTTTTTAAACAAACACTCTACAAATGCTCATGTTCTGACACTCGAGGCATATTCATGTTCTCTGAGCTAGTCCTACATATGTCTTTCTTTTCGCACACCCTCTCCACCTTTTTTTTGCATGTTTTTTTCTGTCTTTTAGCCTCTAATGCTCGACTCAGCAGGGTCTTGATCCTTTCATCTTCAACATCAATCAGGATAGAAAAAGCGAAACCGCACAAAGAGAAAACAGCTAAAAGGCACCTGAAATAGCTGGACAGCTCTACAGAAGAAGTGTGTCTGTGTGTGTGTTCTTGGCAGCTCTTGTGGATGTGGCGCAGTCAATTTGATGCAAGAAAATAATACTGCTGCTTGTTTATTCGCCTCTGTTTCTTCTGATCTAATTTCAGCTCTTGTTTATGTGTACAAGAGGGTTTTGGCAGCGCAGCCTATTTTGTGACCTTGCATATGTGTTGTTTTGGTGTTGATGAATAGGATTTCGAGTGTGCACGTGTGTGTGTGTGTGTGTGTGTGTGTGTGTGTGTGTGTGTGTGTGTGTGTGTGTGTGTGTGTGTGTGTGTTGAGTTAATTACCCTAATTACCCCCTGCTTGTACCCCTGTGAGTGGCGGCTCTAATGAGGGACGTGACATCATCCAGGATGGGCTTATGTGTAAGAACCATAAAAAGAGAAAGATGCCATTTCATTTTCCATCTTGAGCATCCCATGTTTCATAATTTATGAAAGATTTGGTCACCGCTTATGATTGATCTGAGTCGTAATGTACCATGACATACGGCGGCTTTACCAGCTGCCAACAGAAGATTTGGTTTATTGACCATACAATGACAAATGCACATTGAATACTAATAGAGAAGATGGTGATATTATTATAAATGCTAAATGTTATGTATAAATATGTTTGGGTGGGTAAAAATCCTGTTACTGAATCTGATTTTACCTATAAATAATGGAAGTACAGAGAGTTCAATTTGTAAAGTTGCCACATTACCCAGAGTACAAAAAATGCATGAATAAAGATAACTGAAAGGAGTAGTTTACCTCAAAAAAAAGAAAATGACACCCTCATGTCATTTCAAACCTGGATGACTTTTTTTATTCTGCAGAACACAAACGAAGATATTTTGAAGAACGTTGGTAACCAAACCACTTTGGGGGCCATTGCCACAGAACCACTGAGACATTTCTCAAAATATCTTCTTTTTTTGTGTTTCACATACAGGTTCTGAAGGTGAATATATGATGACAGAATTTTTATTTACCTCAAAAAAGTCATGAATTACAGCTTTCAACCGCTAGAATACACTATCTCTAAATGTTTACAAAAATCATTTGTTTGAAAAGTTTGTTATTAAATGCAATAGTGTAAGTGTGGCTTAAGTGTTATTATACTTTAAAAAGATATACAAATACTTTGTGGCCACACTGTATTTTTTCAATAACATTTTCCTGTTGCGCAAACACAATTAATCTCTATCTTAAGCTGACATCAAGCAATCTGAATTATACAAGTAATGTTCCTGTTTCTCATGTCATGTGACGTTCACCCAGATGCCCATGGTTTGATGTTGAGTATGTGGGTGTGTTTGCACAGCTAACTAGATGGATGATCACAGGAAGGAAGTCACTGAGGAATGTGATTACATTTCACAGTAAACAGTAGAACATGAGGAAATGGATCCGTGCCCTTTAGTTTGCGCGCGCACACGCACGCACGCACACTGGACTGGAACACTGACAGGTTAATATAACAAGTAACAATAGTAGTTTTGGATGAGACTTGTAAAGCATTTTTATTTTCAGTAACAACTTTATTGTCCCCTTTTTTTCAAGTAGCGAGAGCGTATGTTTCTGAAATACATTATCTCTAAATCAAGGGCATGTGCGTGACTCAGAAGAAGTGTGTACATACAAACTCATAGGTCCATGACATTAAAATGACAATTGCTCACCTAAATTCCTCTTTACATGTTTTCATCTTTTAAATGCCTACAGTACTTCTTCACAGGCGGACCCACATGCACTCTGTGCCGACCTTGTAGGATTTCCACAGATGAAGAATGCCAGGCATCCGCAAAAACTGTGCACACCTTGCATGTCAAGTTTTTTTCTATAGTGGATATGTCGATTGAATAAAAACATGAAAAACATAAATAACGGATGAAGCTCTTTCCACTTTTTATCATGTTTTAGTAGCATATTTTTAGCGAAATGTGAAGTAACTTGCGGTGGAAATGCAATGGAAGAAATAACATGTACCATTGGCTGGTTTTACATGCAAACAAAATCGTTCTTATGGTTGTTAAGTCCAAGGTTGTTAAAATGAACAAGTTACTGCTTTTTTCATAGTATTATATAGTAAATATCCACGAACAAGGCTTTCCATGAATTGTGCCTTTGAAGTTATGTTTGTGAAATTATTTATTAGTTTTGGATAGACAGAAATATTGATCACAAAGAGCTTTCGGTGCCCCTAACACATGAAAATAAATAGCAGAGGTTGGTTATGTATTCTGTATTTGCTAAAAATAAGCTAATAAAGTATTTCAGATTCACATTTCATGTCCATTTTTCTCTCGTGTGCCAAGTTGCCATGTAATAAGCATGGTAATGTACAAGCAGCCGGCTGTTATCGCGAAATAAACCCCTTCAGCGAAATACAAGACCTGATCACACTGCGATAACAACCAGCTGCCTGTACATTATCCCTTACTTGTGGGCCTGACTTTATGCTCGTATTTAAAAGAATGGATATGAAATATACAGACAAATAAGGGTTTGTGGTGTCGTAAAAATATGTGTAAAAAAAAAACCTGTAAAGAGAGAAATTTTATTTATATTATTATATTAATATTTTATTTTAAAATATCTTCTTTTGCAGAAGCAAGATAGTCATACAGATTTGAAATGACAAGAGGGTGAGTAAATGATGACTCTTTAAATCGACCAATGAGAATTGAGCAATTTTTCACACTGAATGTGAAACTGCAGGATGAGAGATTGGCAAACAGGATGTGACACTGTTTTCTCTCTCTTTCTCTCTTTGTCTGTACAAGAGAATCAATAAAAAAGAAAAAATGATGCTGGGCATTATATATATGCTTCACCTATGATGTAAACGCAGTGTGGTGCGGTGAGATTTCACAGTGTCTGTGTTTATCTAAATCTAATGAGTGCAACATTCATGCAGTTAAACTCAGCCCGGCAATGACAACTCCGACAATGTTGTTACATTGATGCAACACTCCATCTGACACACTGAGGATCTGCTCAGCACATCTTGCGGTGGAAATGCTGATTTCAGTACCGCTCGGTCCACACTGATCAGGTTTAACTGACACAGAATAATATCCTGGAGTTTAGTGTGTAATCAGAGCAGTAGCTGTCTGTCATCTGTCTGGTTGCCATCTATATATCTCTTTGACATCCCACTCGATCTAGGGCAACTTGCTAAATGATGCGATATGCTATACAATAATGCAATGAGTTTGTAAAATTTATTTCAATTATATTGAAATGGTATAATGGTATATTATATTGGTGCAAGCAGTAAAAATAAACAAAAATCACTTATTGACCAAGTACATAAAAAATGTATGTTCTAGACTCTCTTTATCTTGCCCTGGTTTACAACGTTAAGCTTATAATAATGAATTTAATTTGTTTGCTTGGGTCGGATTTCGCTGGAAATGCTGCTGGAGCCAGACTGTTGCCAAGTCTGTTTTTTCCGGCTGGTGTTAAATGGCCATAGGGCTGGTTTGTTATTGCAAATCTGGCAACCAAGATTCATCCAAGCACAGGAGCCCGCTAAAGAAAACTCTGCATGTAACGTTCAGTTTTATGTTTCAAGCAACTTCTGATCAAAACAAAATACTAACAAAAATCTCTTCTGTCTGCATCAACTTAAAACTTTGGTTATTATAATGTTGGTAAACGAAAACCGTTTGTTGACACGCATTGGTTTTGTGTCCATACAATAGAAGTCAATGGTGACGGTTTTTCGTTTACCAACATTCTTTAAAATATCTTCTTTTGTTTTCTTAAGAATAAAGAAAGTCATACAGGTTTGAAGTTACGAGTGAGTAAATGATGACCGAATTTTCATTTTTGGGTGAACTATCCCTTTAAAGTTCAGTTATTGCCATTGTGATACGCAGATCTGCCTCCATCCACCCGTTCATCTCATATGCTCTCTTGTCCTGCAGTTTTGTCTCTCGGTAACTCTAAAGAACACTTTGGGAACACTGTGAAGGTGTTATTTACTGGTTGCAGTAATGCTGGACTCACACTGCAGTTCGGTTAGCAGAGAGTTATCCAGCTGCAGTCTCAGGATAGCTGTGGTTAAATCCAGTCACATGATTCTCATGGTTTACTCACGGTGTTGTTTTGTGGTGAGCTGTGATGATGTAATGCTGATGTAATGTTACTGTAATTTTCTCTGGCTGATATGTGTTTTGACGGTTTTAGCTCTAATGAGGCCATTATGGAGATTGATTACAGTGGAGCATACATACTAAGTATCTTAACAACACACACACTGCATCAGTGTGTCATCTTTACAATACACACACACACACACACACACACACACACTGCGATATTGTGTCATAATAAGATTCTACCCTTGAGCAAGATCACACTCTGTGACAGGTAAAGGTAGATGAATGACGTGCTTGGAGGTGCGTGCGCGTGTGTGTGTGTAATATGACTGTAGGGTTTGGCTTTCTGTGGGTGGGTGTGTGTTTGATTCATGACAAAAGATTCACACCAAGTGTGTGTGTTTGGCATTTGTCACATTATAACGTGTATTACAAAAATGACTTTTGTGTTGAATATTCATATTTTGAAGCTTTCCTGTAGTTCAGTGGTTAAAGCATGGCATTACCAACACCAAGGTCATGGGTTCGACCCCAGGGATTGCACACTCAGAAACAAATGTATAGTATAATGCAATGTAAGTCGCTCTGGATAAAAGCGTCTGCCAAATGGGTAAATGTAACTGAAGAATGTTGTTACCCGAACAACGGTACCCACTGACTTCTATCGTACGAACACAAAACTAATGCAAGTCATTGGTACCGCCGTTGTTTGGTTACCAACATTCTTCAAAATATCTTCTTTTGTGTTCTGCACAAGAAAGTCATACAGGTTTGAAATGACTAGAGGGTGAGTAAATACAATTTTGGGGGTGAGCTGTCACTTTAAAATTCTCATATCTATATTATATCTATCTGTCTGTCAGGGTTGAGATTTAAGAGAACCAAAACATTTTTGCAAATTCCTCACGATACCCATTCATCCCATCTACCTCAAAATGACAGATGACTGGCCATGTTTACTATTCCCATTGTGTATGTATTCTGTATATTGTTTTCACATACTGAACCGAGTCTTGAATCGAGGAGGAACAGAGAAGAGAAATGAGAGAGCGAGAGTTGAGGGGAGGGGCTGTTGTAACAGATGCTCTCTAATTTAAAGCTGTCAGAGCACAAGCCGGGCTGTGAAGAATAAACGGCAGAGAGAGACAGAGTAGAGCAGAGCTGTCCTGGTATTGATTTGGATGTTTGCAACAGAGAGAGAGAGAGAGAGTGAGAGAGAGAGAGAGAGAGGAGGTAGAGAGAGAGAGAGAGTCTGGTCACTTTATCTGGATGGTCTCTCTCACCTGACACACAAACACACTGCGGTTATAGGAGACTGAACCGGACTCTGTGCGTCTCTGTGCAATAAAAGAGAAGACTCGCATCATCACCGATTTGAAGAAGAATGCGTGTTTGAGGAAGAAAGAGAAGCAACGAGAAAAGATGTAAGCGATGAAGAAAAGAGACGCAGACCCTCGTGTTTTGGACCGCCGGGACTTGCAGAAAGCAAATTCTGCAAAGTATTTCTGTAGGATCCTGTGCTGTTTTTGAACCCTGATGAAATTGGAATTATGAAGTTAAGAAGATTATCGAACTACTTTTTTTGTTACTGAGTAATTCATGCACTATGCATTGCTGATATGTTTTAATTGGTCTTGTGGACTGAAGCTATCACTGGATTTTTGCATAAAATGAAATGACGTTAATGGCAACAAGAGCCTACCAGAGATACTACGAGGAGGAGGAGACGGGCTACTCGAAAAACATGAATGGAATGAATCGTAATTTTTTGTAATGTTGGCTGTATACATTTTCAAAAATTCTCTGCCAGCTGGCTTTTTAATAGAGGCAATAGTGGCAGTTTACTTACTTTAGAAGTGCAAAAATGTTTGATATATTGTTTGTTGACGTTACCACCAAGTAAATTCTAAAGCTTTGATTACCTGGACGAGACTTTTTCGAGCAGAATTTGTTGTAATATTCTTTTCACATATATTTGTGCGAAGAGAATGATGCTCTCCAAGCTTTGTTCTGCACTGGCCCCGCCTCCTGCCACACATTTTATTCACATCTTGGCTCCGCCTATATCTAAGCATGCAGGTGCTTCAGATTGTTAAGGAACTGGTGTCGCCCTCTCGCCGTCGTGCTGCTAGCAGGTTTGCAGGTGTGTATGTAAAAATGAAAGTGTGTATATGCGACTGGTTTGTAAAGCTCTGTGTGTTTTATAGCTTGCTGGAGTTAATTTAGAGGTTTCGCACTAGCTAACACGCGACGTGCAGAGATGTACGTTGTGTGCGTGCGTGCGTGCGCGTCTGGCAGTCAAGGACAAAGTAAGGACATGTCTAATGATGAAAGCTGCATTATATGCTATTGGAGGAATATTTGCTATGAATAGTTGGTCATAGTCATTCTCACAAAACCATTGAAATTACCATTAAATATAAATAAATATGTAATGCAAAGAAAATCATCGTTAACGTTTTTCAAAACATTTTCTTTTGTGTTCAACAGAAAATACTTTGTGAACAGAATGAGGGTGATGTTTTAAATATATTAACTGTGCTAAACCGTTTTTGTCTGTGTGTGCGCAGTTATTTCACAAGGGAGCTTCCACTCTTGTGCAATACATCAATTTTGAATCATCTAAACGGAAGACTATTTCGTTTTGTTTGCTTTTAATTCGAAAACGCTATTGATCCAGACTCATAATTTAGCAATCCACACAAATCCCCTGCCAGCTTTGCTCATTGTTACACTCACAACTCGCCGCAGGGTTTTTTATTAAGGAAGTACAGTATAGTATAGTCTCTAAAGTATTATGTTTCAAACAGAGATGGTGCAAAAGAGGCAATAGAGGCAAAAGTGATGGACTGCAACTTTTAGTAATAAAAAAACTATGCCTCGTGTGCCCAGATGGATTTTTGATATGTGCATATCTGCTTGGTTTGTGTGTCCAATGGTCGGCATTTCCGCAAAATTATTTTTAATGCGGATACTGTCACAGAATAGAATTACGGTTCATATATTACTGTGTATTCCTGTTATTTTCATCTACCATCAGTAAGAACTTGATTCTTTTGGTTAAAATCGGGTAATAAGGGTTACTACAGAAGTCAGGGTTTGGTTTATACATTAGTTGTTTTATATCAAATTAGCCGATGATCTAATTAGCTCAGTGATTAAGGGATAATGCTCACATCTGATTGGTTAAGAAAGTTCATCCAAATGGAGATGCATTTAGCTGTATGCATAAATAAATTGTATCATATTGGTATTTCGTTCAGAAGGATTCTGCATTTTGGGTCTGGGTCCCAGAGTGGATAAATCTGAAAACGGCACCCTTGCGTGTCTGTGTGTACAGCCGATCTGTATATTTTCTGAAACGGTTTATGAGCATGCTCCAAGCCGCCTTCTCTGTTTTTAGTGTATATACTACATAGTTTTGATCGGTTAAAAAAAAAAGATTGGATAAGGATAGCTCTGGTTTCGTGTGGATGTGGCCTAAAAGAGTGCTCAGATAATTCTGAGAACTTTTGGGAAAATGTTTGCGTTCATTTTAAGATTTTTGACTTTTTATTTTAGGCATGGCAAATCTGAGTACAGTTTTAAAGTTTGAGATGTCTTCTAAAACTCTAAAGAAATATTTTCAGTGGAAACATCGTAAGACTTTAAGCCAAAAGTCTATGTTTACTGTTTTTTCAAGCTAATCGTCCAGGGGAAACAGCTGAGATTTTAAAGAGACATTTTGATTTTTGATCGAGACTGACTGTACTCTGTGTACGTGGTCTGTAAAGTGTATGTGTGTGAATAGGAGCTCTTGTTTGTTAGTCAGTCTGGTATGTAGTGTGTGGGTCTGAAGTGTGACGTTTCTCTGAAGTAAACAAACAGCAGTATTGTCAGATTGCCTCCTTTCCTCCTGCTGTCATATTTGTCCACCGGTCCACCAAGAATGTTTTTTCTCCATTTTATTTCCCTTCTTTCGCTATCTCTCAGTCGTGTTTTGGTTTACTTGGACTGATAAGAAACTGGATTGCTTTAGTTAAGCTGCTGAAAGTTTCCTTCAACATGCCGAGTGAGGAAATCTGATAAGTGTGTGTTTGTGTGTTTTCGTCACACTCATGCAGACCAAAAATCTGAATTGCGATGACACAGACCTTGGAGTGAGTAAGCCAGGTAAGACAAGTTTTGATTTAACAGCTAGGAGTTTTAGTAATGTTAGACCTTTTGTTGCTCTTATCTTGTTTACAAAAAATTGGAAGAGAGAATTGGATTGTTCAAATAGGGGTTGTGAAAAGTTGTACTGGCACTGCATTGCTGGGCTTGATGTTTACATTTTTGTCTGAAAGAAGACAACAAAGACATTATACACCTTAATGTTCATGTATTTAGTTGACAGGTAGCTTAAATACAGCAGGTTTGACTGAACAGAAGTTAGACATTATCATTAATAATGTTGTCAATATGGATATTTCTTTTAAACAAACACATCGATATGCTTTAGAAGACCTTTGTTAAGACTGCAGAGCTGTGTCGAGCAGTTCTTTGATCGATTGATGCACTTTTCTAAGCTTCAAAAAAGCGTATACCATTCACTCGCATTCTACCGCTTGGAAGAAAAAGGATAAATGGCATTATAACTCTGACTGTTTTCGTCTGAAAGAAGAAAGTCATATACACATATGAGTAAAGCATGGTGTAATTTTTGTTTGCCTCTGAAATATCCCTTTAAAAACAGCTGATGATCAGGGCCAATAAATAGTGTCAATCAAAAGTGGACATGAAAATGCAAAGATTTTATGCTCTGTGTATAGAAAATGTGAAAATGGCAATATAAATAGTTATTATATGAATTAATAACATTCAGAAAGTTAAGAAATATACGTTTAATCTTCAGAATTTAGGTAATGTGAGTTATTTGAAAAGGTGAGTGGAAGCCCTGCCAAGCCCTCCGTTGTATTACAACAAAAGCGTAACAGTAATAAACGGCAGAAATTGAACTGTCAAACATTCAGTTTGTTTTCCGCCCGTGTGTGCCCTTGGTCTCTCCTCAATCCTGTTTTTCATTAAGGATAAAATAAGGGTGAAATGATGTACGAGTGAAGAGGAGTTGAGCATGGCTCCAATCAGACCTAACATTAACTCAGAGAGAAAGAGAGAGAGAGAGAGAGAGAGAGAGAGAGAGAGAGAGAGAGAGAGAGAGAGAGAGAGAGAGAGAGAGAGAGAGAGAGAGAGAGAGAGAGAGAGAGAGAGAGAGAGAGATTGATTGAAAAAAGAAGGGCAAAGACATGATGAGTCCCTGTGCAGGCTAAAATTTGCTCCACAAATTTACCTTGTGTAGGTGTGTTATGCTGTAATGTAAAGTAATGCCTAAAGTAAAAAATGACAAATACTTTTAAGGACAAATACAGTTTTAAAGGAACATGCAGAGCAAGTAGCAATGAGGTGCAATTAAAACAAAAAGAGTTTTCATTGATGAAAAAGGATACACCTATAGCCTTAAAGGGACAGTTAAGGGACCAAAAAATGAAAATTCTGTCATTATTTACTCACCCTCAGGTTGTTTCAAATCTGTATAAATGTCTTTGTTTTGCTGAACACAAAGGAAGATATTTGGAGGAATGTCAGTAACCAAACTGATTTAATCACCCATTGACTCCCATAGTATTTATTTTCCCTACTATGGCAGTAAATGGGGTATTGAATCTGTTTGGTTACTGACATTCTTCCAAACATCTTCCTTTGTGTTTATCAGAACAAATTTATACAGATCTGTAAATGATGATGACAGGATTTTCATTTTTGGGTGGACTGTCCCTAAATATACTTAATAAACTTAATCCTATATACATATTATATCTACTAAATAGATATTAATACTAAATAGATATTGAACAATACTTTTGCAGTTTCAGTGGTTCGTGGTGGAATTGCAAAATAATAATCTACAGTAGTTTTTACATACTTTTTACATCTATTTGAATGGCTACTGTATGAATGGACAAATTTAATATGCGCAGTTTTACAGCCCTACAAGACAAAAAATAGACGTCCTTGTAAATGCATTACTCTGAATGTGATTTGCTGTTTGCTTGCTGTTTGGGGCCAGAAGCCACCCATGTACGAGTGTGTGAGTAAGTGAGTGAGTTAGTGAGTAATGTAATGTAATGACAGACGCTACGCCAAAGAGTTTAGTGTGTTTGTGTGAAGTCATAAAGAGGCAGACTCTTCATTGACATCACAAGACTAAAAATACCACTTTGAGGAAGTTCTGGGTATTTTGATCTCTAAAGAGAGCAGGAGAGGTTAACTTGAGAGACAGGGATATTAAAAACATTCAGCAGGAATTGAGGAAGGAGTAATAACGTCTTGATGTGTTGATAAAACTAGCCGGGGGATTGTCTGACTGACTGATCCTCTAAATACTTCCCTCTGAAAATTGTATGATTCTTTGTTAAGTGGTGTCAGACAGTGTCAGTGTGTGGGAGACATAAAGCTGGATGGCTCTTGAATCCGAGTGAAATCATTTGTGGGTGAAGTAAAGAACAGAGGAACATGTCTTACTGTTAGTCTCTGCACATAATACTTTGTGTGTGTGTGTGTTTGGTTTTTATATGCCGGTGGGGATGTAAACATGAATGCACACCAGCTCATAGAAAACATTTCGCATTTTTAGATTTTCAAAAATGCTCTTTATGTACGATTTATAAGCTTTTGTGCCCGTGGGGACCTCAATTTTGGTCCCCACGGTGACACGAGTCCCCAAGATACGAGCCGCGACCATACAAATATCAACGATTTCCTCGCGATTGGAAAAAAATCACCTGCGAAAATCGCCCCCTGTATGCCCGCCTTTTTGCATCATTTCATGGCTTATACTTAATTGTAAGTGTTTTATGGCAAATACCGAACTGTAATTGTCCTTCACGGCATTCTCCATCCATTAATTTTCATGTAATGACCAACATACTTATCAGTTTTCTTCTAGCATTGCTAGTTTCATATCTGTTGTCTATAGTCTCCTTATTCTCATAGTAAAATAAGCAAAAATCAAGATTTGATGGTTATTTATTTTTATATTTTGACAAATTGAACCGTAATAATAATAACCACCTGCTTTGCATAAAGTACATTACATAATGTTAAACAAATAGGGGTGGTTTCCCAGACAGGGCTTAAGCCTAGTCCCAGTCTAACTTAAATGTTAGAGGTGTCTTGATCGAAAACAAGTTGCACTGACATATCTTAAAATATATCTGTGATTGTTTTGTCTAGATGGACACGGTAATGTTTTCTTGTAAAAGTATGTTTATAAAAATGACTTATATGTCCTAAATATCCTCATTTAATTAAGGCCTAGCCCCATAGTAGTACAGCTTGATGTAAACTTAAGAAAAATTCAATATTTTATGAAATGATAACTGCAGTAAATACCTTAAAAGTTGAATGTTTTGTCCATTTTATAACACACACCTTATATTTTGAACATTATATTTGAACATTAAAATTAGATATTGTCATCCAAACATCACTTTTGGCCACTACTGTGCATGATCAGCCGTCAGAAAGCATGTACGTGTGGTCAACTGGCAGAAAACCTTCTCCCTATTGTTGTGCCCTGGTTAATGTATAGCGCTACACAAACATGGAATACTCCTTCCTTCTGCAAATGTGCTGAGCTAATGTTTGCAAGTCCCAAAGAACACCAGCTATAAAATGAGACAAAAGTGGAGTATGACACCACTGCTGTTGTCTTTTCTTCCTTATTCACACCAATAGCTTCTCCCATCCTCTTGTTCTAGTATCTTTGCTCGACAGTGTGGATGTGTAAATTGGCAGAAAAGATAAGCTGTGATTTCTTCAGTCCTATTCACATGAAAAGAGCACTGTTAATCTGACAAATGACTATAAAGAGGGTCTGAAATGCTTTTCATTCGCATGGCGTTTCTGCAGCCGAGGCCTCTGGGAGCATTCGCAGGCGCTCGTGCTCGGCGTGAGCTGTCAGCCTGATGTATATGAACGAGCAAGTGTTGAGATGAAACATTGTGCTGAGTGAATGCTAATATGCCGTGGAGGCCCTGGAGATTTAAGAAAGGGCATTAAAACCTCCAGCCTTCTGTAAACACTACTGTAAACTCTTCTCACCTTGTCGAGTGTTTGTCTCGCCTATTCTTTCCATTTCTCCTCATCTTTCCTCTCTTTCGAGTGCGTTTTATATCCTGTACATATGGTAAATACACACAATCATACACAAACGCAGCAACCTTTCATAAAATTTTCATTGGCATTAAAAGCCTATTCATCCAGCATGGGCAGTCTAGCTGGCATTGACCCAAAGGCACACTGAAAGCTGGTGGAAGTCTGGAGGACTGTGTGTGTGTGTGTGTGTGTGTGTGTGTGTGTGTGGTGTGTGTGTGTGTGTGTGTGTGTGTGTGTGTGTGTGTGTGTGTGTGTGTGTTAAGTGAAGTATTGCCTGGGAATGGGAACAAAGCCAAACAGGAAGTGGCAGAGTTAACCTAAATCCAGGAAGGGAAATGATTTGTCACACAATGTGAATGGGTGTAATTTCATTGGCCAATCTCATGTGGAAAAAAATGAAAACCAAGTTTTGTGTGTGTGTGTGTGTGTGTGTGTGTGTGTGTGTGTGTGTGTGTGTGTGTGTGTGTGTGTGTGTGTGTGTGTGTGTGTGTGTGTGTGTGTGTGTGTGTGTGTGTGTGTGTGTGTGTGTGTCTACACACGTTATACAACATCAAAGTTCAGGCTGAGATCCAGTTGGTTGGGTCTGACAAACACAGAATGTTCTCTTATCTATCTCTCTCCCTTTCCATCTCCTTCTACGCTTCTTTTGTTGCGATAAAGGAATGTCCCGGTTTTAAAACAGGTTAAAAGCATTTGCTATATGCTGTTGATTTCCACAGAAATTATTTTCACCTCATCTCTCAGTTAACAAAAATGAAAACAAATATCATGTTTACATTTTTGTGCATTCAAGCTGCAGCCACAAAACATGCACAATTTTTATTCTAACATTTATTCAGATTAAGAACTTTATAGTATAGTACAGTACTATTTATGTATGTGCATTACAGTCCACTTGAACATGTTTTTACAAACTAAGATTAGGTTAACATTTATTTTCTGTGGTAACTGTCAGCATGCTGTCCATAAAGCCTACTTTGTATTAAACAAGAAACACTCTAAAGCAGACCTGTGTTGTTTGCTTAAGATGTGAATGACGTACTTTGCCCTTGAGAACCACATATTCGCTTGGTCCTTTTTGAAAAGCAACTTGTTGCTATGCTTTATTGGAATTACAGATATTAAAAAGGAGAGAATGTGTGTGTGCGTGTATGTATGTGCAATATTGTGCCTAA